>CAMZMU010000089.1:39114457-39582320 GCA_947311845.1 Poa pratensis | reverse complement strand
CACAAACGTCAGTTGGGAACCCCAAGAGGAAGGTATGATGAGTGCAGCAGTAAGTTTTCCCTCAGTATGAAACCAAGGTTTAATCGGACCAGTAGGAAAACGAGGTTTGCTTCGAAGGTGTTGGTGAGGAGTGTAGTGCGGCGCAACACCAGGGATTCCGGTGCCAACGTGGAACCTGCACAACACAATCAAATTACTTTGCCCCAACTTAACAGTGAGGTTGTCAATCTCACCGGCTTGCTGAAAACAAAGGGTTAAACGTATCGAATGGAAGATGATGTTTGTTTGCATAAAACAGTAGAGAACAATGATTGCAGTAGATTGTATTTCAGATGTAAAAGAATGGACCGGGGTCCACAGTTCACTAGTGGTGTCTCTCCAATAAGATAACTAACATGCTGGGTAAACAAATTACAGCTGGGCAATTGACAATTGATAAGTGCATATAACATGCATGTGTGAGCTGTGGTGTCTACTATGAGATTCATTTGGGCATTACGACAAAGTACATAGACCGCTATCCAGCATGCATCTATGCCTAAATAGTCCACTTTCCGGTTAACATCCGTACCCCTTCCAGTATTAAGTTGCAAGCAACAGACAATTGCATTAAGTAATGTGCGTAATGTAAACAATACATTCATCCTTGAATAAAGCATTGCTGTTTTACCCCTAGTGGCAACAACACATCTACAACCTTAGAACTTGCTGTCACTATCCCAGGTTAAATAGAGGTTGAACCCAACTATCATGCATAAATACCCCCTCTTGGAGTTACAAGTATTCACGTGGCCAAGGCTTCAACAAGTAACGGAGAGCATGCAAGATCACAAATGACATAGACATGATAATATAATATTCAGCTCCACATAGGTATCAATATAAGTCAGATCCCAGCAAACACAACATGTAGCATTACAATAAGATGATCTTGATCATGATAGGCAGCTCACAAGATCTAAACATGATGGCACAAGTGGAGAAGACAACCATCTAGCTACTGCTATGGACCCATAGTCCAAGGATGAACTACTCACGCATCACTCCGGAGGCGGGCATGGCGATGTAGAGCCCTCCGGTGATGATTCCCCTCTCCGGCAGGGTGCCGGGAAGAGCTTCAGAACCCCCCGAGTTAGGGTTGACGACGGCGGCGGCAGCGAATATGTTCTGGATGAAAGGCTCGGTGTTTTAGGGTTTTCGCGTCTCGGGGAATAAATAGGCGAAGGGGCGATGTCGGCGGACCCCCGAGGGGCCCAAACCACCTGGGCGCGCTGTGGGCCCAGCCGCGCCTAGGTGGTTTGGCCACCTCGTGGCCTCTTCGTCTCTCCTTCGGACTCCGTGTATGCTGGAAAAATAGGGACTGGCCTTTTGTTTCGTGCAATTCCGAGAATATTTCCAGAAGTAACTTTCTGAAACCAAAAACAGCAGAAAACAGGGAACTGGCACTGTGGCATCTTGTTAATAGGTTAGTCCCAGAAAATGCATAAAAGTGATACGAAGTGTATATAAAACATGTAGCAAATGGTATAATATAAGCATGGAACAGCAGAAATTATGGATACGTTGGAGACGTATCAAGCATCCCCAAGCTTAGTTCTACTCGTCCTCGAGTAGGTAAAACGATAACAACAAATAATTTCTGAGGAGACATGCTTTCACACAATCTTGATCAATATATTGCAAGGCTCATGTCATGAATGAAGTGACTCAAAGCAATGATCTATAGTTTGCTAACAAATAGATAAAGAGTAAACAATGAATCATATAAGCAAAAACTTTTCATGAATAGTACTTTCAAGACAAGCATCAAAAAGTTTTGCATAAGAGGTAACTCATAAAGCAATAGATTCAAAGTAAAAGGCATTGAAGCAACACAAAGGATGATTAAGTTTCAGCATTTGCTTTCAACTTGTAACATGTATATCTCATGGATAGTTGTCAACATAAAGCAATATAACAAGTGCAATAAGTAAATATGTAAGAATCAATGCACACAAAGTTGACACAAGTGTTTGCTTCTAAGATAGAAAGGAGTAGGTAAACTGACTCAACATAAAGTAAAAGATAGGCCCTTCGCAGAGGGAAGCAGGGATTAAATCATGTGCTAGAGCTTTTTAAGTTTTCGAAAGCATATAGAGAGCACAAAATAAGTATTTGAGAGGTGTTTGTTGTTGTCAACGAATGGTAGTGGGCACTCTAACCCCCTTGTCAACCAGACTTTCAAAGAGCGGCTCCCATGAAGGACGTTATTCTACCAGCAAGGTAGATCATCCCTCTTCTCTTTTGTTTACACATGTATTTTAGTTTCTTTATAGATGACACTCCTCCCAACCTTTTGCTTACACAAGCCATGGCTAACCGAATCCTCGGGTGCCTTCCAACATTCACATACCATGGAGGAGTGTCTATTGCAAAATTAAGTTGCTTACTGATAAATCAGGGCAAAACATGTGAAGAGAATTATTAATGAAAGTTGTAATTAATTGGGGCTGGGCACCCCGTTGCCAGCTCTTTTTGCAAATTATTGGATAAGCGGATGTATATGCCACTAGTCCAGGTGAAAGTCTGTCAGAAGTAAATGACAAGATTGAAAGATAAAACACCACATACTTCCTCATGAGCTATAAAACATTGACACAAATAAGGAGTAATAAAGTTTTGAATAGTTTAAAGGTAGCACATGAAATATTTACTTGGAATGGCAGGAAATACCACATAGTAGGTAGGTATGGTGGACACAAATGGCATGGGTTTTGGCTCAAGTTTTGGATGCACGAGAAGCATTCCCTCTCAGTACAGAGTTTAGGCTAGCAAGGTTGTTTGAAGCAAACACAAGTATAAACCGGTACAGCAAGAATCACATAAAAACATATTGCAAGTATTATAAGACTCTACACTGTCTTCCTTGTTGCTCAAACATTTTACCAGAAAATATCTAGACCTTAGAGAGAACAAATATGCATCCCAAGTCTCAACAAGCTCTACGGTAGTTCTCCACTACTAGGCTTTAACTACATGATGCAAGAGCTTAAACATGATCTACTTGAGAGCTCAAAACAATTGCAAAGCATCAAATCAAAACAAGACAATGATCTACAAGAATGCATATGTCTTTTCCAATACCAACTACTACATGTAGCATTTTCTTTCTTCCAAACAAACACCAATAATTTATTTAAACATAAACTCTCCAAATGATAATATAATGCAGCAAGAGAGTATTTATAAACAAGTGCTAACAGCTCGAAGAGATGCATGAAAAACAGGAGCTAAAAGCACTGCAGTAGCTAGTTAAGAATACTCAACAAATATAAGTGAAGAACATGAGTATTCACATGAAAAAGCGGAGCGTGTCTCTCTCCCACACAAGGATTGCTAGGATCCGAATTTATTCAAACAAAAACAAAAATAAAAACACACAGACGCTCCAAGTAAAGCGCATAAGATGTGAAAGAATTAAAATATAGTTTCACTAGAGATGACCTGATAAGTTTGTTGATGAAGAAGGGGATGCCTTGGGCATCCCCAAGCTTAGACGCTTGAGTCTCTCTGAATATGGTTGGGATGAACCACGGGGGCATCCCCAAGCTTAGGCTTTTCACTCTTCTTGATCACATAATATCACCCTTCTCGCTTGATCCTTGAAAACTTCCTTCACACCAAACTCAAGACAGTTCTCATTAGAGGGTTAGTGCATAATCAAAAATTCTCATATTCTGTAATGATACAATCAATCCCAAAGCTTCTGGACATTAGCTACAGCCACCAATGCTTTGTGGAGCAAAGAAATCCACACAAACACAGTAAAAGAGCGAATGCAAAACAAAAGGCAGAATCTGTCAAAAACAGAACAGTCTGGAATGACGAATTTTTTCGAGGCACTTAAGTTGCTCAGATGGATCTGGCCTAAAATAATGAAAGTTGCGTACATATCTCAGGAATATGCGTGATTTTTCTCAGAATTTTTTGAATTTTCTACAGGGAGATAAGCTCAAATCCGTGACAGCTAAAAATCTGTCACTGCGCAGAAATCCAAATCTTGCATCAACTTTCAATATAGAACTTTACTTGGCACAACATTGCGATAAAATAAAGATACAAAGGAGTTGCTACAGAAGTAACAAAACTCCTTGACTCAAAGAAAACAAAAATAACAGCAAATAAAAACGATGGGTTGTCTCCCATAAGCGCTTTTCTTTAACGCCTTTCAGCTAGGCGCAGAAAGTGAAAATCAAGTGTTGTCAAGAGAAGAAGCATCAACATCATAACTTGCTCTAACAATAGAGTCAAAAGGTAACTTCATTCTCTTCCTAGGGAAGTGTTCCATACCTTTCTTGAGAGGAAATTGGTACCTTATATTACCTTCTTTCATATCAATGATGGCACCAACAGTTCGAAGAAAAGGTCTTCCCAAAACAATAGGACAAGATGCATTGCATTCAATATCCATAACAATAAAATCAACGGGGACAAGGTTATTTTTACCGTAATAAAAACATCATTAACTCGCCCCAAAGGTTTCTTCATAGCATTATCAGCGAGAAAAACATCCAAATAACAATGTTCCAAAGGTGGCAAATCAAGAATATCATAAAGCTTCTTGGGCAAAACTGAAACACTTGCACCAAGATCACACAAGGCATTGCAATAAAAATCATTCACCTTTACCTTAATGATGGGTTCCCAACCATCTTCTAATTTCCTAGGAATAGAAGCTTTAAGTTTCAACTTCTCCTCCCTAGCTTGCAAAAGAGCATTTGTAATATGCTTTGTAAAAGCCAAATTAATAGTGCTAGCATTGGGACTTCTAGCTAATTTTTGCAAGAACATAATAACTTCAGAGATGTTACAATCATCAAAATCAAAATCATTATTGTCAATGGTGGTGGAACCATTGTCTCCAATAGTTTGAAAAATTTCAGCACTTTTATCAGAAAAAGTTTCAGCAGTTTTAGGCAATTTCAAACGCTTTGCAGAAGTAGTAGAGACATTACAACACCAATAACATTACCATCAATAGTAGGAGGTTTACTAGCATGTGAAACATTAGCATTACTAGTGGTGGTGATAGTACAAACTCTAACTATACTATTCTCTTTTTCAAGTTCTTCCTCTTTTTCCCACCTAGCATGCAATTCAGCCAACATCCTAATATTATTATCAATTCGAACTTGGATGGCATTTGCTGTAGCAAATGACTTAATATCTTTAACTTCATTAGGCATAACTTTCAGTTTTAGAATTTCAACATCATGAGCAAGACTATCAACTTTAGAGACAAGATCATCAATTTTTTCAAACTTTTCCTCAACAGTTTTATTGAAAGCTTTTTGTGTGCTAATAAATTCTTTAAGCATAGCTTCAAGATCAGAGGACACACTTCTATTGTTGCTGTAGGAATTACCATAAGAATTGCCATAACCATTTGAAGGATAAGGCTTATAATTGTTGCTACCAAAATTATTCCTATAAGCATTGTTGTTGAAGTTGTTGTTTTTAATGAAGTTTACATCAACATGCTCTTCTTGAGCAACCAATGAAGCTAAAGGAACATTATTAGGATCAACATGAGATCTACCATTCACAAGCATAGACATAATAGCATCAATCTTATCACTCAAAGAGGAGGTTTCTTCAACAGAATTTACCTTCTTACCTTGAGGAGCTCTTTCGGTGTGCCATTCGGAATAGTTGATCATCATATCATCAAGTAGCTTTGTTGCTGCACCTAAAGTGATGGACATAAAGGTTCCTCCAGAGGCTGAATCCAATAAGTTCCTTGAGGAAAAATTTAATCCTGCATAAAAGGTTTGGATGATCATCCAAGTAGTCAGTCCATGAGTGGGACAATTCTTCACCAAAGATTTCATTCTTTCCCAAGCTTGAGCAACATGTTCATTATCAAGTTGTTTAAAATTCATAATGCTACTTCTCAAGGATATAATCTTAGCAGGAGGATAATATTTCCCTATGAAAGCATCTTTGCATTTTGTCCAAGAATTAATACTATTTCTAGGCAAAGAAAGCAACCATTCTTTAGCTCTTCCTCTCAAGGAGAAAGGAAAAAGTTTCAGTTTTATAATATCCCCATCCATATCCTTATACTTTTGCATTTCACAAAGTTCAACAAAGTTATTAAGATGGGCAGCAGCATCATCAGTACTAACACCAGAAAATTGCTCTTTCATAACAAGATTTAATAGAGCAGGTTTAATTTCATAAAATTCTGCTGTAGAAGCAGGTGGAGCAATAGGAGTGCATATGAAATCATTGTTGTTTGTGCTAGTGAAGTCACACAACTTAGTGTTCTCAGGAGTACTCATTTTGAAAAACAAAATCAAACTGAATTAAACAAGTAACTAATTTTTTTGTGTTTTTGATAAAGAGAGCAAACAAGACTAAATAAAAATAAACTAAGCAAGACAAATAACAAAGTAAAGAGATTGGGTGTGAGAGACTCCCCTTGCAGAAGCAATTCGTTTTCCCCGGCAACGGCGCCAGAAAACGTGTTGGTGGCTCTAGGTTAATAGTGCCAGAAACAATGCTTGTACGTCACACGTCAGTTGGGAACCCCAAGAGGAAGGTATGATGAGTGCAGCAGTAAGTTTTCCCTCAGTATGAAACCAAGGTTTAATCGACCAGTAGGAAAACGAGGTTTGCTTCGAAGGTGTTGGTGAGGAGTGTAGTGCGGCGCAACACCAGGGATTCCGGTGCCAACGTGGAACCTGCACAACACAATCAAATTACTTTGCCCCAACTTAACAGTGAGGTTGTCAATCTCACCGGCTTGCTGAAAACAAAGGGTTAAACGTATCGAATGGAAATGATGTTTGTTTGCATAAAACAGTAGAGAACAATGATTGCAGTAGATTGTATTTCAGATGTAAAAGAATGGACCGGGGTCCACAGTTCACTAGTGGTGTCTCTCCAATAAGATAACTAACATGCTGGGTAAACAAATTACAGCTGGGCAATTGACAATTGATAAGTGCATATAACATGCATGTGTGAGCTGTGGTGTCTACTATGAGATTCATTTGGGCATTACGACAAAGTACATAGACCGCTATCCAGCATGCATCTATGCCTAAATAGTCCACTTTCCGGTTAACATCCGTACCCCTTCCAGTATTAAGTTGCAAGCAACAGACAATTGCATTAAGTAATGTGCGTAATGTAAACAATACATTCATCCTTGAATAAAGCATTGCTGTTTTACCCCTAGTGGCAACAACACATCTACAACCTTAGAACTTGCTGTCACTATCCCAGGTTAAATAGAGGTTGAACCCAACTATCATGCATAAATACCCCCTCTTGGAGTTACAAGTATTCACGTGGCCAAGGCTTCAACAAGTAACGGAGAGCATGCAAGATCACAAATGACATAGACATGATAATATAATATTCAGCTCCACATAGGTATCAATATAAGTCAGATCCCAGCAAACACAACATGTAGCATTACAATAAGATGATCTTGATCATGATAGGCAGCTCACAAGATCTAAACATGATGGCACAAGTGGAGAAGACAACCATCTAGCTACTGCTATGGACCCATAGTCCAAGGATGAACTACTCACGCATCACTCCGGAGGCGGGCATGGCGATGTAGAGCCCTCCGGTGATGATTCCCCTCTCCGGCAGGGTGCCGGGAAGAGCTTCAGAACCCCCCGAGTTAGGGTTGACGACGGCGGCGGCAGCGAATATGTTCTGGATGAAAGGCTCGGTGTTTTAGGGTTTTCGCGTCTCGGGGAATAAATAGGCGAAGGGGCGATGTCGGCGGACCCCCGAGGGGCCCAAACCACCTGGGGCGCGGCTGGGGCCCAGCCGCGCCTAGTGTGGTTTGGCCACCTCGTGGCTCTCTTCGTCTCTCCTTCGGACTCCGTGTACGTGCTGGAAAAATAGGGACTGGCCTTTTGTTTCGTGCAATTCCGAGAATATTTCCAGAAGTAACTTTCTGAAACCAAAAACAGCAGAAAACAGGGAACTGGCACTGTGGCATCTTGTTAATAGGTTAGTCCCAGAAAATGCATAAAAGTGATACGAAGTGTATATAAAACATGTAGCAAATGGTATAATATAAGCATGGAACAGCAGAAATTATGGATACGTTGGAGACGTATCACCGGCAACCGCCAGTTCCTCTACTAGTCCCTTCACTTTGTTGAAGTAGACCTCCGCGTTCATCTCCTGTTTTGTTTCTTCAGATCGCCAAGGCTTCAGCGCAGGTTTCCTGGGCGTGCGATTGGGAAACGTACATGGTCTAAAGCCGTCTGGTGCTCAGGGATCTGCAATAACAGCTCGCAATAGAGGGAGACGTAAAGGTATCCCAACACCCGCTGATCCTTCTCGATCCATGCCATATAGGCAGGGTTGTCCACCGAGACGGTGATCTTAATGCCCGAGACGTTACTCTCAACAAAAATCTTTTCCGATGGTGCTTTGGTTATGCCATCGAGGTACCTACAGAAATGGGTGCCACATACCGCATGCATGATGAACGCCTTCCACACGAGGTAGCTGACGTCTCTCGTGAGCTTTTCGTGCACCACCTGACCGAACGGATTCACGCCCGACGCATTGAATGAGGATGATGCCAATGGGTGAAGGAGAGTTCTAGGGTTCGTAGATGTGTTGGAAAGAAGAAGAGTCTGATACCATATGAAAATTGGCTTAAGCGTGTCCCTTCAACTCGGGTCATCTGTGTGTTAGTATGGAGAGATAAATGCTATGGGTTACAGATTAGATACGGTTTGTAATCTTCCTTTATCCCTAAGAAAGCTATACACGATAATATAAAGATAATCTCTAACCATATCGGTACACAACATTTTCACAACGCAACAAGCTATTTTACATTTCGAACGATTGGAGGAGGAATTTCGCACTCACGACATGCAGATTATGTCTCGCATGGAGAAAAAAACCGCCTTGTCGTGGAGGAGTGCATCACCCATGAGAGCGATTTGGCGAACATGACGAGGTTCGCCGCGGCACATTCAGTGTTCGTGCGAGCGGAGTATGAGCTCTTTGCCAGATTAGAATACGCAGAGTAAGAAGAAAGACGAGACTGGTCCCTCAACAAGGATCATGGTCGAGTTAGACGATGACTAGGACGAACTGTGAAAGGAGTCGAGGCGATATTAGTGTTTAAATTACAACGTTTTAGCTTCTAAGATACAATATGAAGTATGATCAAATTTTGAAGTTTCAAAAACCAGCTTTTAAAATGCCATAAAACTGTTTCTGGGTGGTCTAAAATATTTTAGGGCATCTATTTGCACATGCTCTAACCGGCGGCTGCCCGCTGTAGGGTCGCTCTCACGGGATCCCCTCCAATCACCCACTCGACGCATCCCGTTCCGTTGACCCCGTTCCTGCTCCTACTCCGTCCCGTCGCCATCACGGATGCCACTCTCCTCTCGCTAATCAACTATCTCGGACTCTCCTAACCCCGCTCCGGATCATAATTTAATCCGTCTTTCCACCGTTCCACTCCATCGAATCCAAAAAGATAGTCCCAGTTCTCCAGACCACCGCGTGTCCCATTCCGTAAGCAACCGCGAGAAAAGGAGGCGAACCCCCAGAAAAAAAGTCGCCCAAAAGAGCAGAGAGAGAGCGCGAGAGAGAGGGGATCGGTTCGCACCGAGGAGGAGGGGGATCGAAGGAAGCGGACGCCAAAAGCTGCGGCCACCCGAATCTTCGCCGGTCCTGCCTTTGTGTGTGTGGAGGGGAGGCCCGGGCTCGCGGTGCGGCGGAGGGGCGATCCGGTCAGGCGGGAATGCGCGGCGGGATCTAGGGCGGCGGCAATGGGGGCTCCGCCGTGGACGATGTGGGCGCTGGCGCTGCTGCTGCTGCTGCGGCTGCTCGACCCGGCCGCGCGCGTGCTCGCCAACATGGAAGGTGGGTGGTCCTGGGGCTCGATCTGCGGGTGGGGTTTGGCTTCTTCGCTTGGGTGCTTGCTTCCTTTTCAGGTTTCTCGAGGATGGGGTTTTGCGAGGTGCTGCCTATTTTTTTGGTTTTTTCGATGCCCATTTCTGCCTCTCGCGGTTGAGCCGGAGACGCTCGCGAATTGGCCCGAACTAATTTGAATCTCCTGCTGCTTTGACTCTCTCTCCCTGCGAATTGGCCCGAACTTATTAGAATACCGCAATGCTTGGTGCTACGATCTCTGGTTTGCGTTTCCATGCGCGTGATGTATACATATAGTGCATTAATTTGATCTGGATATATGGCGCGCCTATCTGCCCTCTGCTTGCGAATAAGCTGGACTAGTCGTGGTCGTGGTTGGTAGGCTGATTAGGACGTCTCTACGATGTGGTTTTGTTGTTAAATTCTAGCTGATGGTTTGCTTACTTGTGCGCGTGTTTCATAGTTGGTGGCTGGGCGATCTTCACGTGGGCGACTTTGGGCTACGCTATGCTGGAGCAAATTGCCCGTCGGCCTGTAGTTTGCTTGAGCCTGATTGGTTTACTTTGGAATGATTAGGACATGTTGTTGTTGTCGTCGTCGTCGTCTAACGGTGCTTTTAGAGTCAGAGTTTAAATTGATGTTGCTGATTTGGGTTTCAGTTGGTTGTTTTGCTGAATTCTAACAGTTCTTAGTCAGGATATGTGGTTTGATTTCAAGCTAGAGAGCAATTCTTGGTCTTTCAAAGTGTGAATCTTAATGCTCAGTCATTTGAAGGCCTGATGGTGATTGCTTGTTGGACTTTGTACTGGAAACCTTGACAGTATCTGCAGAGACCAACTTGTTGCTGCAGCTTTCGTTAGTTATGCTTACCTTCAATAAATATGAAACATGTAACGATACTTCTTATATGACTACTAGCCAAGTGCCCTGTCTGTTGCTATGGATATATTCATGCTTAAAACATGTAAAATTGATTTAGACCAATATATATCTTGTTTCAACCCATACAGTTGTACGAATAACTTTCAGTTTCCAAAAGGTAGAAAATGTTTGTTCAGGTCACTGAGAGTTGTACGATAGGCTGTTTTGGTTTGTTGAGGAAATAAAGAGAAAAGTATCCGAATGAGGAAAGCTATTATCTATATCTTCATGCACTGAAAATAAGGGGAATGTTGCTTTGTGCCTTTGTTGATAGTAGAACAAGAGGTTTTTTGGTTTGTTGCGACAATGATGGAAATAAATAAACTTCACAAGAATATGAATGGGATAAGAAGCCCTCGAGTCGGCTTGTATTTTTTGTATGATAGAGCCAACAATTACGAGTGGTTAAGTCAAGTCTGAGTGGACTACCAATGACTAAGTGTCAAATTAGGTCAGTCGTTTGTGTACTAACTTATGGACTAGTTGAGTAGCTGCGAAAGGCCATGACTAATAGAGGTGACTAGTTGCAAAAAGCCATGACTAATAGAGGTTTTCGGTTGGAAGCCAAGCATGCACGTATCTATATTCTTGAAACTAGTCGTGCGACTCTCAATCATTGAACCATTTCTGAAAGAATTTAGCAAGACAAATTCAACAGTACCATTTATACATTCTCAATCCATATAATTTAGTATATATTAATGGTCAAAATCGAGCCCCGAAGACCAGCACAAAAATAGCGCGCCTTATAATTTCGGACGGAGGGAGTAGTAAGGATAAGAAAAATTATACTCCCTCCGATCGTATTTGATTGTCGCAGGTTTAGGGAACGTGTAGGCAAAACTTTGTGAAGCCCGCCACAACTAAATCGGATCGGAGGTAGTATCAAATAAAGGGGAGTTGGTGATGGTCGTGGTATGGTGTCCACCTCGCTCTCTCACACCAAAAGGACCTTATCTCATATTTTTCTTGTGGAGTTTGTCTTTATGTTTTCAACAAATAAAGAAACTCTTGGGCAACTCTCATTAAACCGAACAAACTTACCCTTCTTTTTACCGCATTTAGAAATGGAAGTTTTCCACTTCCTGGTATTTTCTTTATGTTCTTAACTAACCAGAAACTCTTGCGCAACTCAGCAAACCAAACAAAGTTTCCCTTTTTTTGGAAAGCATATTACATAAGCGTGAATGTATTGGTGAGGTTTGTAGTAACATATGGGGCATTTATAGTAAAGATAAAGATGATGTTCTAGTTTAAGTGTATACATGGATAAGTACCACACTAGTTATATCCAGGGTCGTATCACCCTTGTACGCTTTATTTAGCTCTCTGACCTGAAGTATTATATCAGTTTTATTCCACACAGTATGATATCACTAAATGCCAATGGTCAACCTAGTGGAAAACATACAACATAGCAGCCAATCGTTTATGATTTTATATGCTGTCAGATGAAGATGAGAACGAAGGGAGTACAAGCTGGCCTTTTTGTTTTCTGTATCTTGGTATGATAAATGGTGATTTCTCCCCACCAAAGATCATATTCAATCTGCAAGAGAAATATTAGCTGCTAATTGCACTAATGCGTACTGCGCTGAGATCCTGTTGATTTTCTTGAGATGATTTCCTCCTTTCATAGGATGTACTTATTACTAGGTTAAATGTTATCTAGCAATTATTCATTTCTCATTATATTATTTACAGGTGATGCATTGCATAACCTAAGAACTAACTTAAATGATCCCAATAATGTGCTGCAAAGTTGGGACCCAACTCTGGTTAATCCGTGCACTTGGTTTCATGTTACCTGCAACAACGACAACAGCGTTATCAGAGTGTACGTGCACCTTTTGTCTGTGCTATTCATATACACCTGTATTATGTTCCATACTGAACTTTATGTGCATTTTTCAGTGATCTTGGAAATGCTGCATTGTCTGGTACTTTGGTGCCCCAACTGGGCCAGCTCAAAAACTTGCAGTACTTGTAAGTTCCTTTTGCTAAGCTTCACACCCGTGTACAAGCCATATTTGCTGGTAGCTGCAAATGGTGAAAGCTTTTGTCAGTGTTCTGATCTTCAACCTCAGCAAAAATACATCATATACAAATGCATTAATACAAACAACCTATTTTGAGATGTTAATTTCCTTTACCACATAGCGGATTGATGTTGCAATGTAAGTAGGCTTAGATCATCACATTGTCTTGTTACTGTATATGTTGCTCGACCAAGGCACACATTAAGTACAGTTTGCTATCAAAGATGTGCAATGCCATGCACTTAGTACTTTTCACTGGAAAAATACATCGCAATGTTGTTCGATTGTTGATCATGCAATCAGTAAGGTAGATTAGTGCATTCAAAGGGTATTATAGTTAGGGCTGAGTGCCTTCCATGGTTAAAAAGGCGCGCTAGGCGACAGAATCATGCTATGCGTGCGCTTAGGCGCTAGGCAGAGGCGAAACTAGGAATTAACGCCTGGCATTCTTTTCAACCTTGGTGCTTTCAATCCAAGTTATTGTAACAACACCAGTTCTTAGCAACTTTTGGGGGTTTGGCCTGTCATTATCTTTTATACAACTTAGTCACCGTTTTCATTTGTGCTGCAGGGAGCTGTACAGTAATAACATCAGCGGCACGATACCTAGCGAACTCGGGAACCTCACGAACTTGGTCAGTTTGGATTTGTACTTAAACAGCTTCACTGGTCCAATACCCGATTCATTGGGGAACCTATTGAAGCTACGATTCCTGTACGATCCCTTCATTATTAGCTATACTACATCGCTACTCATTATAGATACCAGAATGTTATGGTAGGAATTTTGTTGGTGTCATGCTAGATGTGGCTCACGTACATACTCAGTTGCTTCATATTTTAACCACGCTCGTGGCATGGTGATTATTATTAGGACTTCGTGAGATCACTTGTTTAAACACAGGCTAGTTGCTCAATATTATAGATCTGGCAACCAGATGATTTTGAAAGATCTGTCCATGCAGTTTTCTTATGGATTGTAAACTACTTAACCCCGCTGGGCCAAAATGAGATGGATTTTGATTTGCCTGGATAGATTTGCAATTCATGGCAGCATAAGCATTATGCTAGTGTAGCCATGTAGTCTTTTTTAAATCTTTGTGTAGCCATGTCGTCACATTAGTTTTATTCAACCATTTTGACTTGATATCAACAGGATGAAACGACACTACATATATTTCTGAAGCAACTCCTTACGTGTTGTCATTGTTTAAAGTATAAACATATGCACCAAAAGATAACTAAAATGCTTAAAAGATGTGAGAAAAGATGCATCGTGTATATTCTGATAGGAAAAATATTTTGTTTGATTTCTGTTTTCCCTGGTTCGGTCTTTGTTGTGAAACTGTGTACATATAATATATATTGCTAATTGCAATTTTTCAGGCAATGAGTGTTTTGCTACTTTGCACTCCTTTCTGTTTCTTAAGGCATATCTTTCAAGTTGTTGGATTATTAGAGTAGAAATTATTTTCATGGCTCAGGAGTCACTGCGTTGTTGTTTTTATTTCTATAACCCCTCTGTGGGTGGTACTATTTTGTGTATTTTTTTGTTTTATGAGGATAGGCGTCTTAACAACAACAGCCTTTCGGGTACAATTCCTAAATCATTAACTGCTATTACTGCTCTCCAAGTTCTGTAAGTGTTTGCCTTCCGAGTATTCCACATCCTTTTCTTTAGCATACTCCTTGGTATAATTAGTAAACCTGTAATTAACACAACTATTTCTTTTAAATTGTAGGGATCTGTCGAATAACAAATTGTCAGGAGAAGTTCCATCAACCGGTTCCTTTTCATTATTCACCCCTATCAGGTAAAACCTAGTATGCTAGTTGGTAAGCTCAGTTTTCTTTGCCTAGACAGTTGACACTGCTTCAATGTATGCTTGTTTGTATTTGCAGTTCTGCCAACAATTAACACTTGTTTATTAATGCAGTTTTGGCAATAACCCTGCCTTGTGTGGTCCTGGAACTACAAAACCTTGCCCTGGCGCTCCTCCGTTCTCCCCACCTCCTCCATATAACCCTCCAACTCCTGTGCAGTCACCAGGTGATTCTTGCAGAATTACAGATTGATTATTAAATTCATGTAAACCTTCTGATCCGATAGGACCTACTGTATGCTTCAATGTTATTTCATTGCTGTAACATTCTCAACTGGGATAGGTGTAAAATACACTAGATGCTAGAGACTGCTATAGATATTGAGTGCAGTTTTGCAGTTGTTTGACATCACTGTTTCCTACCCATATTGTTTTTAACTAATGGGACAACATCTCCTGAGCACACCTCAACCCCCCATCAGCGAAAAAAAGCTCAAGCCGGGCACAGTCTTGCCTGTGCGCCGTCCTAGTGTTGCTTCCACTATGAATTGCATCTTTTCAAGCTGACATGTTAGCTACATGAGCTCCACGATGTCAATGATCTATTTTCTGTCTTGTTCTCTGATTCATTGTCATCTGATTCTGGAGCTTGGCTTAGCAACACACTATAATTTACTGCTGCTCATACTTAAGAAAGGTATGGAACTGATTGTTTTGTTCTCATTTTGTTCAGGAAGCAGTTCCTCTAGTACTGGAGCAATTGCTGGTGGAGTGGCTGCTGGTGCGGCCTTGCTGTTTGCCGTTCCTGCAATTGGTTTTGCATACTGGCGCCGCAGGAAACCAGAAGAGCACTTCTTTGATGTGCCTGGTAAGTATTCAGCGGTAGCCAGCATGAGGATTATTACTTGCAAGATAACTTCCAGTCAACTTAGCCTGAATTTCTTATTTGGTACAGCTGAGGAGGATCCAGAGGTTCATCTTGGCCAGCTCAAAAGATTTTCACTACGAGAACTACAAGTTGCTACGGATACCTTCAGCAACAAGAACATTCTTGGAAGAGGTGGATTTGGCAAAGTCTACAAAGGAAGACTAACAGATGGTACACTAGTAGCTGTCAAGAGACTGAAGGAGGAGAAACACCTGGTGGAGAGCTACAATTTCAAACAGAAGTTGAAATGATTAGTATGGCTGTACACAGGAACCTACTGCGTCTTCGTGGATTCTGTATGACACCAACAGAAAGATTGCTTGTGTATCCATACATGGCTAATGGAAGTGTTGCATCACGTCTAAGAGGTACTTCCCTTCTTTTCCACTTTTTTCTTGCATATTACAGATTATTGCAAGTCTTAACTACAATGTGGAATGTAATTTATAAATAAATCATTAACCGTTTTTCTTCTTTTGCAGAACGGGGACCAGCTGAACCGCCACTGGAGTGGCAAACGAGAAGAACAATTGCATTGGGTTCTGCCAGGGCCTTTCCTATTTACATGATCACTGTGATCCAAAGATCATCCACCGTGATGTGAAAGCTGCAAACATTTTATTAGATGAAGACTATGAAGCTGTAGTGGGGGATTTTGGTTTGGCAAAACTAATGGATTACAAGGATACCCATGTAACTACTGCCGTGCGTGGAACAATTGGGCATATCGCACCAGAATATCTTTCCACGGGAAAATCATCTGAGAAAACTGATGTATTCGGTTATGGAATTATGCTTTTGGAGCTTATTACAGGACAGCGTGCCTTTGATCTTGCTCGCCTTGCCAATGACGACGATGTCATGCTACTCGACTGGGTAATTAACTAGTGACATTTCCTTGGTTCAATTTGCATTTCAGATTTAATACTGTTTTGCATTCTAGCTTTGTGCAAACAAAAGTATGTAACTAAAAGCATTTGGAAGGACTAGGAAAGAATATGTTCTTTTTGAACTGTAACATCATTAACAGAACCGAGCACGTGTAGATCAGCATGTCCCATTTGCTTGTTGTCTTCATCTTTTTTTTACTGTTGAGCTAATACGGAGCTTGTTATTTGTGCAGGTCAAAGGATTACTCAAGGAGAGAAGGCTGGAGATGCTGGTGGATCCAGACCTACTGACTAACTACATTGATGTGGAGGTGGAATCACTGATCCAGGTTGCGCTCCTTTGCACGCAGGGCTCCCCACGGAGCGGCCTAAGATGTCGGAAGTGGTAAGGATGCTTGAAGGCGATGGTCTGGCCGAGAGATGGGAGGAGTGGCAAAAGGTAGAAGTAGTACGGCAGGAGGTAGAGCTGGGCCCTCATCGAAACTCAGAGTGGATCGTCGACTCGACCGACAACCTCCACGCAGTCGAGCTATCAGGGCCAAGGTGATGCTGGCTGGTATTAATTAGTTTATTGTATTTTGAAGCGTAAGCGTAAGAGTATTTGAAACAACCATCCTAGTGGAATCACCCATTTGTTCATATATCAATCAATGGGAAAAAAATGTAGCGTCAGCCACTATATTTTGATGTACAATGCTTGCTTGCCTCCCTGGTGTCCTCGAAAGTTGGAACCAGCATGTTCAACTTGGCAAGGTACAGGGGGCGGATTGGGTGGGTCTGTGTTAATCATCTAACTAGTTTGTACCACCAAATGTAAGGATGGGAATTATTATGTGTATCCCTCTCCTTTGGAAGGTTCATATGGTAATAGGCTATTAGCGCTCTTATCTCTGTGCTTTGTGGAGGGTTGAAAGGTTAATCCGTTGAGCCTGTCATGTTTGAACTGTTGAAGGCTAGCAAACTCTGTTGATCTGATTTGTAGTGTCGTTGTTGAGCTTGACCCTGTGTCACGGTTGTGTTTCTGATTATTAAAAGGCTATTTGTCACCATCTTGTTTGTGATCTGAGGGACTGCTCCCCTCTGTGCAAAGTGCTGCAACACCAACATCTTGAAGAATGAGAATCAGAGAATGTATCAACCTCCTAAGTCCTTGCAAAGCTCTCCTTAAGCCCTGATGATGCCCTTGAAAAAATGGAACCAGTGCACTTTTTATTTGCTCCAAGGTTAATCCGACGATCTCATTTGAACTGTTGAAGGCTGGCTAACTCTGTGATGTGGTTTGTAGTGTCGTTGTTTAGCTTGAGCTTTACGCCCTGTCACGTGCGTTTCTTGATTAATAAAATGCTGCTTGTTATTTCCCTATGTTCGTTGTTCGCAAAAGGAGAGTAAAATGCTGTTTGTTCCCAGTCCTGTAATGCGGTAAACCATTTGTGTTCCTAATCCGTGCCGTCTGTGCAAAGGTGTGCTCATGTCAGTCCTGCGAGGGAAGCGCAGCAACACCAAGATACTGAAGAATGAGAATGGTGCACGCCTGCAACCTGTAGACTCACCAAAAGTTTCGATCAAAAATATCACTCGAAGCTGGTTTGGCAGTCATCATTTCGTGTCAAGTACTGAAATTCAATTGAGTATTTGGCTCTCATTAATTTCGGACTGTCATTCAATTAGAAATTCCAGCAAATGGTATGTTGTGTCAAGTCAATTCATGTTCCCAAACCCTATCATTTTTGTGGAAATCATTTCATTTCATTTCATAAACCTTTATGACAGCCAAACCTGATTTTTTTCACCATGATGGGCGTGCGAGAAATTTAACCTTTTCAGATCCATCGCGTCGTCGATCTCCCTAGTAAATTTCCGAATGGAAAATCCTGTTCTTCCTAAAACCTAGCACAAGCACGAGGGTTTTGTTCCTTTTACCATAACCGGCGGTCTTCTGAAAAAGAACACCCGCAACCCCCCGGCCACCGCCGCGCCAGTTGCCGCTCGGCTCCGCCGCCCCATGCTACTCCTCCACCGCGCCCACCCGTTGCGTCCGTGCCACCGCTACCTCTCCAGCCTCCTGGACCGCTACGGCTTCGTGCCGCCGGCCTCACTCACCCCTACCCAGGACGATAAGCCCCACGCCGCCGACAAGAAGCGCCGGACCAAGAAGCCCCCCTACCGGCCGCCGTCCTCGCTGGACCGCGGGGGCCGCCCGGCCTCCCACTCCGACCTCCCATTCGACTTCCGCTTCAGCTACACCGAGAGCAGACCGGACGCCAAGCCCATCGGGCTCCGCGAGCCCAAGTACTCCCCGTTCGGCCCCGGCCGCCTCGACCGCCCCTGGACCGGCCTCTGCGCGCCCGCCGTCGACACCACGCTCCGGAGCGTCGACGCCAAGGACCCCGCCCCCCGCCGAGAAGGACCTGCAGGAGGCCCGCCGCCGCGAGCGAGAGCGCGTGCTCGGCGAGCCGCTCACCCCGCCGAGCGCACCTTCTTCGTCGACAAGTGCCAGAAGAACCGCACCAAGCGGCAGATCAATCTCGGTAAATTTGGTGCCGGGTGATGAATTTGTGCCGCATTTCAGGTAATTCGATGATGATGGCTGTCAGGGTGAAATGACATTTAGTGGCTGATGTTTTTGTAGGCAGAGACAATGGCGGAACCAGGGGGAGCGAGCAGGGCCGTGGCTCCCCCCAACATGCAGAATCTTTCTTAAGACCCCAAGATCTTTTGTCCAATCATCGTGTAACCACTTCTTTATACATCACACAAACATGTATACATTAGTAGATCACACGGAAGCTGGTCACAGAAGATCCTCTTCTTGACTTTTCCTCCTTCCTTGTTCACACATACGAGGCTGCACATGCATACTCTGCATCCTGTACCTTCACAAATTATCTGCTCTCTCTCCGTTCTTCCGGTCTTCAAAGCAGCGGAGCGGCAAATCTCCCCAAAATTCATCAATTTTTGATCAATTTTCGTTCCTAATTTCAAATTTTGGGTTGTGCTTTTAGTCCCAGTTTTTCTGATTTAAAAAAAAAAACGAATTTTGGCGTTTCGTCCTGGGTGCGCTGTAAATTTTGCAATACAAAATCTAAAACCTTGGCTGGAGCACATCAAGAGGTTAACATTTCAGAGTTTTGCCAATGTCCGGCCCCCCCTGTCCATATTTCCTGGTTCCGGGTGAGTTTATCGTATAGCCTTATACCAAAATAATAATGCTCATTTGGACTGAAAATCACCTATAATAGAATGCATTTCTCTACCATCCTTTGTTGCTGCAGGACCTTGTTCCTTGCATTCTTGTATCTTTTGACAAGGAGCAAATTATTGTTTGGAGGGGGAAAGACTATGATGAAAGCATAGAAGATAATATGCAGAAGTCATTCCCATCAGTTCTTGAATCAGAGAGTACAGCAGTGAAGGATGAGAATGATGAACAGGAAAATGATAGTGGTAAACAAGAAGAAAAGTCGAGCGATTGGTCTTCAAATGAGTGGTCTGAGATCAGTACCTCGGATGAAGTGCCAGATGATAAGTAGGCCATTTCAGGGGTAGAATCTCCTTGCATTAATCTGACATATCCGGAAGAATCTTACTACCTCCGATCCGTTAAAAGTGTCATAGGAAAATAACCTAGCTAGTACAGCTGGTACGTATGGGTTGCGACGCTTTATTCGGATCAGAGGGAGTATCTTTTACTAGAATGAACACAATGTGACAATGAATATTATACAGACGTCATTTGACTCCTTAGAACTCATGCAAATTTTACTGAACAGTAGACCAGCAATGTTGTGTGGTCTTTTCTAGCGCTGGATATTCTCTTGAGTTTTGTTTTATTCACCTCTGCTAACGGAATTGGTTGTTCTTCCAACTCTGGACTGATCTACCTTCAGGAGGGTGTGTGTTTTAACTTGTATGTTTTGACAAAGCTGCATGGGTTGGAAGCACGGGATCATAAGAGGCTAGCACATTGGCCTTTGCCTAACTAACAGTTAGGCAGCAACTCAGGATCAAGCAATTTGGCCAAGGTAAGATATTGGAGGAAAACAAACTAGGCAACAAGACATTTTATTGAGTATATTTCTCAACACTGCACCCTATTTTTATCAAAAGCATCGAAAACCCAACACTCGAGGAGTGCATTTAGAAAACCACACTTTTACTGACAAAACATTTCACAAGACCACACCTGTGGTGTAACTTACACAAAGTGTGGTTTGGAGAAATATTCGGTCATATAAAGTGTGGTGTTGTGAGATGTACCCCTATAAAAGTATGGTTTCTTGATGCTTTGTGACAAAAGAGATCTGGTTTTTGAGAAACTTACTCTATTTTACATCTGCCTCAGTTTGATTTCCTCCAATTCTCACGTTGGGTGACTGCAGTGCGTCTCTAGCTATTTTACTTGCACATATTTTCCAGATGGACTGGTCAAGGTGAGATATTAGAGGAAACTGAACCATGATTCCATCTTTCCGATGGATGTTTCAGTTCCCTCTAATCCTCGCTTTGAGCGGCGCATGCGGTTTCCTAGCTAACCCAGTCTGTCCGTTCTCTCTAGGCTGAAGACGCCAGGCTATCAACTGAAGGTGAGATGTTGGAGGAAGACAAGCTGGATCTGCGACAAACGACTGCTCATCTTTCAGGACCAGTTTGCTTTCCTCCAACTCTCACTTTCAGTGCCTGGCAAGCACCGCAAAACTGACTACAACGGGACTATATCTATCTATGTTCAGATGCTACATTGCACCGGAACTGTTGCTCTACAGCTGTAGTCGAATATATAGCCAATCTGGGAAGAGCATAGTTCCTTCAGATTTAAAATGGCAGCAGCATATATTCTTGTTAAACCTGCATGCCCATCGTGCTTTAATTCTGTTCAGAAGGCTGCAGGACTTTGTGCCCTGTACTATGTACCACTATAACTGCCACATGCAACTGACCAGGCTTCAGTTCACTCTCCCTCGCTCTCACAGAATATGAACGTCAACGGTTAGCTTTTGTCTCGATTATCAACTAGCATTGCAAAAAAAATAATGACATACGTACATCACTCTCACCATGTTCAATCACTGACATTAAACTTCGTACAACTCAAAATTTCATCTTGAGTCAGATTTTATTTCCTCTCAGAGGTCGGAAATTTCAGAATTCCCATACAACATTCACGCTTTACAATTTACACATAGTGGACATGACAGTGCATCAACCTAGTAAAACTGCTACAGACTCCTTTTTTCTGTATCAACTCAAAATACACAGAATAATCCAAGAAGTAGCCAAACACTAGGTAGGGGTCCAAACAAGGCTTCACAGACATCGCACCCCAAGACTTCGAACTATGTCGAGAAACTAATTTGCAGACAAGTAGCACTCATGGCTTCGACGAGAACAGGTTGGGGTAGGAGAAATATGGATCGTCCTCCAGCGATGGTGATCTCTGAGGAACATGAGAAGGTGCATAACCCTGGGTGTCACTGGAAAAGGAGTCCTGGTGATCAAATGTTGGTTTCTGCGTCACCTCAGTTTGATCATGACTTTCATTTTGGCTACCATCACTGTAGTTCTCATAAACCCTACTGTTCTTCTTTAGATCTGCAATACGCAGTTGCGCAAGGTTTGCAGCAGCACGGGCTGCCGATGCAGCTCGTTCCGCTGAATCAGCAGCTGTTTGGGCAGCGGATAGCACATCATCCAAATCAATGTTTTCCCTTCTCTCCATAGGAGAGGTCGAGTGCACCCGCTCTGAATGCTTCGAGAAAATGTCGAAATCATTAGGTGTTTTGGGAGGGGTCACTTCATCAATTGTACTTGTGAAGAATTCTGGCTCTGTTGGCTTCACTGGAGGAGTTGGAGAATTTAAGGGAATCGAGTCATTTCTCTCCATTGAAGAATCAGAAGCAAATGTCGGGGGAGAGGCGAAAGGAACAAATTGCTTCTTTTCACTGGGGAAAGCTGGCATACTTGGCTGAGCAAATGGTGCAAAAACTGGGGTTCAGACTTTTCATGTCATTATAGAACGCAGCATCGGCTGTTGGATTCTCTTCCAAGTCAGGTGAGTTTGAGGATTCATGAGCAGCCGACTGCGAGCTCTGCACATGTGGACCAATATCTGGGGTTGATGGAGTATCAGAAACCGGGCGAATTGCTGCTTTTGGGACTTCAGGCAAATCTAGTTCGTCAAAGCCACCATCAGACTCATAGTCTTCATTAGGCTGGACCGCAGCACTTGCAGCTACAGCTTCCTCATGTTTCTCCTTTGGAAGAGGAAGTGTTGAACCACTGAAGTACGTAGGTCCATTCTAATGAAAGGAAACATGTTACAAAGTGAGATTAAAAGTAATGAACTAACCTTAGTTTCTGGTATGCAAACACTTACCAGTAGATCTTCATGGGTTTAAGATATTCCGTCTCTGTTGCTGAAGGATCCCAATCGACCTCATGCTCCTCGGCAATCTCCTTCAGCAGTTTCATCTTCACTTCAACCGGAGGAGGACGGATAGAAAGCAGTTCGATTATCTGCAGAGGTATTGATTCAAATCGTTTCAGCATCAACATAATCAGGCTGTAACATAATATAATTAAATTATTTTTGTGGAAGTTGGCATATGACCTGCCGGTTGACCCCACAATTTGGCATAAGCTCTGAAGCTGCAGCAACAAATTCTTTCCCATACTTAGTCGCAAACATCATTTGGACTTGGATCAGTTCCGGCAAATCAGAACACCTTGGGGCAGCAAAACAGATGCTGGATATTGCCTCTTTGAGATCTATAGGGCATTCCCTGAACCAGGCAAAGAAATTTAACAGGTCAGCGCCATTAATTTAGCTGCAAGCCAGTGGAAACTGTATAGCTACCACATTTGAGAGGATATGCTTCAATAAAGAATTGATTACAGATGTTTCAAAGATAATTAGCGCCACACTCTCCAGGAAAGGTCAAAAAGAGGCAACAATCTGATGTTTAGGGGCATAAATCCTACCAGATACGCATCGTTTCAAATTACAAGTACATGAGTTGTTTACAGAACAGAGAACTGACACAATCTATTAGAAAGGTGAGCTAACATTATGCATTTCATTACATGTTTGGAAAAAAATGAACACATACGCACATGAAAGAAAGCCATATTTAAGTTAAATAGCGATGCCAATCATGACATGCCAGATTCATTAATCAGGTGCAAATGCAACTGAACACCAACAACAGATTGCAGCTACTCTGGGACTAAAGAGATGAACTTAACCTACCAAATGTCACAGGTAATTAGTCATAAATTAGTGCTAATGACTAATGAGGACAAGTCAGCCACTTGGATCAAACCCCAGGTGAGCACTGCAGCTCCAGTGGATTTGACATGCCTAGTTGAGGTTGTATGTTAAGACGCTTGACCCACAACGGATTGCACAAATGAAGATAGTACATCAGCATACAAGGTTACTGAATAAGAAAGAAGAGGACATGTGACAAACTTTTGCGCCTCAATGATGGGTAGGCGGACGGAGACGAGCTCGCAGAAGAGCTCAAGGATCTCCTGCGCGGCCATCATGTTCTCCTCCCGGATGATGTGCTCGACCTGCGACCGCATTAACACAGTTAAGCCCTCGCTCATCATCACCACCCCCAAATCGAAGAGCCCAGTACCCTAAAACTAACAATCCCTTGGAAACCCGTACCCTGATTCTGGCGGTGGCCTCCTGTCCGGCCTCGAGGAGCTTGGCGATGTCCCGCCGCATCTGGCGCAGCTGCAGCTCCCGTCGGTTCCGCAGCAGCTTTATCCGGGGGATCGACAGCTTGAGCAGCGTCTTGCTGGTGTCGCGCCGCGCGCATCAAGAAACGAACGGAATCAGAAACCAATTTGCGAAATCGAGCGACTGACAAACCAAGAACTCAAGAAATCCGTACCACTTGGCGCCGCGGAAGGCGCCGCCGCCCCGCCCTTGCCGAAGACCGCGTCCAGCATCGACATGGCGCCGGTGTCCCGATTGATCGGTACGGAGCGAAGGGCAGAGTGGTTGCTTAATCGAGTGGAGGTCGCGATTCGCGCGTGGGATTTCGATCTGAATAGCGACGGCGAGGTGGAGGAAGAAGAGGAGGAGTCGATGGTGAGGTGGAGCCCTGTGCGCGGCCGCGGCGACGGCCGGTGAGTGTGCGCGTAGGCTACCACCTGCTCCACGACGTGAAGGATCTGGACCGTCCGTATGGACACGTGGACGGGTAGTGATGGGGCGGGATACGCGGCGGTGGCTTTTCTGTCGGGACTCCTTCTACAGCTTTGCTTCGCTCCAAAGAAAACTAGGATCCCATCAAAAAAAAAACTAGGATTCATGTCAAAAAAGAAGAAAAAAAATACAACCTCCGATCCATATTAATGGACTCAACTTTATCTAGATACGGATGTATCTAGTTAAGTGTTTAGACTAGATGCATCCGTATCTAGACAATGTCAAGACCATTAATATGGATCGGAGGGAGTAGGATTATTTTACTTTTCTTTTGTGGGGAAAAGAAAATTAGGATTCTATCTCATTAGTTGCAGATAAAAATGTGTGAGGCAAAGAAAAGTAATACTCCCTTCATTCCTAATATATTTTTAAAGTAGCGGTAGCACTGAAGATCGGGTGCAAGAAATCTCTACTCTTTTTCGGATCCATATATATTTTGTTGTTATGTGTTTACTCATTTCAATCTGTATATAGCCCATATTAAAATCTGCAAAATATAATATAATTGAAAATGGAGGGAGTAATTGTGCACCAAAGACATAAACGGTAGCTTGTGCCTACAAATTTTGGCAACTACTCGCTCTGTTTCAAATTAGTTGACTTACATTTGTCCAAATAGGAATGTATCTATGCTTGTTTAGTGTCTTCGTAGCTATGCTTCCTGTGTATGTTGTTCTGTATGGCGTGAGTCTTTGTACTCTTTCTTAGTATAATACATGCAGTTCTCAAAAAAAAAAATACAAATGTATCTATACTTGTTTAGTGTCTAGAACTCTAGATACATTCTTTTTCTAGACAAAGGTGTGTCAATTAATTTGGAATAGAGAGAGTACTAGAAGCATTGGTGTTTGAACTATAGATCATGAATCTCCGTCTCTTAATATTTACGTACTATTTTAAGAGACGAGATGCAACAATATATTTACTAGACTCGGACTCAAATGCTGTCGCTCACGAATACAGGTCTAACACGGACACGTGTATTTAGCCGGATATTGTGTGAAGCAAAGGTCAACAATCGAAAATATAACAAAATTGGCAGTTCAGTACTATTTTCATGCGATTTTTTTTTTTGCGTGGTGCAAACCTGAATGAAAGACAGGGTATGTGTATTAGCTACACTCGTAACATCCCAAAATTATTATCAGGATTATATTCCAAAAATGAGAGCCAACAAAAACTTTTGTTGTTTATTGTATGTTAATTGCTTTTGTTACTTGAGATGTTGTTCTTGCTGTTTGTATGGGTGTTTGCACTAGTGAACACTAGTAAGAAGAAAGAAAACAAAATATAAAAATCAAAGCAAGAAAAATAAAAGTGACAAGTTGTCACATGAAAATCTCCAAGTGACAACTCAATTATTTTCAAACCAAAGTCAGTGGAGTTGTAATGTAAACACTCCCCATTTTGTTCCTACCACTTTCCCCTCTCAAATATTATTTTTGAACTAGTTTTGAAATTCTAAAATAAAAACAATTGAAATAAATTCAAATAACATAAACAAAGTACTATAAAAGAAAATGTTTCAAAACATTTTATTATTTTATGCCAATTTTTGTGGAGCTTCTGTACATTATGGGAAGGCCCCACAAATTTTTGCAAATTTTTCTAAAATGTTTAAATACCCTAATTAAATCCTAGAAAACCTTCTGGTTTTAACAGAAGGACTAAAACAGAAATAAAAAAAGAGCAGAGAGGAGGCAGGGGGTTTTCTGCGAAAATGTCATCCCCTACCTCTCTCCCTCGCCCCGACGTGCCGCCGTGTCGCCTCCACCGTCGTCGCCGTTTCCGAGCCGCCCAGGCCCCCCCTGCGCGCGCGCCCGGAGCCTCTGCTGTCTCTGCACCGCAGGGAAGAAAACGGGCACCTCTCCCGTCGCCTTAACGCCGATGTTCCCCGACGACCGCCGCGGATGCATTGGACGGCGCCGAGCAATTGGCCCCCGTCTCTGCTTCCCGACACGCACCACTCCTCTAGATGATTCTAGAACCTTGCCGGACCCCGTTAAGCCCCAAGCCGCCACGAGCCTCTGCACCCTCGCCGGGTAATCGCAGAAATGGTCGCCGTGGACGCGCATGGCCGCCGCCGTAGACCCCGACCATCGTGGACCGCCCCGAGCCTATAAAAGCACCCTGAGACCTCACTGGAACACCACACCTCTCCTCGAGCTTTCCCTCGCCTCAATTTCGTCTGTGCCGCCGTTGAGGTCGAGCACCACCACAACGCCACACCCTCCCATTCTTCCCTCTGACCCCTCTACGCTGTTGCCCAAGCTCACCGCACTCACCCAGGCTTCTTTTCCCTCTTTTTAGCGCACGGACGCGACCCCGAAGCTCCGCCGAAGTTGCTGCCCGACGCCGACGAAGAGCGCGACATCGCCGCCGTCGACAGAGACTTCCCCAGCAACTGCCGCTCGCACCATCGTCTTCCCCGAGCCGCCGCCGTCGATTCGCGTCATCGCCGCTTCCTCCCGAGCCCCTAGGTGAGAGATCCGTCCACCTCGCCGTCGCCGGCGCGGCAGCGCCGCTCGTTTTAGGTCGTCGCCGATGGCGACCTCCGTGAGCCGTTGGATCGAAGATCTACGGCCACGTACCGCTTCGTGTTAAGTTAGACTGCCATGTGGGTCCCACTGTCATAATTTTAATCTTTTCCCTCGCGCGCGTACCGTTTCGCTGAGTCACTGACGGGTAGGACCCACCCGTCAGGGATTTCAACATTATCCACAACAGTGGATTTTTCTAATTTAAATTCTCTGAAATTCTCAGTACTGATGTCAACTTTGAAATTAAATATCTCGAGATTTAGGAATCCAAATAAATCAAACTCAAATGTTCTGGAAAGCTTATGAAATTGTTTAACCAACACAATTGGTCTCATGTCATTTAATTAAATAATTAAAAAGTATTATTGAAAATGCCACAGAAGGTTTAAAATCTAAACTTGTTTGTTTCTGATACTCTGTTAGTCCAAATAATTCCAAACCAATTTTGCTAGCTTAGTACTGCCTTGTGTTAGCTCCCCTAATTTTGGTAGAATTAATTAAGCAGTATTAATTGTGACTTTAAATAAACCCTTCTGGACTAAAACAGACAAATATGTTTATTGGTTGATCCAAATGAGTTAGGACCAATTTTGTTAGCTCACATATATCCATGTTTAGTTACCCCTAAAAGGGTTTAATTTTTGGAACAATATAATTTAATTGGTAGCTAAAACTTGATTATTAAGCTACTGGATTCAATCCAATGTGTAGGGAGTTTGGTAACTCCAAATGATCCAATTCAAATTGGGTTGTATTCTACACATCAGTGGCTTTCCATAGAATTTTAGTTTGTATTTTTGTGACCAACAGAACTCAAGTTGTGGAATTAAACATGAATAACTAGTTTCTGCCATAATTTGGACTTAATTAAATAATGTTTAATTCAATTTATTTGAAAACCAAATTGTGTGGTTTGATGTGTGCAGTAGCTAATTGTGATGTTAATGATGGTTATGTTGAGGTGATTGCTTGTATAGCTTAGTGATTGTTTGCATTGTTTGTTTGTTAATTAGACGAGAACGTTGTCGGATATATCGAGGAAGGAGAGTTTGCTGAATTTGAAGAACAAGAGCAAGATCACTTTGCCAAGCAAGGCAAGCTATTCTCTGAGCTTGCACTACCAACATATGCATCTACTTTCATAACATGTTTACTCTCAAAGCAAGATTTACAAAACCCATTTCAAAAATATATGGATATTATTTTGCCACCCTATGTAGTAGTTTATATAAAACTTTAGGATGGGAAAACAATGTTGTTTATTCAAAACTCCTTTGAAATTCTTGTGAGTTTATGGAACCGAGATGTCGGTGTTGTTGGAAAGTGGAAAAATGGTGATGTTTGTGAAAAATGCACAGTGTCCTAGTACTATGGAAACCAATCCTACCCTGTGCGACCACATTTACCACATATGGGAAAAGGCGTAGTCATGTAGTTTGCTCTTATTAGTATGGGATACCTCATCGACGGAGATGACTCCGTTATGCATGAGGGGATGGTCCGAGGATCTACCCCCTGACCCGGGTCCTCACACAAGTTGGTGGGGAGGATAGAAGGTTCCACCATAAACCGCCGGACAAAACTATGAGTCCTCACACTTAGGGTTTCTGACGGGAAACCGGACTGGGTGTCGATGGAAAGTGTCATATGGGAAGGATCCTATACTAGCATGAGCAAATAAGAGGCTATGGCCGGCGGCTTACTTCGCATACACCTGGTATGGCGAGACGTGGCAGACACGATGAGTTGCCGGATGGATGTGGGTTAAAAGCGTGCTACCTCTGCAGAGTGTTAAAACTATTCGAATAGCCGAGTCCTCGGATATGGACAATTGGGAGACTGTCCTAAGACCTTGTGCAAGTTTTAAAAAGGCTTTGAGTTTTTAAAAAAAATGAAGTGGAGATTGTTTCCTACACCTATACCAACGGATCGGTATGAGGTGGTGGATGAAAGTGGACCATGACGGGCTATGGTCGGGAAAAAGGAGAGTTTTGGAAAAACAGATGAAAAGGTGACTTCTTTAAAGATAGTTATAAAACTCTTCTTACCTTTTTCAATAAAGATATAGAGATGTTTTAAATAAGAAAAGTTGTCAACTAAAATAAAACTGGTGCATACTCATGTTGGGATAGTTTGCGAGTACATTCAAATGTACTCATATTGGTTTCGTCCCTGGCTATTGTCCTAGCCAGACTACGAGGAGGAACACTACGCAGAGCAGGAATATGGCGACTTCTACGCCAACTAAGGATCTCCACAAGTCAGCTGCCTGTCGGGTCGTCATCGTTAGAATATGATGTCGATTACGCCGTAGCTTCCGCTGATATATTTGGTTTGGCCCATGAAGGCACCTATGTAAGAACTTGGTCTAAATGACCATTTATGTAAGACTTTTATTCGGTACTGTAATGGATGTAAACTTTGGTATCCAATTCGGATTATGTGCAACGACAGACTGATCACGGGATCGTTGTGTTAAGCATAATCGGGTATTTCGGACAGCTAGTCCGGGGTCCCCACAGACTTGGTATCAGAGCCATCCTGACTTTAGGAAACCTTAGTTAGCATGGTCGTTTGTCAAATGTTACAAAAGATGAATTTCTAAAAAGAAAGGAATGAAGTATTTTCGAAAATTGCTTATCTCCAATCCTCTTACTTATGCAAAATTTTACTCTCATTAAATATTACATTTTCCTTAGTATCCCTAAAATTTTGTACACCTCTCATTAAGTTTAAAATTTGACTCACTTGTTGCCCTACTATATTAAAATTTTGATATACTTGTCACCTAACTAACTTAAAATTTTGCTTAAAAACTGTAGATGGCACTCCACTGGACCGAGTTCGTTCAGCTGGAGAAGGACAGCAAGCTGACGTTTGAGAGGGACTTGTTCGAGTTGACCAAGCTGTTAGGTCGCCCCGCTCCAGAGTTTGAGGGAGCTCAGATTGATGTTCACGGTGTTGGAAGGCTGAGCTGGCTCATCAGATCGTCAGTTCGCAGGAACATCAAGTCTCCCAATTCCAGGACGCTCATCTTCACCACCAAGGAGGCCACCTGGGTTGACGGTCTCTGTACTGCTACACAGAGGATGCTATCCCGACTTTGTGAGGAGCACAAGGCGGAGTTAGTAGACTCCCGTTCCGGTTCTACGGGAGGCGCAACTGTGATGGACACCCTACTCCTTCACCTTACCACCCGATGTTTGGGAGCTACATCATGGACATGGAGATCTTACTTCAGTGCACTCAGGATGATCTGTTGCGCACTAGGATTCAGCTCCACTTCGACCGCGAGTCGCTCGTTGAGCTTCGCGAGAACGAGATGAAGCTGATGGTGGAGAAGGTTGCTCTTCTCAGGAAGAGGGCCCAGCTGAGGAAGACTATCGTGAAGCTCCGCACGAAGGTGGCAGAGCAGGATGGACTGATTGAGGATCTTGAGCACCATACTGACGAGATGGAGGAGGAGGGCGAGGATCTCCGCAAGGAGAACGACGCTTTCCTCAGTGACGATGATGACTTCGTGGAGGAGATGGACTGTGAGGAGGAGGATGATGAGGAGGAGTTAGTTGACGAGGAGGAGGAGCCACTCGAGCCAGTTCTCGAGGACGAGGAGGAGGATCCCGAGGAGCCAGCCTACCAGTCAGATGCTGACGTGTTAGAGCTGGAGGTTCCACCTCAGTAGGCGAGTGACTTGATCACTACCGCAGGATTAGGTTGACCCCCTATAGCTAGTCGAGTAGTAGCAGTGGTTCTTTTGGAAACCAGATGTTATGTTGTAAGCTTGAGGTTGTAAGCTTGATGTTGATGTGAACTCTTTGATGTATTGTTTGTGAAATATAAGTATGTTTGTCTTGTTTAAATTGTGTGAACTATTTTCATATAACTCTTAGGATTAATCAACCACTTGAGAGATCATCTTTTCCCTTAGTCGAACTTTTCTTGCCTTGTCTCTTATACCCGGTGTGCTTCAGGATGCCACCCCGTCGCAGCAATGCGGAAGGATCAGGATCAGCACCACCACCACCGGACCCAACCCCCACCCAACTTCTCGCACTTATCATGGAGGAGCGTGAAAATGCCCGGCAAGAGCGCCAAGCTCATCTCGCTGCCTTACAACAACTCGCAGCCGCTTACAACAACAACAACAACAACAACAACAATGGTGGTAACGGCAATGGTGATGGAAACCAGCGATCTACCTTGGGTGATTTTCAGAAGACCAACCCACCCACCTACTCCAAGGGACTTCACCCACTAGAAGCCGATGATTGGCTTCGCACCATCGGCAATAATCTTGAAGTTGCTGCTGTGGGAGAAAATGAGAAAGTGCTGTATGCAACCCACTATCTCGCTGGACCTGCAAGAGCTTGGTGGGAACTACCAAGACTCTCCAGCCAGCTGGTCATGTCATCAACTGGGCTGAGTTCCAGGAGAAGTTCCGCAAGAAGCATATTCCCAGTGACTTATTGAGAGGAAGAAGGATGAGTTCCGCAAGCTGAGGCAGGGAAGTAGAGATGTGGTCGGTTATCTTGAGGAGTTTACCGACTTATCTCGGTATGCTCCTGATGACACCGACAAGGAAGAGAAGAAGATGGAGCGTTTCATGAGTGGACTTCATGATGAACTTCAGTGTGCTTTGGTTATCCATGACTTCCGTGATCTGGAGTCACTTGTGGACAAAGCCATCCAGCTGGAGACCAAGCGCAAGTCGATGTATGAAGGTCGCAAGAGGAGGATGAATGCTCAGGAAGGCTCGAGCAGCCAGAAACCTCGTATCTTTCAGCAGAACACCAGGCCTGCCTATCGTCCACCCCAAGCTCCACGCCCAAATTACCCTAACCGCCCAAACAACTTCAACCGCCCCAATGACAATAACCGTCCCGGAGGAAACTTCAACAACTTCACCCGCAATCCCAATGTGATCTGCTTTGAATGCGGCAACAAGGGTCACTACTCCAAAGAATGTCCCAATCCCAAGAGGAATGTCCAGCGCCCCAATGCGCCGGCACAGAACAATGGTCAAGGCCGCAATGGAAATGGAAATGGCAAGAATGCCGCACCTCGCGGAAATGCTGCTGTTGCCAAGGGTCGTCTGCACCACATCAATGCTGAAGAAGCTCAGGATGCTCCGGATGTTGTGCTGGGTACGTTCCTTGTCAACTCAGTACCTGCAACTGTTCTGTTTGATTCTGGTGCTACCCATTCATTTGTTACCCAAGAATTTGTTGCTAAGGGAGGTTTAGTTAAGAGCCTCTTACCCAAACCCATGGTCATCCAAATCCCAGAATCCACCGTAGAGACCAGATGTTTTGCTCCGATGTACCCCTTGAGATCAAAGGAGAGAAGTTTCCAGTTAACTTAATTGTTCTGGGAACCCAAGGCATCGATGTTATACTCGGTATGAATTGGTTAGCCAAGTACCATGGTCGAATTGACTGTGCCAGAAGAGCTGTATCCATCACCACCGACAAAGAAGTAGAAGTGGAGTATGTGTCTAAAACTAGTCAACCTCACCCAGGCTGCCATGAGAGCATAGCTCGACCCGCCCTAGATGAGATCCGTGTTGTTCATCTGTTCAAGGATGTTTTCCCAGAAGAATTGCCTGGTATGCCGCCAGATAGGGATATTGAGTTCATAATTGAGCTTATTCCAGGAACATCCCCCATATCCCAAAAGCCTTATCGGATGAATCCGGAAGAACTGGTTGAGTTGAAGAAACAGTTGGCTGATATGCTAAGCAAAGGTCTTGTCCGCCCAAGCGCTTCACCATGGGGATCACCCATTATTTTTGTGGACAAGAGAGACGGTACCACACGCCTGTGTGTGGATTATCGCAAGCTGAATGACGTGACCATTAAAAACAAGTACCCTCTTCCCAAGATCGAGGATCTGTTCGATCAAATGAACGGAGCCCGAGTCTTTTCAAAGATCGATCTTCGGACAGGTTACCATCAGTTGAAGATCCGAGAGACAGATATTCCCAAGACCGCCTTCACCACTCGTTACGGTTGTTTGAATACACCGTGATGTCTTTTGGTCTGACCAATGCCCCAGCCTATTTCATGAATCTCATGAACAAGATTTTCATGGAGTACCTCGACAAGTTCGTGGTAGTTTTCCTTGATGACATCCTTATTTATTCCAAGACCGAAGAAGAGCATGCTGAACACCTGCGTCTAGTTTTGGAGACCCTCCAAGAGCACCAACTGTATGCCAAACTTAGCAAGTGTGAGTTTTGGCTCAGTGAAGTGGCATTTCTTGGACATATTGTATCCGCTGGAGGAATTTCTGTTGACCCTGAGAAGATACAAGCCATTCTTGACTGGTTATCCCCAACCAATGTTTTTGAAATCCGAAGCTTTCTCGGACTTGCCGGTTATTACCGCAAGTTCGTCGAAGGATTTTCCAGTATAGCCAAACCTCTGACCCAACTGTTGAAGAAGGACAAGAAATTTGAATGGACTCAGAAGTGTGAGGATAGTTTCCAAGAACTGAAGAAGAAACTAACCTCAGCCCCAATCCTGATCATGCCAGACGTCACCCAGAGTTTCGACGTGTATTGCGATGCATCACGCCTCGGACTTGGTTGCGTTCTGATGCAAGAAGGCAAAGTTGTGTCGTACCTGTCCCGGCAGTTGCGACCGCATGAAGAGAATTACCCAACCCATGACTTGGAGTTAGCTGCTGTGGTCTTTGCTCTTAAGAAGTGGCGTCCCTATCTTGCGGGACATCGCTGCGAGGTCTATACAGATCACAAAAGCTTGAAGTATATTTTCACCCAGAAAGATCTGAACCTGCGACAGAGGAGATGGATGGAATTAATCAAGGATTATGATATTGGAATCCATTATCACCCCGGAAAGGCTAATGTAGTTGCCGATGCCCTTAGTCGCAAACCTTGCACCCTGAATGCCCTGATCCAAGCCGAACAGCCAGCCTTGTTCAAAGACTTCCAAGATTTTGGACTAGAGCTTGTTAGCTATGGTTATCTCGCCAATTTAGAGTTAACCCCAACCCTGATGGATCAAATCAAAGAAGCCCAGAAAGGTCATGAAAGCATAGAGGGAATTAGGAAGAAAATTTCCCTCGGCAAAGCACCCGGTTTTACCGAAGATGCTGAAGGAGTGCTGAAATTCAATGACCGTATCTGTGTGCCCAATGTCACGGAACTTAAGGAGTTAATCCTGAAGGAGGCCCATGAGACCCCTTATTCAATCCACCCCGGCGGAACCAAAATGTACCAAGACCTTCGAGAAAGATTTTGGTGGCATGGAATGAAGCGAGAGATTGGTTCATTCGTAGCCAAGTGTGATATCTGTCAGCGAGTCAAGGCTGAACATCAGCGACCCGCTGGATTGCTTCAACCTTTGAAAATTCCCGAGTGGAAGTGGGACGAGATTGGAATGGATTTTATTACCGGACTTCCAAGATCCAACCGAGGCCATGATTCCATCTGGGTCATCGTTGATCGACTGACCAAGGTTGCCCACTTTGTTCCTGTCAAGACCACTCATACCGGAGCTCAGTTAGCAGACCTGTATATTTCCAGAATAGTGAGCCTGCATGGTGTGCCTAAGAAGATTGTATCTGATAGAGGCACGCAATTCACCTCAAGATTCTGGAAATCCCTTCATGAAGCCCTCGGAACCAAGTTAGCCTTTAGCACAGCTTATCATCCCCAGACCGATGGCCAGACTGAGCGAGTGAACCAGATATTAGAGGACATGCTTCGCGCATGTGTTCTATCCTATGGTTCCAAGTGGGAAGATTGTCTTCCGTTTGCAGAGTTCTCGTACAACAACAGTTATCAGTCTAGTCTGCAAATGGCCCCTTTTGAAGCCCTTTACGGCAAGAAGTGTCGTACACCCTGAATTGGTCCGATACCGGAGAGAGCAAATTGTTCGGACCAGATACCCTCCGAGAAGCTGAAGAGCAAGTTCAGCTTATTCGTGAACGTCTCAAAACTGCCCAATCCCGTCAGAAGAGTTATGCTGACACCAAGCGCCGTGATCTCACTTTCAGTGTCGGAGATTATGTTATCTCCGAGTGACACCCCTCAAGGGAATGCAGCGTTTCCATGTCAAAGGAAAGTTAGCACCAAGGTATATTGGACCCTTCAAGGTCATTGCTCGTCGAGGAGAAGTATCCTATCAGCTGGAGTTACCCCAGGAGTTAGGAGATTATCATGATGTCTTCCACATTTCCTTGCTCCGGAAGTGTCTTGAAGTTCCTGACCAGCCTGATGTTTTCAAAAACATCGACCACCTCTCCATCGACCTGAACCAAGACCTGACTTATCGTGAGAGACCCCTCAAAATTCTCGAAGAAGATGTTCGTGTTACCCGAAGACGTGCGATCAAGTTTTACAAAGTCCAGTGGACTAACCACTCTGAAGAAGAAGCAACTTGGGAACGCGAAGATTATCTTAGAAGCGAATTCCCAGACCTCCTTAAAACCTAAGCCTAGCAAATCTCGGGACGAGATTTATTTTAAGGGGGGGAGGATTGTAACATCCCAAAATTATTATCAGGATTATATTCCAAAAATGAGAGCCAACAAAAACTTTTGTTGTTTATTGTATGTTAATTGCTTTTGTTACTTGAGATGTTGTTCTTGCTGTTTGTATGGGTGTTTGCACTAGTGAACACTAGTAAGAAGAAAGAAAACAAAATATAAAATCAAAGCAAGAAAAATAAAAGTGACAAGTTGTCACATAAAAATCTCCAAGTGACCAACTCAATTATTTTCAAACCAAAGTCAGTGGAGATGTAATGTAAACACTCCCCATTTTGTTCCTACCACTTTCCCCTCTCAAATATTATTTTTGAACTAGTTTTGAAATTCTAAAATAAAAACAATTGAAATAAATTCAAATAACATAAACAAAGTACTATAAAAGAAAATGTTTCAAAACATTTTATTATTTTATGCCAATTTTTGTGGAGCTTCTGTACATTATGGGAAGGCCCCACAAATTTTTGCAAATTTTTCTAAAATGTTTAAATACCCTAATTAAATCCTAGAAAACCTTCTGGTTTTAACAGAAGGACTAAAACAGAAATAAAAAAAAGCAGAGAGGAGGCAGGGGGTTTTCTGCGAAAATGTCATCCCCTACCTCTCTCCCTCGCCCCGACGTGCCGCCGTGTCGCCTCCACCGTCGTCGCCGTTTCCGAGCCGCCCAGGCCCCCCCTGCGCGCGCGCCGGAGCCTCTGCTGTCTCTGCACCGCAGGGAAGAAAACGGGCACCTCTCCCGTCGCCTTAACGCCGATGTTCCCCGACGACCGCCGCGGATGCATTGGACGGCGCCGAGCTAATTGGCCCCCGTCTCTGCTTCCCGACACGCACCACTCCTCTAGATGATTCTAGAACCTCGCCGGACCCCGTTAAGCCCCAAGCCGCCACGAGCCTCTGCACCCTCGCCGGGTAATCGCAGAAATGGTCGCCGTGGACGCGCAATGGCCGCCGCCGTAGACCCCGACCATCGTGGACCGCCCCGAGCTATAAAAGCACCCTGAGACCTCACTGGAACACCACACCTCCCCTCGAGCTTTCCCTCGCCTCAATTTCGTCTGTGCACCGCCGGAGGGCAGTGCACTGCCGCACCCGACGCCGCCGTTGAGGTCGAGCACCACCACAACGCCACACCCTCCCATTCTTCCCTCTGACCCCTCTACGCTGTTGCCCAAGCTCACCGCACTCACCCAGGCTTCTTTTCCCTCTTTTTAGCGCACGGACGCGACCCCGAAGCTCCGCCGAAGTTGCTGCCCGACGCCGACGAAGAGCGCGACATCGCCGCCGTCGACAGAGACTTCCCCAGCAACTGCCGCTCGCACCATCGTCTTCCCCGAGCCGCCGCCGTCGATTCGCGTCATCGCCGCTTCCTCCCGAGCCCCTAGGTGAGAGATCCGTCCACCTCGCCGTCGCCGGCGCGGCAGCGCCGCTCGTTTTAGGTCGTCGCCGATGGCGACCTCCGTGAGCCGTTGGATCGAAGATCTACGGCCACGTACCGCTTCGTGTTAAGTTAGACTGCCATGTGGGTCCCACTGTCATAATTTTAATCTTTTCCCTCGCGCGCGTACCGTTTCGCTGAGTCACTGACGGGTAGGACCCACCCGTCAGGGATTTCAACATTATCCACAACAGTGGATTTTTCTAATTTAATTCTCTGAAATTCTCAGTACTGATGTCAACTTTAAAATTAAATATCTCGAGATTTAGGAATCCAAATAAATCAAACTCAAATGTTCTGGAAAGCTTATGAAATTGTTTAACCAACACAATTGGTCTCATGTCATTTAATTAAATAATTAAAAAGTATTATTGAAAATGCCACAGAAGGTTTAAAATCTAAACTTGTTTGTTTCTGATACTCTGTTAGTCCAAATAATTCCAAACCAATTTTGCTAGCTTAGTACTGCCTTGTGTTAGCTCCCCTAATTTTGGTAGAATTAATTAAGCAGTATAAATTGTGACTTTAAATAAACCCTTCTGGACTAAAACAGACATATGTTTATTGGTTGATCCAAATGAGTTAGGACCAATTTTGTTAGCTCACATATATCCATGTTTAGTTACCCCTAAAAGGGTTTAATTTTTGGAACAATATAATTTAATTGGTAGCTAAAACTTGATTATTAAGCTACTGGATTCAATCCAATGTGTAGGGAGTTTGGTAACTCCAAATGATCCAATTCAAATTGGGTTGTATTCTACACATCAGTGGCTTTCCATAGAATTTTAGTTTGTATTTTTGTGACCAACAGAACTCAAGTTGTGGAATTAAACATGAATAACTAGTTTCTGCCATAATTTGGACTTAATTAAATAATGTTTAATTCAATTTATTTGAAAACCAAATTGTGTGGTTTGATGTGTGCAGTAGCCAATTGTGATGTTAATGATGGTTATGTTGAGGTGATTGCTTGTATAGCTTAGTGATTGTTTGTATTGTTTGTTTGTTAATTAGACGAGAACGTTGTCGGATATATCGAGGAAGGAGAGTTTGCTGAATTTGAAGAACAAGAGCAAGATCACTTTGCCAAGCAAGGCAAGCTATTCTCTGAGCTTGCACTACCAACATATGCATCTACTTTCATAATATGTTTACTCTCAAAGCAAGATTTACAAAACCCATTTCAAAAATATATGGATATTATTTTGCCACCCTATGTAGTAGTTTATATAAAACTTTAGGATGGGAAAACAATGTTGTTTATTCAAAACTCCTTTGAAATGTCTTGTGAGTTTATGGAACCGAGATGTCGGTGCTGTGTTGGAAAGGTGGAAAAATGGTGATGTTTGTGAAAAATGCACAGTGTCCTAGTACTATGGAAACCAATCCTACCCTGTGCGACCACATTTACCACATATGGGAAAAGGCGTAGTCATGTAGTTTGCTCTTATTAGTATGGGATACCTCATCGACGGAGATGACTCCGTTATGCATGAGGGGATGGTCCGAGGATCTACCCCCTGACCCGGGTCCTCACACAAGTTGGTGGGGAGGATAGAAGGTTCCACCATAAACCGCCGGACAAAACTATGAGTCCTCACACTTAGGGTTTCTGACGGGAAACCGGACTGGGTGTCGATGGAAAGTGTCATATGGGAAGGATCCTATACTAGCATGAGCAAATAAGAGGCTATGGCCGGCGGCTTACTTCGCATACACCTGGTATGGCGAGACGTGGCAGACACGATGAGTTGCCGGATGGATGTGGGTTAAAAGCGTGCTACCTCTGCAGAGTGTTTAAAACTATTCGAATAGCCGAGTCCTCGGATATGGACAATTGGGAGACTGTCCTAAGACCTTGTGCAAGTTTTAAAAAGGTTTTGAGTTTTTAAAAATGAAGTGGAGATTGTTTCCTACACCTATACCAACGGATCGGTATGAGGTGGTGGATGAAAGTGGACCATGACGGGCTATGGTCGGGAAAAAGGAGAAGTTTTGGAAAAACAGATGAAAAAGGTGACTTCTTTAAAATAGTTATAAAACTCTTCTTACCTTTTTCAATAAAGATATAGAGATGTTTTAAATAAGAAAAGTTGTCAACTAAAATAAAACTGGTGCATACTCATGTTGGGATAGTTTGCGAGTACATTCAAATGTACTCATATTGGTTTCGTCCCTGGCTATTGTCCTAGCCAGACTACGAGGAGGAACACTACGCAGAGCAGGAATATGGCGACTTCTACGCCAACTAAGGATCTCCACAAGTCAGCTGCCTGTCGGGTCGTCATCGTTAGAATATGATGTCGATTACGCCGTAGCTTCCGCTGATATATTTGGTTTGGCCCATGAAGGCACCTATGTAAGAACTTGGTCTAAATGACCATTTATGTAAGACTTTTATTCGGTACTGTAATGGATGTAAACTTTGGTATCCAATTCGGATTATGTGCAACGACAGACTGATCACGGGATCGTTGTGTTAAGCATAATCGGGTATTTCGGACAGCTAGTCCGGGGTCCCCACAACACTCCAAGACAATACGTACATACGTATACAAGAAGAGTCCGTACGAAGAGAAGGGCGTGTGTGATTGGTGGGTGGGGGCTCCACATAGGCTGGCCGGCGATTTTTTTTTAAATAATATTTTTTTAAAACTGAAATTCGGAAATAGCGCGTGTTTTCTAGAATTTTGGAAAATAGCGCGGCGTCGGCAACGGCCAGGCCGAAACCAGCTTGTTTCGGCACGGGCTACGCCGAAAGCCAGGTTTCGGCATCGGCGGGGCCGAAACTCAGGCGTCGTCAGGGCCGCAGCCGACAGTGCATGCGCGTAGACCGCAGTGGCAGGCCTGGCCCACTGCTTTCGGCTCGAGCGGTGCCGAAAGGTGGGTTTCGGCACGGGCGACGCCGAAACCTGCTGGATAAGCAGGCCGCGCCCGGCTCTCTTCTTCTTCCTCCGCTCGACTGCTTCTCTCGCTTCTCTCTCTGTTCTTTCCACTGGTTCGAAAATACCACCGAATCTTACCAACAAAAAATCTCCACAAACTTAGAGATTGAAGAAATAGAGTAGAGAAGGGTTGGGGCATCCCCGATCTGTTGATGGGATAGCTGTTTGTGGAGGCGTTTGGGGGTGTGGAGGTGGAGCAATGGTGGTCAACAATGGTGGATAGTGGTGGTGCATGTTGTTGTTGGGCAAGGAGAGGGTTGATGCAGTGGTGGTGGTAGATTGAAGCCAGGCAGCGGGATCTACACACGCGTCAAGGGTAAACCCTAATCCCTAAAATTTTTAGGTTAAATTTGAATATAGTTTGTGGGTAGATGTATAATATTTGTTTGCATTAGTGTAGATATATTTCGTCGTATAATTTTATTAGGATTAATATTAGCATTGTAGATATATTTTGTCGATTAGATATATTGTATATTTTGATTCGGATTAATATTAGCAGTGTAGATATATTTTGTCTGTTAGATATATCGTATAATTTTATTCGGATTAATATTCGGAGTGTAGATATATTTTGTCGGTTAGATATATTGTATATTTTGATTCGGATTAATATTAGCAGTGTAGATATATTTTGTCGTTTGGATATATCGTATAATTTTATTAGGATTAATATTCGGAGTGTAGATATATTTGGTCGGTTAGATATATTGTATATTTTGATTCGGATTAATATTAGGAGTGTAGATATATTTCATCGGTTAGATATATCGTATAATTTTATTAAGATTAATATTAGCAGTGTAGATATATTTTGTCGGTTAGATATATTGTATATTTTGATCCGGATTAATATTAGTGGTGGTTGTAATTTTTAGATATATCCGGTGTGTAGTATTTGACGATGCCAAAAATTTGTCTAGGTAATGGAAGTGGTACATATTGTAGTGCACTACGGTGTCGGTACAGTCCGTGCAACTGAGTCAGGGGTTGATTGTGGCGCCCCAACCCGACTGCTATACACAGATGCTGTGTGTCACCGGTTAGGCGATACAACCGGAGGTTACGGGTTTACCACTCCCCGGACAAAACCTTTGGCAGGCGTTGCTCGGAATTGATCATCGGCAACACAACACCCCGATTTATGCCCTAACACAGGCACAACTATCAATGCATAATAGAGAGATCAAGACTTGTGGAACAACTGGCACATCACAGACTCTATGACTCAAAGCATTATAGTTCAACTCTTATAATAGAGAAAGATAGCAAATATTACAACCAGAGGTCACAGACCCAACAGTACATCATGCGGAAGCGAATTAAGTTGTTCTAAACAACAAGATCCAAATTATGGCCTAAGAGGCCTACAGATAAACATCCAAACGCCAGCTGTTCCGAGATGTCCCAAGCTGCCACCTGGGAACCCCAGACTACTCGTCGACATCCACAAAGAACCCACCTTCGAGCTCGGTGAAGTCCTCCTCTGAAACAAAACAAACGACGTTGAGTTTGACGAACTCGCAAGATTAAATATAGAGCTTTAGCTCGATGAGGCTTTCAAAGTTTTATGGCTATTTTGCATAAAACTGATTTTATTTATAGAAACACGACTCCAAGGCATCGACTAATCAGAATATTTTCAAAAAGGGGTAAGAAGTAACTCTTTTCTTTTAATCCTTACTCATCATCAACCACCATCATCACTGTACCTGTTCTACAAATGCACCTCCCCGAATCACCCTCGAGGAAGCTAACCTTGCATTCTTGAATAGTACCTTTAGTACTCAGGTTTTAATCATTCTGTTCAAGTTATTCTATGGTCTCTGAATCCGTCACCAAGTCGTCCATAACCGCGGACACGGCTTTTCGAAAAGATTTATCCCTGCAGGGGTGTACAATGTGAAAGTCGCCAGGCTCCCGAGGGCCCTCCCAGCTTCTTATCCATGCGTACCGTCCGGCTCATTGCCTGTACATTAGCTCTCTTCCGGGGAAAGCCGGCTGAGTGGGAGCGGTTACAACCTTTACCTCGCTTGAGACTAACCAAGGATCATCAGTGAGGACGGGACAGGTTCAGTGCCTCCAACACCCTGCCCCGTGGCCACCATTGTCCTAAACACCACAATCCTCATCTCAGTCTTGGCCACCATCTCAACGCACGCGCAAATGGAAGGCCAAACTAGAGAACCCTCGGCTAGTCCGTCACAAGTTAGTCGGTCGACGAGGTTCCATATGCCCACGCATGGTTGCACGCTCATCTTGGCTCGTAGGCGAGAACTCGCATCTAGGCGGCGAGAACGAGACAAAGCACCACAACCACAGTGGCCTCTCATCCCCACCTTTAATCATTTTATTACCTGTCACCACAAATCCTCCACCATCATCCGAACATTTCAACATATGTTTCCAACATGAAATATCCATCGGACGACTAAATATTTAACTAAGCATGGCTAAGCAACAACATAGCATAGTTAAGTATCTCAGGCCAACAACACAAACCTATGGTTAATAGGAGGGAAACAGGTAATGGCATCGGGAACTTAATGCAACTATAGGATATTCTAATCCAATAAAATTGACATTTGGAACCGCATGCAATATTATAGTGGAGAAAATATTTGCGGAAACATAGGAGGAGACATGCTCAGAGGGGGGATTACGCTTGCCTTGCCCAGAGTGCTGGTAAAACGGGTCGTCAGGGTATTGCAGTGGAACCCCGACTGCTTGATCTATCGAAACATAAAACACGGGAAGAAGCAATCAATCACCACACATGCTTTAACAAATGCAATGCGCAAACACATGATGGCATGACATTTTAAGTCCCCGAGATGAGGATGATTCAAGCTATTCAACTTAAACGGAGTTCGGATGCTTAAAGGGGCGCATCTCGAATATACCGTGGAGTTAAGTAATGTATCATCTTTACTTGTTGATTAGAGTAGAAGGAACCCTATTGTGAACTTGCATATGAATGACATGATCATGTGAAGAATGCAGGGGTTCGGTGAGTAAACATCATGGCAATCCAAACCAAAGAGTGAGCTGAAAAGGGTTTATATTAGTGTTGAAACAGGTTAAACGGATTATCCGGTGAAACAGGACTCGGAATATCCGGGGTAGTCGGATTATCCGATGGAATCGGATTCGGATTATCCGATCCTAACTGGTTCGAAAAACGGCTAAGGACTTTAAGGCGAACAGTGGTCTGGAGTACTGATGAATTTCGGATTATCCGGTTGTGGCTAACTCGGATTATCCGATCTCCACGGGAGGGTCTGAAAATCTGCTAAGGACTAAAACAAATCGTACTGGAGTGTCTCGGATTATCTGATTGTGTTGGAATCGGAATATCCGAGCTGATGGCACGGCTGCGCACGGCGGCTTGCGGTGCGACGGCGAACTACGATGAGAGAGGGAGGGAGACGAGGTCCAGGCGGACGTAGTGCTCACCCTCAACTCGTGGTGGTGCTCAGCAGGGGCGGAGATGGACGGGAACGACCGGAATCGCTCGCGGAAGCTCCGGCCGTGGTCGAAGAAGAACGGGCGGCGATGGCGATTGCGGGCTCTCCGGCTCGATTCCTTCGGCGGAGAGGTAGCAGGCGACGCGGCGGAGCTTCCGGTATCCTTCGATTTGCTCGGGGACTCCTCAATCGATGGCGACGAGCTCGGAGGCCATGGCGACAAGGGCTCGCTCGTGGGGAGAAAATAGGGGAGCGAGGGAGCAAGTGAGAGGATAGGGTAGGAGGAGCAGGGCGGCCTCGTGGTGCTCTTCTTTTTGCAGGTGGAGGAAGAGAGGGGGGGCCCGGCGCGGCGTCGTGCGGGACGAGGAGACGGCATGGCGCCAGTGCGGCCTGGCTACAGGAGGGAGATGGTCATCTTGCGAAAAAACCCCTGGCAGATTTGTTTCCATCACCAATAGGTCCTTTTCAGTTTTTTTTAAACCTGTGACTTTAGGGAGTTTATTGAGGCACTAAGACATTTTAGAAAAATATGAAATTATTCATGTAGCCTTTCCATATCATGTAGAAGCTCCACAAAATTTGGTGTCTCAAAATAAAATGTTTTGAACAACTTTTGTTCGTATGGTTTGAATATGGCATTTTTCCTAAATGAAAATTATAAACCTTTAGAAATTTTAAAGCAAGGTCAACATATTATTTTTGAACTCTTGGAACTTCCTTGACAAATATGTTAACTTGATAACTTCACTGTGTCAATTCAACAACAATTCCCTAACCCAACAACAATTCCCTAACCAAAAGTTAAAGGTTCCAAGTGGTACACATTGATGCATGGATGCCATGATGCATGAGAAAGGAAAAGCGAAAATTTTATTCACATTTTGCAATACCAAAAGTGGGCTGTTACATTGATCTTCGTGAATTTGATAATTTGGAGATTCAGTTGACAAAGCCAGAGAAAGTGGAAATTAGCGCTGTCCAGTGCTATTTCACGGTGAATTTTGGTTGCGATCCTAATTTCTGGACGGTTAGGATTCAGTCGCTATGGACCAAATCCCGGACAAATATTTACTGGGAGTTGTTGCCGCTTGACGGACAAAGCAGTGGGTTTCTTGGCTAGAGTCATGCAAACGCCGTGGCACAAAACCAGAAGTCCTACAGTCGTTTGTTTTGAAGGGGGAGAGTAGTGAAGCAACTAGTTCGCATACTGCCCAAATTCCTGTGCATTATGAACCATCACCGACAGCAGGGAATGCTCAAACTCATGTTGAGTACCATCAACCATCGCTGTCAGAAATTCCTGTTCATTACGAACCAGCATTATCAGCAGGACCTACCCAAATTGGGGAGGCTGATGCGGATGAGCACACAGGAACAGTGCATGACGCGATGTTGGATGAAGACGAGGATGGCGTCACCGAAGATCTTAATTCTGATGAAGGAGATTCAGATGATTCAGATGAAAATGATGGGGAGGATGTACCTATTCCTGGTTATTGGAACCAGGACAAGTCAAATGTCACGACTGTGCGTGATGGTCATGATTCGTCCTGGGAGTACCACATGAATAAAATTGAAATTGGGGCTCAGTACAACACGAAGCAGCAGTTAAGGGAAGCCGTGATTCAGTGGGCATTGTCCACACAGAGGGTTTTCCGCACTGATGTATCAAATAAGCAATATTTGACAATGAGCTGTACTGACATTGGTTGTCCTTCACGGGTGCATGGTCACTTACCGAAGTATGAGGTTGTGTGGGTGGTGATAGACGTCGTGCCACACACTTGTGAAATTAATTGTCAACTCAAAGATCACCCAAACCTAACGTCAACTCTCATTGCACGTCTTTTGTTCAGTGAGATAGTGGACAAGAAAGACATGGTAGTGAAGCACATCATAAGAACAGTGTTTGCAAGATGGAAAACCAACATTTAGTATGGGAAAGCCTGGAGAGCTAAGCAGAGGGCTCTAGAGGAGAGGTTTGGGAGTTTTTATGACTCTTATGATAATGTTATCCGTCTTGTTAGCACATTGAAGATGAGGAATCCTGGCACATATGCTATAGTCCAATTACAAAAAAATGAGGAGATTCCTGAATATGATGTGTTTGGCCGATTGTTCTTCTCATTTGCCATATGCATCGAAGCTTTTAACTATTGCCGTCCAGTGTTGTGCGTGGATGGCACGTTTCTCACAGGCAAGTACAAGGGGCAGATCCTGACCGCAATAGGTGTGGACGGCAACAACCAGATCGTGCCAATTGCATTTGCCTTCGTCGAGGGTGAGAATTATGACAGCTGGTTATGGTTCTTCAGGAATTTGAAAATGGCAGTTGTGAAGACTCGGCCAAATGTCTGCATCCTCCATGACAGACATGCTGGTATGCTAAAGGCTATAAAGACACTGCAGCAACCCGGCGTGGATGAAGAAGCACCATGGACTGACATGCAGAGTCGCTGGTGTATGTGCCATCTAGGCGCTAACTTTTACTCATGCTTTAAAAGTAAGCGGCTGATGAATTTGTTTAAAAGACTCTGCAATCAGAATCAGGAGAGGAAGTATCAGTTTTTGTGGGAAAGGCTGACTGAATTCACAAGGAAACAAGTGAAGGAAAGAAGAGCTGCACAGGCTCAAGGAATATCTGCGCAGCTCCAGGCGGCACAGGCTGCTGCAGCGCAGACGGATGATTCAACCCTGTTGGTTTGTGTAACTTGCCTGGAATTGACCCACCTGGTACGAAGAGAAAGGAGGGAAAACGAATCAGGAATTTTGAAGAGTGGATAGAGAAAGAGCCTCCCGTGAAATGGTCTTTGTTGCACGACGAACATGGAGCTAGGTATGGCACCATGACTACCAACCTTGCAGAGGTGTATAATTTTGTACTCAGAGGGAATAGGAGTTTGCCACTAACAGCACTGGTGGAGGGTATTTTGCATGGTACATTGACGTATTTCAGAGATAGACGTCGTGAAGCTGTCGAGCATATTGAGTATTACCCCAACACACCTTACTGCCGAAAAATAAGACAGTACATGGACAAGAAGATAAAGAAGGCACGGTTGCACACAGTCGTTCGTATGGGTAATCAAGAACCGAGGTACGAGGTACGCTTACCCACTACAAGATTTGGTGCGGGTAATGAGCTTAAGACCCATGAGGTGAGCATTGGACTTGATGCACCCCCAACGTGCGAGTGCACGTGCAATAAACCGAGATTGCTTCACCTCCCATGTTCTCATGTGCTAGCAGTTTGTGGGCAGATGGGGATGAACCCAATTAGTTTCGTGTCTCCATATTACATGAAGGAGGCAGTGGTTCAAACTTGGACCGGGGAGATGACAGGATTTAGGGTAGTTGGTAACTTCAACAAGGTTAACCCATTGGAAAGACAATATGTTCAGGATCCCGCTCTAATGAGAACTAGCAGAGGAAGACGGAAGTCGCGTCGAATCCGGAATGATATGGATGAGTCTGAAGCCGGTGGACCCACTCGACAGTGCTTGTTATGCACTAATTTCGGACACAGAGAGAAGTATTGTCCCAAATACGGCCTTGGACCTGCTCCTGATCCTGCAAGCATTCCGGTTCCTGGGCGTGGTTGAGGAAACCGAGGCCGAGGAGGACGTGGGCAACGTGGCTAGCGCTGTGGTTAAATTTGTATGCGTACGAACTATGTTTTAATTTTTACGTGTCCGAACTATGTTTTAATTTGTAAGTGTCAGAACTATGTTTTCATTTGTCAGTGTTTGAACTATGTTGATATTTGTAAGTGTTTGAACTATGTTGGTATTTGTAAGTGTCCGAACTATGTTTTAATTTGTAAGTGTCCAAACTATGTTGGTATTTCAAAGTGTCTGAACTATGTTTGTATTTGTAAGTGTCCGAAATATGTTTTAATTTGTAAGTGTCCGAACTATGTTGGTATTTCAAAGTGTCTGAACTATGTTTTTAATCTGTACCATACAGATGGCTTCATATGCTTTGCTTAATGGAGCGATCGATGGAAAACATCGCGCTAGGCTGTGGGAGAATGGTAAAACGCCTAATCTCGTGCGTACACGGGGTCCATCATACAACTGGATGATACACCCTGATTGGGTTGATCGGTACGTGCACCGGGTCCATAATTTTGTTACCATTTATGATGCGATGAACATTATTTGATAATTTTTTTGATACAGGTTGACTTGGTCTGGTCTGCTTCCTATAGCACGCCTAGTTGAGGCGACTCCTCGGGAGTGGTTACATCATCCACCAGATCAGGTCGGAGACGCAGATATTGATGTCCAGGTGGATGCATCTCGACGCGTCAACATAGACAGGTCACTGCTTAGCTGTTTAGTTGACCGATGGAGGCCCGAGACCCACACTTTTCACTTCCCGTGCGGGGAGATGGCACCGACACTTCAGGATGTGTCATTTTTGTTGGGTCTCCCACTGGCGGGCACGGTCGTAGGTCCTTTACAGGCTCCAGGTAATTGGCGTGACGAGATGCAGGCACGTTTCGCAGGTGTACATCCGAAAAACCCGTTCTTGCCGAACCAGAAACACGGTCCTCGGGTTTCTTTTTTGAGCAAGTTTCAGGTAAGATTGTTACAATTATGCCGTTTATTTTTAACTATCAGCAAACCTGTACTTACCCAGTTTCTGTTGTATGATCAATGCAGATAGGTGCTCTTGGATACCCTGAGGTCGCCTTGACTCAACCGCAGATTACTAGATGTTTGGAGGCATACCTGATGTGGCTGTTCGGCAAGGTGATGTTCACAGAGTCCCACGTCGACACTATTTCGGCGCGCTTCATCGATATAGCGCGAGATATTGCGGAGGCACAACAACTTGAGGACATAGTGCCACGGAGTTTTGGGTCTGCTGTCTTAGCCGCCACGTATCGTTCTTTGTGCACTGTGTGCACCAAGAACGCAGACTCCTCTTCGATACTTGGCTGCCCACTACTGTTGCACTTGTGGTCCTGGGAGAGGTTCCCTATTGGTAGGCCTGACGTCAACGCTATTACTCCTTGGCAGTACAGGTTCATCGAGGAAAACCTAGTCAATCTGCCTACATTTGGTAGTATGTGGACACGTAGACAGGTAAACTTGCACATTATTTATTTCTTGTTGAACTAATTGGCAAGTTCTTTATTTATGTATACTAACTAGTTTATCTATTTGCAGAAACGGTACGCGGGAGAGCAAGTCAGAAATTGCTACGCGTCATTCACGATGCAGTTTGATCAGTTGCAGAACCATCAGGTTATTTGGGAGCCGTACCGTGCTGACAGGGTGGTGGCGAGATACCCCGGTGGGATTTGTACCTTGTGTCGGAGGGATGAAAACTATTGGTACACTCGAGCCTCTATTATTTTCGATGTCACGGTGGAGGAGGTGGCCCAACAGCGAGTCATGAGACAGTTCGGCAAGCGACAATTGCCCGAACCTCCCGCGAGATAGCCGCCCCTTCCTTCGCACATCCATAGGTATGTTTTTAACCAACTTTGGTTGCACTAACGAATATCTAAAGTCGTATTCTTATTACGGTACGCATGCATGTTTTCAGATTGTCACGACAAGGCGAGAGAAGTTACACATCTTGGCTACGGGTACTACAACCGTACATTGCAGAATAGGCGAATGCGACGACTAATGTATGGCCCGCGGATGAGCCATTTCAGCTGGATGATTTTAACGCATATCTGCGGACGTATAGACAGTCCACTCGAGTTCGCTTAGTCCACACGTCCCAGCCTGATCAGCTGCCACCTCCTGCTGTTACAAACATGTACCCACTTCAGTCTATTGGGGGAAGCAGAAACTACGCGGTACGTATCTTACTTATATTGGTAAATGCATGTCTCAATAATGAACCATAACATTTTGTTTTTCTATTACAGGCAGAGTTGATAGAAGACATTCGGAGCGACGTTGCTGCCTTTGCTCCACAGCCGCAACACGTATCTTGGTTCAAGCGTCTGGAGGATAAACTACGTCGTGTCTACTCTGTTCTTACTTGTGCTGGCGGTGCTGACGTTGCTCCACGCGGTCCAGTCCCGCGCCCCACGCGCCACTCGTCAGCAACTCAGGATGCACAGGTATCACCCTCCCGTCACTCTGTTGGTCGACAGGACCCCCGGCCACGTCTTACACGAGCACAGACTCCTCGCCCACGACCTACGTACGAGTCTGGAAGTTCGTCGCAGCAGCCAGATCCGTCTCAGCCACTGATGTACCGGCCGCCAGATGCATCTCAGCCTGGTAGTTCGACATGGCAGGCGCCACCTACGTACCAGCAGCCTATGTACCAGCAGCCACCCGTGTACCAGCAGCCACCTATGCACCATCTTGGGATGCCGACGTCTGGTTACGGGATACGGCCACCTCCACATATGATGTGGAACCCGTCTCCTGTGCCGGTGACTCAGTTTCAGAGCCACTCGGTACGTAGTTTTTAATACTCATACAAATTTACCTTATTCACCCACACATGATACTGACGTAACTTTTACAGGTGGGGGTGGCTCCTCCTCACACATGGATCCGGAGGACGAGACGTTGTACCATACTCCACCGCCGCCCGATACGCAGGAGACGCAGGAGGATGAGCCGTTGCGAGGCCGAGGGATGCGTGACCACCGCGCTCCAGCACGCTTGTCACCTACCGGGCCTCGACCACGGAGGCAGCCGCGCACTCGTGCTTACAGAGATGACTGATACTACTATCTATGTATGAGACATGTTTCCATTCACGGGACCTTATTTATATGTATGAGACATCTACGTATCGTTCGATGTAATACTATGTATGACACATATTACTATCTACCTACATTTGGTTCAGACATTAATTTAGATTAATAATAGATAGATCTTCTGTTACAACGGAAAATTAAGATACATCGGCATTCTGAAATTAACTACTAATACTGAAATTAAATACTACACCTAACTACATGAAGTCATCTACCGTCGACGCAGCCTCCAACATCAGTCTTGCTCTTCGACGATGCAACACTCTTGCTCCTGGAGGATGAAGCAGTCTTGCTCCTTGAAGAAGGTGCAACACTCTTACCCTTCGCCGATGCATCACTCTTGCCTTTCGACGATAATGTGCCACTCGGCATGAAGATATCGTCTTCGTCCTCGCTCTCGTCTATCCACGTACGTGGATTTTTTGCAAACCACATACGGTCTGCTTCATTCCTAAATTTTCCACTAACAACTTTCTTGTCGTACCTATCAAGCAACCTGAGAAGTTCTTTCCGTATTTCCTGGGGGTACCTGTTTGGCCAGCTATGTCGTCGTAATGCCGCTCCAACCTCAGTGAGAAGACTGTCATTACTGATGAGCTCCTCCCATGGAACTTCCTTACCGTCTACCCTCAACTCGACCGCACACAACAAGAGACGCTCGGACATATCTCTTACCCAACTACGATCCATGGGCCAACCTGGGGTGGGAATCGACATTTTCTAGTGTATACACTGGACTGCTTAGGGAGCTCAGTGAGGAGGGGATTTTATAGGAAGGGAAGGGAAGAAATGGCGGGAAACGGTGGCGGGAGAACAGGGCACGCGAGAGCACCGGTGGCGGGAAAATAATGGCGGGAACAAAATTATGCGCGGTGCCGGGAAATATGAGCAGGAAAATAATGGCAACATTACCGGTGGCGGGAAATATGAGCGGGAATATATGGGCCAACACTCGGAAAAACAAAAAAAAAAGTAAAATGTGACTTTTGGCACGGCCCGAGCCGAAACACGCCTGTCGGCCCCGCCGTTACGCGAAAGTCAGATACGCATGCAGATCACCTGGCTTTCAACGTTGCTCGTGCCGAAACCTTCTTCTTTCGGCTTGGCCCGTGCCGAAACCTAGTTTCGGCGTAGCCCATGCCGAAACTAGTTGGTTTCCATTGCCGACGCCGCGCTATTTTCCAAAATTCTGGAAAATGCGCGCTATTTTCCGAATTTCAGTTTAAAAAAATATTATTTAAAAAAAAAATCCTGGCTGGCCTTGTGTTGGACTTGGATATCCTGTACGAAATTATACAGACGGTCCGTTTCAAAATTCCAGATGGCCCTCCTGTCGCCCATACCAGATCCCAGTCGTCTGTGTTTGCGTGATACATTCTTGATCGGTACATATGTAGACACATTTCAGTGCATTGATTCACTCATTTCAGTCCATATTTGGTCCAAATTAAAGTGGTGAAAACATCTTACAATTCGCAACGGATGAAACTCTAGATGAGATGGACGGTCAGAAAGTATCTGTTCGGTTTTCACCTACGGATGTGAAAAATAGCAACACGAAGAAAAAAATTGGTTAGCCAAAGATGAAATGCAAAAGGAATCCAAAGACATCACAGACACCGCATAAATCGAAGAAATTTACTCCCTCCGTTCACAAAAGGATGTCTCAACCTAGTCCAAATTTGTATGTATCTACATGGACTAGGTTGAGACATCCTCTTGTGGACGGAGAGAGTACAAGAAATTCCAGCGTTGCAAACAGACCTGAACTGAGCTATCCCTCGGACCAACATAAACACAGCTTTACCAGCCGCAACATATACTGGTGAATAGAATGTTGCCACTAAAGCAGTTAACCCCAGAACAACAGCACGCACCAAGGTCATATTATGAACAAAAGAGCAAGCCGCGCTGAGGATTAATTCGTCCGAAACTCATCAGATCCTACTGGGACTCCAGACCAATCAGATCTACGTGCTAGATTAGTAGAGGTTACTAGTATGCACCGCAACTCCTCCAAGCCGCCACCGCCATGACTACGCTGCTTCTGCCGCTCTTCTGGAGCTACAATATCTACACTCGCTCAAACCCGGTGTGTGTCTCGTCGAACCAACCGACATGGCCATATTTTGTAGCTGACAAACATGGACATTTCATGACGACATGCATGGAGATGTGACAGTTCTACTTGTCGTTGTACCACACTTAGCGTCGATGGAGATGTGACAGTTCTACTTGCCCTTGGATCAACTCCTTTTCCACACTAAGCGTGGAAAAGGCTGGTTCCTTCTCTACTTGGCATCATACCAACTTTTTCCACACTTAGCGTCGACAGCTAGGTCAACCTTCAGGATGTTGGTTCCATAGAAAGGCTTGGACATGCACTCTACCACAATAGCCCTGGCCATTTCAGCACATTCTGTAGGCCCTTCCAGGATCACTTCATCGTGCACCTGAGAAATGCCAACAGAAAATTCAAAATGGCGTATTATACCAGATTTGGGGTTGGAATAGAATTTTTTTGAAGCAAAATAAGTAGTTATGAAGTGTGATTGTAACAATTTCATCTTTTTTCCTATCCCTTTATAAGAAAAAAACACAAATTTGATTCAGTCAGGTGTGCCTTCCTTAGTACAGAAACCAGCATAAACTTGTTTGTTTGGTTGGTTGATTTTGTGAGAAAAACAATTTTGTTGTTAACAAGAGAAAACTGAAAAGTAATCTCAACCTGTAACAGGAGTCTCCAACCAAGCTCCTTAAGACGAGCATTTCTTTCTATCTCAAGCATGGCACACATGGCCACATCTGCTGCACTGCCCTGTAGATTAAAAGATAAATAATTACAGTTTTTCCTAAGCCAGAAACAAGTGGAGCATCACCGGGCCATGATCAGTGGCAACTACCTGCACTGGTGCATTTATAGCAGCACGATCAACATGACCTCTTTGGCCATGAGGTGCATGGACCATGTCAGGAAAGCGGCGTGATCGCCCGAGCAATGTGTAGACTTCGCATTTTTCATGTACGAGCTCTTTCTGCCTCTGTTGCCAAGCTTTCACTTCTTTTCGATCTCTATACCATAGTTTGAGTGTATCCCTTGCCTCCCTAACAGACACCTGGTAAGATGGTAAGCTATAACTCTGAGCCGATTTTATCATACTATTTTCTAAGAATACAGAATTTGTGAAAACTGTACAGGATTATCAAGCGACATTTCTCTAGCATGCTGGTATTGTCAATAAATAGAGCTAATTTAGCATTTATCTTATGGTTCGACAAGAACAAAAAGGGCAACAAAGCAATCTCAACGGTAAGGCCATATTGCTACACGATCCACCAACTGCAACCTTGCTGAGTATGAGTTGCTGTGCACACGATATCCATCCTGCATCAGTTTTGGATCTGATTTCCATCCCGGATTTTTTTTTTTGTGGTAATCACCAAACAAACACCAATGAAACTAAAGTACTGATCTTGAGGACATATTTTCATAAAGCATGTGGAGGAAGCGGGGTGAGAAGAGTGCGACACACATGTTTGGGTTGTATAAGAAAATGATCTAATCAAACTGCTTTCTGAATCAAGTTGTTGACACCAATTATCCTAGTTAGTTCAAAATGCAGGTGTAGCCAATAAGAGTTCATACCTGCCAATCCCGAGATAGCCCCTGGGCTGTCTTTCCATATGCAATTGAGAAATTAAGCATTTTAGCCTTTCTTCTCTCAGCACCAAAAGCATCCTAAAATCGAAAGAAATATACCAAATTTAGTTTCATGTACTCTGCCGACTAGAAAGCACAAACCCCTTGTACAATGGGGATAATACATGGTTAACATGGAAAATATATGTAACTTTAACATCCCCCACTCCCTCCTCAAATGCATGGTCAACCACCCTGAGTTTGGAGAGGTAGAAGCTGTGATGTGCTCTAGCCTGGGCCTTCATGACAGATTAGTTGTACATATTTAGCCATATACTCCCTCCGTCCAAAAATATAAGGCGCAATATTTTTATGGTGGTCTTTGATGCTCAACTTTGACCATTAATATATACTTCCTCCGTTCACATGAACCTTGCACTAAAACATGTCTACATACATGTGGGCCAAAAAAGCTATAAAGGCTTACATTTAGAAACGGAGGGAGTAATAAATTATGTGGCTTGAGAATGTATAAATGGTACCGTTGGATTCATCTTGCAAAATTCTTTCATTTCATATTATTTATACTAAATTATGGTCATATTATAAGTACAAATCATGATCAAAGTTGTACATCATTGACCAGCGAAATTAAAGGGCGACTTGTATTTTGGTATGGAGTAAAATTTGCAGTAGGGAATTTCCCTACTGTTGCTAGTAAAATAATGTAAGAATTTGATCAAGTAAACTGCTAATGATCTAATTGTGTGGAAGTGAAACCACAAACATGGCTAATATTCTGGAACAGTTCAACGAATCAAGCAGATTTAAAAAATATGCTCAGAATATTGGTGGCTGAGTCAAGTACCTTCAGTAATGGCACTGGAGGCTTCTCTTGACCTGGTTGAGGATACCATTCAAGAAGGACCTCCTTTTCGTGAACAGCATCACGGACATGCTCATACATATTCATGGCTGTTCTAGAATGGAAGTCACCACCAGCCTTGAAAGCGTCCAGCATACTTTTACAACTAGTAAGATGGGCTAAGATTCTCAGCTCCAGCTACATGAAACCAAACATCTCATCAATGCGGCATTGACTCTGGCAATTCCAAGAGACAAGAATTACTACTGAGCATCATTTTGGCATTTAGCATACCTGGCCATAATCAGCAACAACAAGAGAGTTCCCTGGAGCTGCAACGAAAGCTTGGCGGATCTTATATCGATCTTTTTCATGTGCAGGTTGATTCTGCAAGGGAGATTTTGCATGTGGTGAGTTTAGAAATAGTTTTCTACTTTTCTCAGACGAATAAGAGCCAAGTTATTTTTTCCTACACTAAAGCCGCTGGTGAATGCTTAAATTTGAATCTTTCATCAGCTCATGTGCTTTATGTTAGTCCCTAAGTACTTCACGAAGTCTCCTTTACATGGTATTCATGGTGGCAGATGTGTGCCGGAGAACATGCATATACACAATATGTTCATCTTGGGTAAGAGCATCTGTGAAACAGCAGCTTTTAGTATCCTCTCAAAGCAAGCACACTGGCAAACATAAGTAGGCAGTGCTTATTTGCATATTTGTACTTGCTTGTGTTCAACTCTCGTTTTTTTTTTTTGTATACTAATACATCTTGTGCTTAAGAACTGAGAAGTAAGTTGTTGCTCTTTTTTCTGGGAGATGATGGTTTAAAACTACACTAGAAATGCGAAAGATGCGTACCTGCAAATTTGGTATCCGTGCTGACAAGCGCCCTGTTTCAGTATTGATATTCAGCGAACAGTGAATGCGTCCCTCCTTACATGATATATTATCTCCCTACGATGTATAAAATAGCATTAAGACTAAAAATACTGGGTGGTACACATAATTCAAGGTTAAAATACAATGTATATGGTAGTTGAGTTGTCTCGGTCAGAGCACACACAAGCACAGGTCAACACTACACAGCCTAGCACAGATAACCGCACAGAGATACTCGAAGGGGCACAGTGGAAAAGTATGATCATATAAATATTTGAAATCTAGTTTATCTGTTAAGTATCAAACAATAATACTCAAAGCAATTAAAACTCATACTTGCCGGTGCACATGTCACCGACTTTAGCTCTGTCCACACCTGTAAAAAAATCCACTATGTCCCATGCTGGGCAAACTGCCAATGATGGTTCCCAGAGCACCAGGTGGAGAATATTTGAACTGGGCATGCCACACAGCTTGATTTGCATTGTAAATGCATCTCAGATGTGCAGTCTAAAGGAAGGAACGACAGCTCTAGTCTACATAAGTAAGATCAGCTGGCTAACCTGCAGGGGAGAATAAAGCTGGATATCAACTTGTCAATAGAGGAGATTTCACATAGAGCTGCAATGGCATGACATGCTTCCTTTCCCTTCTTTCCTCCACCAAACGCTTTATATGCAGTTCCATATGACAATTCCTCTTCTATATCCTGCTCGGGAAGTTCTGTGTCGCTGCTATATTCATCATGCTCTTGGTCATCACTCATTGAGTAAATCTGATCCATGGGTATCTTACCAGACAAAGTTTTCAGTGCATCAATGCTGACTGAAGGCCAACCATTCGGGGCAAACATATCAATTTTAAGATCTTCCACAATACCATGAAGTTTGATTGTGCGAAACTTTGAAGCCTTATTGCCCTCTGGAGCTACATTTTCGTCATTCTTCACTTTAAATGTTTTACTTTGTGGCCAGGTTTCACCAGATTTATGTCTGCTACAAAGATTAGAGAAGTTAACACGTACAAGAATCAAGCACAAGCAATGGCTATTGGCAAGCAGGTACATAGTAAAGAGGAATCAGTTTACTGTCTCAGGAATTATACACAAAATGACTGGCAGATCCAAAAGGCAAAGGAATATCCAGTTTCCCATTCCCCCTCTTGTAGATATGAAGAACTACAAATGTTAGAAACTACGTGAAGTTCAATCTTAATTTACTCTAAAGAAGACTCCTAATGAAGGGTCCAATTAAGACAAGCAAACACTAAAACTATACTAACGCTCGGATAAAATCAATTAACATATTAACTACTGATGCTCAAATACTTGAGATGTTTTGATTAGACACATCTTAAAATTGTTTCATGTAAAGGCATCCTTTAGGAATGGGATGGAGACTAATTAGTGCGGGTGATAATAGTAGTTAGCATTCAATTCATAGCTTGTGTCACACTGTACATATGAATCATAAATGGTTAATGTGTGCAAACTCAGACGATTGTCAGAATTAGTAACATTGCTTTATTAAGATCCCAAACATGTCATGGACTACTGAAGATATCCTAGCATAAAGTATATGCAAATCCAAAAAACAATCGATGTTGAAACTTTAAAGAAGAGACAGGTACAATATGGTGACAATACCTGTTTTCAATGCCAGCAAATAAAAGCTGGCGAAGTTGAATACAACTATTCACATTCATGTACTTGGCATCTGGACAATATTTAGATGCCCAATTCCTAAACTTATCTACAGCCAATTTTTTTTCAGCAATAGCAGTCTTCTCGATTTCTGAAAGGTGAGCACGGTCAACAAGCATTCCCTCTGTTTCCATCTTTATAAGAAGGGCGCCAAAGGGGCGCCAATATTCTTCATAGAAATCGTACAATGTTCCTCTAGGACAGCCATCAAAAATCCATTCTTTTGTTGCAAGCTTGCTTTTCAAGCTTTCATAAAGCTTCAGTGTATTTACTGCATCCAGTGATGAGTAGCAAATCCACATCTCCCTATCTGCCCTTTGCAACTTTTCAACTGGTTCAATATGTATGATTTTCCCTTCAGCTCCGTCCTTTCTAAACTTTGTCGCACCAAAGATTGTTTTCATTGATGCCTTTCCAACATTAGTTAAATCCTTTCTGACATCACTCATGACTCTAGGATCATTTGTAAGTCCTTCAAGCGAATACCCACCGTCAGTTTTCCTGTTAGAATCCCAAAGGCGTGCAAGATGCATTGTATCAGCGTGAAACCCAGCAACCTTGATTCCGTAGTTCTCAATGACATGGCTATCAAAACTGTAGTTATGCCAAACCTACATGATTGAAGAGAGAAACAGATGATCACTTACAACGACTCAAGAAAAAACAAACTCGCGATAATTGATATGTCATGATCGATCTGTAATATGTTCTGGATTTACAGTTCAAATATTGCAGCTTCTAGGCCGCAATGGTATATTAGCAGCAAATTTGCATTATGAAGCAGCAAATCAATCAGGCTTGCATATAGCAGGCACGATACCACGAGCAACAAGACAGTATGCACTTGAATTAGTCCGGTGACACCCACTGATTTGGGTTTTAGAAGGAAGCCAAGTATTATAGGCCTTGCTACTGGATTATGTCATACTGAATTGCTGAACGTCATGTGATGTGGGTACAAAAATAGTGCAGTTCATTCAACTTAATTCAAAAGTAATCTACAACAGTAAATATACAGAGGGGAACTAAAAAAGTTAGTCGAGGTAAGACATTCCAAAATAACAGAACTTAAAAGTACCAGAAGTATGTAAGGAGGCACACGTAAGTGTTAAACTCTGTGTTTCATCTACCAAATAAACGGGAACACAATACTAAGAGATTACTCCACGATAAATTAGGGATAAAATAGGACCTTCTTGATAGACGCGTCTTCGAAGAATGGAGCAAACTCCATCAAGACATCCCTTCCACCATCTAGCACATCCACCCAAATGCATGTTTTGCCATTTCCAAAATCAGCATGTACATCGGACTTTTCTGAATAGATGCTAAAGCATATTACTTCTCCGTGATCAACTGGTGACTCTTTACTTACATCAATATTTGCTACCTGCATAAGATTGTGCTGTCCTAAATTAGAACATTTTAATGAGCTTAGGATGCACCACTCAATAAACTTTGCTAGACGTGGACTAGCAACATTAGACCATTTGGCGTAACTAGTGAACATATGAGTTCTCAGCATAGCTGCTACCCAACAGTAATTTACGATGTGTTACTGCAACCATGAGAAGGCAAAACTGCCTATAATGTATTTACTTTATCATTCCTCATAACATTTGGCACAGATTTATCTGCCTATCATGGATGTGATAAATTCATAATAGAGGAATACAAAACAAACAGACCAACTGTTTTGTGGCCAATGGCATTTGAGCACAATAGCTATCATCCATCAGAAATCAACTTCTTGTGATAACTATGCAGAGTGGAAATAAATACGTAATCCATAGAACACCACGGTGAAGAGACATTCTTCCGCTAAACGGACTTATTACCCAGTTGGCAGTTTTTACTCTATGGATCTAGCGGTGGCTGACAAGGATAAAGAGCATAATCATTCTAGAGAAAGGGAATAATTTAAGCAGAGCTTTTGCTAAATACCTCTGTGTCGCATGCATGAACATAGTTTTTGTACTTTGTAGTAAGCAATTGTACAACATTCTTTGCTGACCCAATATTGTCAACAACCAAAACTTTGTCATAGATACTAGCAAGAGCCTTCCGTTTGCTTTTAGACTCGTTGGACAGGGCAGTTCTATTTGGGGAAGATGGTACCACCTTTTTAGGTAGGAGTTTGTGTCTATTTTCATACCCAACATTAGCCTTGCCATCAAGCCCTGAAGTTGCCTCATCATTTGAGAGATTAGGCAAAGGAGTCACCATGGATGAACAGTCATGCGACGAAATCTCCACCTTAGAGCTACTAGGAATGCTGAATAGTCCGATGTCATCATTAACAACACTCATTGGGGTTGACAGAGCATGGGAGAACTGATTTGTCAGACTACACTCAACCGAATCTGTATTGGCATGTCTATTTACAATTGAGTTAGATGGCACTCTTTCTCTCGGATAATACATGGGAGGATAGTATGAACTTCTGTGATCCCCCAAGGGTTCATGATTTGGATTTCCGACCCTTGGAGGAGTGGCTTCATTGTAGATTCTATTACTGACGCTGTTGGCGATTCTGAGAAGAAACATCCTCTTGCTCTCAATCCGCCATTCGTGTTTGTTACTTTGCCCATTTAAGTTGGGATACAGTCCAAGCCTGAAAGCACTGCTTTCTCTAATTCCCATGTCTGAACTATTAGAATAGTCTTGCCTGTTCAGCCAGAAACAATTCCAAAATTAGATTTTAGGATCCAGAAACCAATGTGAGATTCTTAACTAGTGACAACCTGACAACACAAAAGAGATCATTACAACTAGTTCCAGCTGAAGTGAGGTAGGCAGGCCACCGGGAAAAGCTCTAGCTGACCACTATTACAAGGTAATGAGCAGGCTTTTTGCAGGACGAATCGCGTGGCTATAAGGCATGATATATGGCTTCCTGACACAGATATTACTGGCCATACGCCCATAAGCACATATCCACCTACACATCAACCAAATCACCACCCTTTGCTCCAGGACTACATGAATAGCACATACATTTACATGAATAGCAATTAATCACTACCAACCAGCCCCCTCTTTCTCCATTTCCCGTTCCCCTTCCTTGAAAGGGGTATGCCAGCAACCTACCCATGGCCTAGAGCAACCAATAAATAAAGTCAAAATGTCATAATCAGACGGCACAGGAGGTACCTTCTTGGGCGGGGGAAGGCTCGAGGCAACGGAAGGCGACGGAGTAAGGGAGAAGGGAGCCACGGCGGCGACGAGCACGGGCACCGCGGGCGGAGGTGCCCGGACGCCGGCGCCGCCGCCGCCGCCATGGTGCCCACGAACCGCCTCAGCTTGGAATTAGCTGCTACACCTCCTCCTACCCCTGCTACCAGTACAGCACCGCTGCTCGGCGACCGAAGCAGCAGGGCGCCGTCGTCTCCGGCTACGGCTGGTGCGCGCGAGGGGGGCGGGGGACGGCGGGGGAGGATGCGACAGTCGACAGAGAGGGTTTGGCTGTTGGGCAACCAAGCGGGCCGAGGGTTTAAGCGCCGGAACCCGTCTCCGTGACTCGATGGCGGGGTCTCGCCTCGTGGTGGAAACGGTAGTCCATAGTCGTGAACAATATATATGGCGCTGTTTGTTTGAGCTGCAGCTGAAATGAGAAGTAGCTCGAGCTGGTAGGTTCTGATAAACAGCTGGAGTTGGATAGCTGGTGGAATATGAAAATGTTGTTTGGCAACCTGCTTTTGGGACGGTTGGTGGATATGTAGCTGGTGCTGAAAGTCTAAAGTACCCTTATGAGTATTGACCGAAGATTATTTTCTGGATTATGCGTTATATTAGGTCAAGTAATACGCTTAGCATCTTTTTAAAGTTAAAATTTTATGTCCTAGCTCCTAACTCATACACCCAATTTTCTGTCCAAATTATTAAAAAAACAGGGAACATGAGGAGAAGGGGTCACCTTGCAGGTCGGGTAGGCACACGTTGACGGGACCTTTGCCGTGTCCTTCAGCAGCGGGAGAAGGTCGAGAGATGGGGTGTGGGTGAGGAGCGTGGACGGAGGCGGCGGCCTGAAAACCCTAGCCGTGGACGGCAGCGTCCCTGCGGGGGCGCAGGGCGGTCGTTGATGAGGAGCTGCGGAGGGGGGAGAGGGGGCGGACGGCGGCCACGAGATGGCGTGGGGGCGGCGACCGTCGGAGCTCCTGCCGGCGGCGCAGAAGGAAGAGGATGGCGGCGCAGGAGGAAGAGGATGGCGGGTCGGGGAAGATGCTCTGGTAGCGATGGGTCAGAAGCGAAGGGGTATCTGAAAGGATAGTATGACACCTAGAGGGGGGTGAATAGGTGCTACTTCAATTTTAGTACTTTTTCAATTTAGGTTTGACACAAAAGGTAAATTCTCTAGATATGCAACAACGGTGAATTTACCTATATGACAAGCTAACAACTAAGCAAGGTACAGTAACTAAAGACGGTAAACAAGGATAGAAGTAACCGAAGTGAAAGCACGCGGAGACACGGATGTAATCCCGAGTTCCTCCTTTTTAGGGGAGTACGTCTCGTTGGAGAGGTGTGAGCTACCACGAAGGTCAAAACTCAACCGCCACAAAGGCGTCACCTTCTTCTCCGATGAACCGCACCACAAAGGTTTGGTTCACCTTCCACTATCGGAATCCTTCGAGGCGGAATCCGGAGCCCTTACAACAACGATCCGGGGCACAACCCACAAGAGGATTGGGGGCTCCCGAACAGCTACAAATCTGTCACAAAAACAATAAGTGAGTACAATAATGAGCTAGGTTTTCCCAAAGGAAATCCTAGCAAAAGATCCCTCAAGTGAATGAGGGGGAAATGAAGAACGGCTTGGTGAAGATGTAGATCCGGGGCTTCTCCTTCAATCCTCCAAGAATCAACGAGTTTGGGTGGAGGGATTAGGAGATCTATCAAATCTTGAGCTTGCAATAATGGAGTTCTTCAATGTGGTCAAGCTGCTTGTCCAGAGGTAGGTGAAGGGCCTTTTATAGTCCCCTTCAAAATATGGCCGTTGAAGGGGTACAAGTCGTCGCTGCGCAGAGAGAGAATCCGGACCTGGAACAGGCAAAGACCGGCTGGGGGTCCGGTCAGCCATCCGAGGGAACCGGCCTCTGGGCCGGACTAAACCGGCCTGGGGTCCGGCCTGCAACCCGAAGGGACCGGCCTGGGGTCCGGCCTGCAACCCGAGGAGACCGGCCTCTGGGCCGGCCTAAACCGGCTTGAGGTTCGGCCGGGGCGCAGGGAGCCCATGCGGCAGGACCGGTCTTGGGGCCGGCCAGAACCGGCTGGAGGTCCGGCACGATGGCCGACACGACCGGACTGGAGGCCGGTCAAAACCGGCCCGGGGTCCGGCCGCCTTGCAGCGACTCTCCTCCCTTCACCTTAAACTTTCCGACACACCACTTTTCTTCCCTTTTTGCATAGAGAGAGATCCACTAGTATCTTTTGATATAGATGGTCATATTTCCTGTAGACACTTAGCGGTGTGTTAAATACTTCCAAGTGTTGTGATCAAACATTAAAACAAGATTAACGGATTTTGTCCTTTCAATCTCCCCCTTTTTAATGTTTGATGACAACACAAGGATTTGCAAAAAGGTATCTCATTTAAGCATGGCAAAGTTTTTTGAGGGAAGCTCCCCCTTAAACTTATAAGCCAACAAGGTATACAAGTAATATAAGCTCAAATGACAACTTGAAGCAAGCACAATATATAGACTATGTGAGTAAGGGATATGTGTCAATTCTCACCATAGACATCATGAGTGTGTAGAGCAATTTTCTCACCATAGGCTTCAAATAGATATAATCTTGGAATAAAATCACCTTGTAATGGACTCCAAAATAATAGAAGATAAACCGGGGAAGTCCTTACAATAACATAAAGGGGGTCCATAATATCCTTACAATAACCATGACATAAGTTCCATAGTACACCACAGATAGAGTTTCACTTAAAAACTTCAAACAAGTTCGATGCAAATGAAAAACGGGAAATATGAAAGTGCAAATGGATGCAATGCAATGCAAATCCCCGGAGATCTCTCTCCCCCTTTGGCATCAAGACACCAAAAAGGGAGAAAGTGATGTGAAAGCCCATGATCACTCATCTTCATCAGACTCGTCGTCCTCCTCATCATCATCCTCAGCAACAATTTCAGCATCATGAGCAGCGGGACCGGAGCTAGACTGACCAGGGTTGCCGCCCTGCCAATATGGAGCAAGAGAGGAGGCATCATCACCAAACCAGTAAGTGTACGGGTGCTGGGCCATATAGGTGTTCTCAGAAACTTCAGCGGAGCTAGATGAATAAGTAACACCGAGTTTATCCATGATGGCACGCTGATGGCGGCTGGATGCTGTCTGCTTCTTGTAAGTCTTGTATTCAGATTTCTTCTTGTGAGCAAAGAAGCAGTTCATCCTCTTGAGTGCTTCAACAAGACCACCCTTGTGCTGAGAATCATCATCATCATCAGCAGGAGCATCACTAGGAGGCGGAAAAACAGGAGCACCCTCAGGCAAAGTTCGGAAAGCAACAAGCGGAGGGTGAACCAGCACAAACTTATTGACAACTTCTTCAGGCAACTTGGTGTTGATGAGAGCCTGCAGGAGTGGACAATAAATGGGAACCCTGCACTTGCCAACCACAACCTGCATCTCTTGCCAAAGATAATCAAGCACATCAATTTGCTTCTTCCTGAGATAAAGATCATAGATGTGATGAAGGCAATTACTCATCCGGTCACGAACAGTAGTCTTCTCTCCAAACTTGCAGGCAAGGCAGTTCCTCAGAATGGTGTGAACGATTCTCCAAAAATGGTACATATGAATAACATTGGGAATTTTTTCACGAAGCCCTGCCCCTGGAGGGTAGCAATGACGGATCCCGATCTCAGCTGGAATAAGCTTTTGAAGATGGAGACGAACATACATTGGGCAGAAGGGCAGTTCCTCAATACCAAAAAGTGCTCCAAAAGCAGCCAAGGTGGAGGAACACTGAGTATCTGCACTCATCCAGGTCAAAGTCCTCTTACCACGCACTTTGGTGAAAACAACAGTAGCATAAAATTGCTGAATTAACTCAGGAGAATATGGAGTGCCAACTGTCATGAGCTTAGAAATCTGATGAAAATCCATAACATCCATCACAACAGGCCAAACTTCTCTAGCTTGAGCAAGGTTGTAATAATCCACAGCAACATGATTATTCTTTTGGACTGCTAAGCGTTCATGAAAGATTTGCTGATGCATCTTGCAATAAAATCTGCTATCATCTAGGCAAGTGGGCTCATCAAACTCATAAGGATTGAACTGCAAGCGATCTTTCTTGAAATCCCTAGGTTTCACACCTACCCAAGTTTTACGAACTGGTTCATCGGGATTCTCACGAGGCTGTTTACCTTTCTTTGGCTTGGGCTGCACGACCTTGGGAGCATCCCTAGCCGTGGTCTTCTTGATTGCACCAACCTTCTTGAGTTTCTTGGCCTTGGGCATGGAGGACGAATCAGCTAGGAAATCATCATCATCAACAATGTCATCCAGCCCATCAAAGGTCTTGCTCTTGCTCTTGCCAGCCCTGCTGGACTGAGGAACCTCATCAAAAACATCATCCCAATCCTTCATCTTCAAGCTTGAGAGGAGCTCCGAAAAGCACCAACAATGAAGGAGATCTCTCTAAATCAGCCACCAAAAGAGAAACTATATGGATGGGGTGGTAGATCGGAGGGAGTTGCTTCGGATCCGTGGAGAGAAAGGAGTAGGAGAGGCTCAATGTGTGGGGGAGGTGGAGGAGCTCGAGGTGAAGGAGGGGGAGCCATGGAGGAGGGGCACGGGGTGGAGGATGAAGAAAAACTGTTGGGGTTCGACGCCCGTGTCCCTGCGCGAGAAGAAGAGACCGGCGAGCCGGACCTGGATCCGGTTTTGGCCGGACTGGGGTCCGGGCTATGACCCGAACCATCCAGACCAGAGGCCGGTTTCAGCCGGGCAGGCAACCGGGTGGAGAGCCGAGCGACCCGGACCTGGGGTCGGTTGAGGCCGGGCAGGCGACCGGGCGGGGGCTCGAGTCATCCGGACCTGGGGCCGGTCGTGACCGGGCAGGAGGCCGGGCCACACGCAGGGCAAGCTTTTTCTTCTCCGATAGCTGACCACCTTCTTGACGTTGACGATCTTGAGCTCCAACCATTTTGCATCTTCAAGAATACCACTGAGCAAACGTTGAGTGATCCGGGGAGATGCAAAAGCATGAAGAAAAATTTCATACATCCAATGGAAAATATGAAAAACTCCAAATAAGCAACATTGGATGTGATGCAAAAAGATGGCAAATGATGAATATGCATCAAAAACACACGGACAGAACCAACTCTTCACGGAGAAGAGGGCGGTGGCCTAGGCCACCATGTATGAGTATGTGGTGTGACACCGCGAAGATATATCTTGGGTCCACTGCCACGACTCGTTATTTAGGCTCACAATTCATAGAAACGAATATAGAGAAGCAAAATGAGTTCTTGATGTATTAGGACCGCACTCCCCCTATGTCCATGCCTACACCTAAACCAAATACATAGTCAAAACATAGGTGTGTATGCAAGATGGTCAAGTCAAGCTCCTCGAATCCACGATATTTAGCTCATGCCTCAAAAAGGTGAATCTTGCTTCATCAAGTGGCTTCGTGAAAATGTCGGCAAGTGATAATCCCCAAGAGCAAGGAATCACTGTAGCACAATTCGATAAGTATTTGAGTGTCGAACCCACGAGGAGCTGAAGGTAAACTATCTATTCTCTAAAGCCCTATAACCCTCTTATATGGCCGTTTGTGCAAAGCAATAAGTTTAAATATGAAAGGAACTAACTAATGAAAGCAAGTGATGTGGAATGGGTTTATCTAGTAACAAGTTTCTCAATCAAGTTTCAAACGCAAGTTTCTTAGAGCAAGTTTCTCAAAGTAGCAAGTAGCAAATATCTCAAGTAGCAAATATCTCAAGGGAGCAAATGTTCTAGCAATTGTTATTTCATTCGTGTGGTTGTCACAATTAGTGAAGCACATGTTTCAGTCTTAATTGTTTCTTCTAGGAAGGAGCCACAAATAGGTGTAGCCAAGTAAATGAACTAAAACCCCTTATGATGGATCTCATGGCCAAGTAAATGAGCACACAAGAATTATTAAGACATAAAAGTCCCACCATAGCCTTAAGTTCTAAGGTCCCCTATATATATCCCCCAATAAAGTAACTTCATGACTCGGTCTCAGGTTTACATGTCCTCCCAAGTCTCCCTCACTCCATTACATTACCGGTGATCACCTTACATGCATTCCCCAACATATGTGTGCACTCATATACTGTACATAAAGACAATCATAAAAGCTAACAAAACTTGTATGCAACCAATCAACGAACTATTTCACTATTGCCATGAACAAATCACTTCTCAAACATAGATGGGAGACACAATAGATCAAGGGAATAGTATATTGCATCATATATCATGTTTGCCAAGAGTTTACAGTGGAGAGATGGAGATGATCTTGTTGTAGATGTTGATGATGAACACGCCGGAGGGGGGTGGAGCCCTCCGGAGGTGATTCCGGCGGCGTTTCCCCCCTCCGATCTTCTCCGGCGGCAGCCTTCTGACTCTCTGTTTCGTGGTTTTGTGTTTCTCCGCTGCCTCCTCCCGAAACTCCCCGGGGGACTATTTTTATAGCCGGTTTTAGGTCAAGACGAAGCCACGGAGACAAAAACGGACGGCATCAGAGCCACAAGGGGGAAAAGAGGGGTCCTCACGCGGCCAGGGAATCTGACCGCGTGGGTGATACGTCTCAAACGTATCTATAATTTTTGATGTTCCATGCTTGTTTTATACCAATTGCTACATGTTTTGCATCTACTTTATATCACTTTTATACATTTTTTGGGACTAACCTATTAACAAGATGCCGAAGTGCCAGTTCCTGTTTTCTGCTGTTTTTGTATTCCAGAAAAGCTAGTCTGGAAATATTCTCGGAATTGGACGAAACTACACGGGGGTCCCTATTTTTCCAGAACACGCCTGACGGAGCGAAGGAGCAGCAGAGGAGGGCCACCAGGAGGCCACACGCACCTAGGGCGCGGCCCCCCTCTGCCGCGCCCTAGGGTGGTGTGGGCCCCTCGGGGGTCCGCAGCCGCCGCCCTTTCGCCTACTTATTCCCCCCGACGCGAAAACCCTAAGTACCTGAGCAAATATCCACGAAAAGTTCCAGAGACGCCGCCGCGTCAACCCTAGCTCGGGAGGGTTCAGAACCTCTTCCCGGCACCCTGCCGGAGAGGGGAATCGTCACCGGAGGCTTCTACATCGCCATGCCTGCCTCCGGAGTGATGCGTGAGTAGTTCATCCTTGGACTACGGGTCCATAGCAGTAGCTAGATGGTTGTCTCTCCACTTTGTGCCATCATGTTTAGATCTTGTGAGCTGCCCTACATGATCAAGATCATATTATTGTAATGCTACATGTTGTGTTTGCTGGGATCCGATGAATATTGAATATTATGTCAAGTTGATTATCAATCTATCTTATATGTTATTTAAGATCTTGCATGCTTTCCGTTACTCGTAGATGCTTTGGCCAAGTAGATGCTTGTAACTCCAAGAGAGAGTATTTATGCTAGATAGTGGGTTCATGCTCCGTTTAACCTGGGACAGTGACAGAAAGTTCTAAGGTTGTGGATGTGCTGTTGCCACTAGGGATAACCTAACGATGCTATGTCCACGGGCATATGTGTTTGTTTACATTACGCACTTTACTTAATGCAATTATCCGTTGCTTGCAACTTAATACCAACGGGGACTCGGATGACAACCCGGCGGTGGATTATTAGTCATAGATGCTGTTGGATAACGGTCTATGTATTATGTCGTAATGCCCAATTAAATATCATAGTAGTCAACATGTCATGTATATGCATTGTCATGCGCTCACTATTTGTCAATTGCCCAGCTGTAATTTGTTCACCCAACATGTTAGTTATCTTTTATGGAGAGACACCACTAGTGAACTGTGGACCCCGGTCCATTCTTTTACACTGATTAAACAACCACAAACTGTTCCTTTTTCATTCTCTGCAATTTAATACTCATTTTCCACACCATACGTTTAATCCTTTGTTTTCAGCAAGCCGTGAGATTGACAACCTCACTGTTTCGTTGGGGCAAAGTAGTTTGATTGTGTTGTGTGCAGATTCCACGTTGGTGATCGTGTTGCGCCGTGCGGCCACAACAACCTTCTGAAGAGTTGCTGCTCCTACTGGTTCGATAACCTTGGTTTCTTTCTGAGGGAAAACTTGCTGCTGACTGCATCATACCTTCCTCTTGGGGTCTCCCAACGAACGTGTGTTTCACGCATCAAGCTTTTTTCTGGCGCCGTTGCCGGGGAGACAGCAGTCTTCTGCAAGGGGAGTTTCACGCTTCCAATCTCTTTACTTTGTTTTTGTCTTGCTTAGTTTATTTTATTTTATCTTGTTTGCTTTCAATTATCAAAAACACAAAAAAATTAGTTACTTGCATTTAGTTTATTTTCAGTTTTGTTTTCTGTTAGTTATCATGTCTAGCTCTGCTCCTTTTCCGTAGTGCCACCTGTGGGAGAAATTATTACTTTTAGGCAGAAAGGTGGGGAATCCTTTAGGAATGCCTGGGCGAGAATTTTGGAATTGCACAAGAAGGTGCAACCTAAGATGGATTGAGAGTTCTTATAAAAAATTTCTACCATGGTTTATTTTCTGTCTATCAACTTGCTCTAGATACCATGGTAGGGGAAACCTTTTCTGAGATTGATTCAATGAAAGCTCATAATATTTTGAGTGGTTTGGCAATTTTTCCAATGGTGGATGAAACTGGGTATTCGCTAAGCTTGATAAAATAGAAAAGTCAATTGATGATTTAACTCTGAGCCATAATTTAAAGAACAACCTTTAGTTGAGTTAAAAAATGATTGGGAACCATTCATTGAGATTAATATTGGTAATGAAAAGTTCCGTGCCTACTGTGATCTTGGTTCTACAATGTCCATCATGCCAAAAATGGTTTATGATTTATTAAAATATGATAATATGGTTAGTTACCCTGTTTTTCATTTTCATGCGGATGGAACAATCATAAAAAGTATAGGGATTATTAACGATGTTAAGGTTACTATTCAGAATAAGACTGTCCCTGTTAATTTTATGATTCTTGCAAAATCTCCTGGTAATATTGTCCTTGGAAGGCCCTTTTTAAAGAACAATGGAGTTTTATTAATGCAAAGTATGGGTTTATGAAATTCAATACTCCTATTAATCGAAGGTTCTTCTTTCCAATTAAGAAGGACGATCCCACCGAAAGGTTGGGATTTCAATGTCTTTGGTAATACTTGATGCATGCTTTGTGCCTAGCTAAAAGGCGTTAAAGAAAAGCGCTTATGGGAGGCAACCCATTATTTTTTTCTGCAATTTTTCTTTTATTGAGTCAAGGAGTGTTTACTTCTGTAGCAACTCCTTTGTATCTTTATTTTCTCGCATTGTTGTGCCAAGAGTAGCCTCTAATGTTAAGATGATGCTTAATTTTGATTGCTGCGCAGAAACAGATTTTTGCTGTTCACTGTACGAAATTCCTAAAATCACCAGATTGTTAATTAAATCTGAAATTTTTGTGCGTAATCTTTATGAATGTCTGAATCTTTCATTAGTTCAGAGTTTTCGATCTGAGCGTCGTAAGTGCCTCGAAAAAATTCGTCTTTGCGGACTGTTCTGTTTTAGACAGATTATGCCTTTTTATTTTGCATTCTCTCTTTTACTAGTGTTGAGTGAAATTCTTTTTTGGGTGGAAGAGCTTCACATAACATCAGTGGCTGTAGCTAATGTTTAAAGTAACAAATCATATTGCGTCTTATAGAACATGTGAATTTTTGATTATGCACTAACCCTCTAATGAGATCTACTTTGAGTTTGGTGTGACGGAAGTTTTCAAGGGTCAAGAGAGAAGGATGATATAATAGGATCAAGAAGAGTGAAGAGCTTAAGCTTGGGGAGGCTCCCATGGATCTCCCCAGCATATTTCAAGAAGACTCAAGCGTCTAAGCTTGGGGATGCCCAAGGCATCCCCTTCTTCATCGTCAAAATTATCAGGTCATCTCTAGTGAAACTATATTTTAATTCTTTCACATCATATGTGCTTTTCTTGGAGCGTCTGTGTGCTTTTATTTTCAGTATTGCACTTTTATTTTCAATAAAGCTTGACTGGACCCTAGCATTCTTGATTGGGAGAGAGACACGCTCCGCTTTTTCATGAGAATACTCCTATTCTTCACTTATATTTGTTGAGTATTCATATCTAGCGCTGTTCAGCTTTTAGCTCTTGTTTTCATGTATCTCTTGTCAGAGCTATTAGCTTTCTTTTGTAGAAAGTACTCTCTTGCTTCACTTATATTTGTTTGGAGAGTTGATGAAATAAATTGATTGGTGTTTGGTTGGTTCAGAAAATGTTGCATGTGGTAATTGGTATAAGGAAAAACTTGCTTAATCTTGTAGATCACTAAAATGGATAACTTGATGCTTGTCAATTGTTTTGAGTTAACAAGTAGATCATGATTAAATTGTGCATCACATGAGTTAAGCCTATTAGTGAAGAACTACCGTAAAGCTTGTTGAAAATTTGGTTTGCATCGGTGGTATCTCTAAGGTCTAGATATTTTCTAATAACAGGGTTTGGTTAACAAGGAAGACGGTATGAAGTCTTATAACGTTTGCAATATGTTTGTCATATAAAACTTGGTGTACGGGTTGATATTCTTGTTTGCTTACATAACCTTGCTAGCCTAAACTCTGTACTGAGAGGGAATGCTTCTCGTGCATCCAAATCCTTGAGCCAAAATCCATGCCATTTGTGTCCACCATAACTACCTATATGTGGTATTTCCTTGCCACTCCAAGTAAATTTTTCATGTGCTACCTTTAAATTATTCAAAATGTTATTATTCCCTTTTTGTGTCAATGTTTACTAGCTCATGAGGAATTAGTGTGGTTATTCTTTATTCTATTTGTCGAGTGGACTTTTACACCTGGACTAGTGGCATATACATCCGCTTATCCAATAACTTGCAAAAAGAGCTGGCAACGGGGTGCCCAGTCCCAATTAATTACAACTTTAACCAATTAATTCTCTTCACACTTTTGCCCTGATTCATCAGTAAGCAATGACAAACAGTGAAATACCTGAATGTGTGTAAACCAAAGAGAAAGAGGGATGATCTGCCTTGCTGGTAGAAATAACGTCCTTCATGGGAGCCGCTCTTAAAAGTCCGTTCGACAGGTAGAATACTGTTCTCACCCGCTACCATTCGTTGACAATTAACAAACACCTCTCAAAAATAGATACTCCTCCATGGTATGTGATTGATGGAAGGCACCCGAGGATTCGGTTAGCCATGGCTTGTGTTAGCAAGGTTGGGAGGAGTATCAAATATTTTATGCAATCTCTATATGCTTTCAAAAACCTAAAAGCTCTAGCACATGATTTAATCCCTGCTTCCCTCTGCGAAGGGCCTTTCTTTTACTTTTATGTTGAGTCAGTTTTCCTATTCTTTCTGTCTTCCACAAGCAAACACTAGTGTCAACTTTGTTACAACATGCGTTATATGCAATGTATTGGACTTGTTATACTACTTTGTGTTGACAATATCCATGAGATAAATATGTTGAAAGTTGAAGCAAATGCTGAAACTAAATTCTTCCTTTGTGTTGATTAAATACCTTTTATTAGAAACTATTGCTTTATGAGTTAACACTTATGCAAAACTGTTTGATGCTTGTCTCGAAAGTACTATTCATGAAAACGTTTAGCTTGTGTGATTCATTGTTTACTCATTATCTATTTGGTAGCAAATTATAGACCATTGACTTGGATCACTTCATTCATTTACATGTGCCTTGCAATATTATATGATCAAGATTATGATGTAGCATGTCACCTCAAAAATTATTTTGTTTTTATCGTTTACCTACTCGAGGACGAGTAGGAACTAAGCTTGGGGATGCTGATACGTCTCAAACGTATCTATAATTTTTGATGTTCCATGCTTGTTTTATACCAATTGCTACATGTTTTGCATCTACTTTATATCACTTTTATACATTTTTTGGGACTAACCTATTAACAAGATGCCGAAGTGCCAGTTCCTGTTTTCTGCTGTTTTTGTATTCCAGAAAAGCTAGTCTGGAAATATTCTCGGAATTGGACGAAACTACACGGGGGTCCCTATTTTTCCAGAACACACCTGACGGAGCGAAGGAGCAGCAGAGGAGGGCCACCAGGAGGCCACACGCACCTAGGGCGCGGGCCCCCTCTGCCGCGCCCTAGGGTGGTGTGGGCCCCTCGGGGGTCCGCAGCCGCCGCCCTTTCGCCTACTTATTCCCCCCGACGCGAAAACCCTAAGTACCTGAGCAAATATCCACGAAAAGTTCCAGAGACGCCGCCGCCGTCAACCCTAGCTCGGGAGGGTTCAGAACCTCTTCCCGGCACCCTGCCGGAGAGGGGAATCGTCACCGGAGGCTTCTACATCGCCATGCCTGCCTCCGGAGTGATGCGTGAGTAGTTCATCCTTGGACTACGGGTCCATAGCAGTAGCTAGATGGTTGTCTCTCCACTTTGTGCCATCATGTTTAGATCTTGTGAGCTGCCCTACATGATCAAGATCATATTATTGTAATGCTACATGTTGTGTTTGCTGGGATCCGATGAATATTGAATATTATGTCAAGTTGATTATCAATCTATCTTATATGTTATTTAAGATCTTGCATGCTTTCCGTTACTCGTAGATGCTTTGGCCAAGTAGATGCTTGTAACTCCAAGAGAGAGTATTTATGCTAGATAGTGGGTTCATGTCTCCGTTTAACCTGGGACAGTGACAGAAAGTTCTAAGGTTGTGGATGTGCTGTTGCCACTAGGGATAACCTAACGATGCTATGTCCACGGGCATATGTGTTTGTTTACATTACGCTTTACTTAATGCAATTATCCGTTGCTTGCAACTTAATACCAACGGGGACTCGGATGACAACCCGGCGGTGGATTATTAGTCATAGATGCTGTTGGATAACGGTCTATGTATTATGTCGTAATGCCCAATTAAATATCATAGTAGTCAACATGTCATGTATATGCATTGTCATGCGCTCACTATTCGTCAATTGCCCAGCTGTAATTTGTTCACCCAACATGTTAGTTATCTTTTATGGAGAGACACCACTAGTGAACTGTGGACCCCGGTCCATTCTTTTACACTGATTAAACAACCACAAACTGCAAACTGTTCCTTTTTCATTCTCTGCAATTTAATACTCATTTTCCACACCATACGTTTAATCCTTTGTTTTCAGCAAGCCAGTGAGATTGACAACCTCACTGTTTCGTTGGGGCAAAGTAGTTTGATTGTGTTGTGTGCAGGTTCCACATTGGTGATCGTGTTGCGCCGTGCGGCCACCAACAACCTTCTGAAGAGTTGCTGCTCCTACTGGTTCGATAACCTTGGTTTCTTTCTGAGGGAAAACTTGCTGCTGAACTGCATCATACCTTCCTCTTGGGGTCTCCCAACGAGCGTGTGATTCACGCCATCAGTGGGGCCCTCTAGTTTCCAGCTGGTTGGGCTTCTGGTCTTCATTTTCAGCCCATTGTGTTCGTCTCGAAAATTCTGAACCGTGCTCTTTGGCCTTGCCCTTTTTGGAGTCCCGAAGCTCCCGGAAAGTCCGAAACACTAAAAAAGACGTTTTCCAAAACAGAGTTAGAACCAAAAGAGGGGGATTGTTTAGAAAATCCCCAAAATCATTATAAAACATGAATATAACATCATATAAGTTGCAAATATGTAGGAATATCTAGTAATAACATGCAAAGTTCATGTATGCATTTTACATGCATCAACATCCCCAAGCTTAACCTATACTCGTCCTCGAGTATGAAGGTGATAAAACTAACATGGACTTTGCATTTTAATACTATCAATGGATATCAAAGATGATTACTATTGCTACATAAAGTCAAATGATTCATTCTCAAAGGAGTAGCAATATACAAGATAGATTATGAAGTGATATCAAATATTCAATGAAAGGATGTTCAATGATAATTCACAAAGTGTAACATAGAAGAAAGTACTATGGACCAAATGTATGCATAATGAAAAGTAAAAACATCCTATAATGGTCATAGAGTACTCTTGTAAATCTGAATATAAAAGGTGGACACTTTGGAAAGATAGATAAATAAGTAGAGGTAAAACATGAATAAGTTTCATCTAGCTTCCAAATGCTTCTACTTAAGTTAATGTTTGCAATGTGGTATCCATTGGTGTGGAGCTCTCATTACCCCTATCATAGCATCTTGAATGGTTAAAGTTTAAAGTGAAAGCAAATATGAGTAATGTGCTTGACAAAGTATGGGTTGAATGCCTCATGCCCCTTGAATACAAGTACCTCTCCAACTGGCTACTCAACTCGGGTCACAAAGCAAGTTCAAGTTAAAGTCATTGCAAGTAATAATAGCATCATTAAGAGTTGCTCCCGGGGTACCTCTTGTCCCAGGACATGGAACAAGCCCATGTCAAAATGACAAGACAAACAAACAAAATGGACAATCTCAGCACTCTTTTATTTACTATTGTTATAGCTTTTTATTGTGAAGTGCCTCACTGAAGGTCCACCGTGATATGTAAGTAAATTTCCACCATGAATGATGCATGGCTTGGGTTAGCCGCCCGGTGAGTCTCTCTAGCCATTTATACTTACTCCTCAAACTTACCAAGTTTCCACTTTTATTTCACACAATGTTAGGCATCCATAAACAAAAGTACATGATATCAACTAAATATAATTAAGAGCACTGTTGAAAGCTTGCCATGTGACAGCACATATGAGCTAACTCCCAACCAAGACTCTTGTCAAGCACACAACTTCATAATTTTAATCACAATGGTTCATGTTTATTAAGTGCAATGAAAGTAAAGTGTGCATCAAGTTCGTGAGAGCTTTTTAACCAACTTTTCCCATAACAATCAATAACATAAGCATTTTAATTTGGAAGCAAAGATAATACAATATAACATGATAAACATACTTGGAATAGCATAAAGCTAACAGGTAGATATGGTGGACTCACTGGAAAAACTTTGGTTGAAGGTGTTGGAAAACAAGTTTTTACTTGTTGGAATTTTTTGGGCTAGCAAAAGGGAGAAAGTTGACCGTCTAAATGCATGCATAAGTGTCCATAGAACTAACCAATCCATGTTAAACAAAGTAAAGTGACATTCAGCATCAAAACATGAATAAAAGATAGCTCTTGATAAAACACTTGCAAATTAATACTCATTAAAAAGCACATGAATCATGCAACTATATGTATCTTTTTGAATCAACTCAAACATCCCTTTCCCAATCTTTTTAATAGCATCCAACTTAATTCAACCCAAATTTCCAGTAGCTTTCTCATATATAAATGATAGTGGTGGTCTCAAGACAAACAAAAATCAAAATAAAAAGCAAATAAAAGACGCTCCAAGTTTATGTGATAGGGTGCATTGATCGAAAAACAGAAGTTAGACGTGTGCAAACCGAGAGTGTGTTGGTCCAGTGGGGTTGTCTTCACATCCCCAAGCTTATGGTCTTCACCATCCTTGGATAGCTCTTGGTGCATCTCCTCTAATCCCTGTGAAAAAACTTCAAAACACCGTTTCTCCCATTTCTTTTCTGTGGGGTGACATTAGTAGTGATAGACAAATGAATTGCTTGCTGCATAAAATCCTTAAACAAAAATTCATATGAATGTCCAGAAAGTGTATAATGTTGTATGCCTACTTATAAACTCAATTGGATCAAAAAGATTCAAGTTAAAAGTTCAAAGAATGCATCAAACAAAATGGGACAGAATCCGTCCAGAAAAACAGCAGCAAAAACGTATTTTTCTACCCTACTTAAATATGTCGAAAAAATCTGAAAAAATTCACGCTCACAGAGGATGAAAAGTTGCAACACAGTTCAAATTTCAGCTCATTCGGAGTTACAGAATAGGAATTAAAAATCATACCGTGCACAGATTCGTGCTGGAATAAAATCTCCGAATGCAAAAGCAACTTTTTCAAGCCAAAATAGGTAAAACTTGGCACTTTATTAAGAATTCCAGAAACTAAACTAAAAACTAAGTCTCTTGTTACAGCAAGAGGACACAAAGAAAATCAAAAGTAAAAACAACCGGGTTGCCTCCCGTAAAGCGCTTTCTTTATAGCCATATAGCTAGGCTTACTTACTTGGTATCAAGATGGTTGGAGTGAGGTGGCTTGGCATCCCCAAGCTTAAATTCTTGTACTTATTTGATATATGTAGGGTGAGCCTAGGGGTAACATCCCCAAGCTTGAGTGTTTGTCCCTCGTGATCTTTATTCATCACCCTCAACTCTTCCACTTGAAAGTTCTCTTCACACAAAACTCATCTTAAAACTTGATTAGAGGGGTTAGTGTCTCCATAAATGAAATCCTCATAGGTACAGCAAAGACATATCATGAGTTGATTCTACACATTAGCTAATATTACTATGGTTGTGTATTGCTCTTTGATCAATAGAACCACACAAAACACAAGTAATGAGAGTAATGCAAAATAAAGACAGAATCTGTCAAAAACTGGACAGCCCGTAAAGAGTGAATTTTCAGAGGCACTTACGTTGCTCAAATCAGAAAACTTTGAACTAATGAAATGTGTATTAATAACTGAATATTGCTGTCGTAAAATATCAGGTCAAAATTCCTCTTCTGTGATTTTATACATTTTTCGCAGTGAAGCTCAGGAATCTGTTTTCTGGACAGCAAATCACTATTGTTTAATCCTACCTCTCAAAAGAGGTTATTCTTGCCATTAAGATGAAAAATAAGATACAAAGGTGATGTTACGGTAGTAAACAAGCACCTTGACTCAAAAACCCAAAACTTAAGCTGAAGATAAAAATCAAAAAGAAACAAAAAGAACCAAGCAAGAATCAAGAGAAACAATCAAAGAAGAAGGAAAATATTTTTGTTGTTTTTGATTTAGCAAAAAGGCAAAAGGAGAAGCAAATATATACAACATAAACACTCTTTTTATTTGGTTTTAGCTTTGGGAAAAGTTTTAATGATAGAGACTTTGCAACGGTTCCATTGGCATGAACAACACATGTTCAAGGTCGACCCCAACTTCTCCATTACTCATCCTTCTCATTTACTTTCCCAAATTTTATATAAAATGAAAATCTTAAACTAATTGTCACAAAACAGTAGGTAAAGATATTTTACATGTTGTAAAGATATAAAGGTGTGCTCAAACCGAATAGGAAATTAAAGCATAAGGAACACACCACAGAATATTAAACAATTTACTTTTAAGTCTAACTCTCTTCCTATGCATTGGAATTTTATATATGAATAAATAACAACAAATTTGAGGTAACCAATGCATATAATAATCAATAGCTTGCATTTTAAATAACATAGAAACATAAAGGGGATTCTTATCTCTTCCTCTCTCATAATAGTTGCAAGCATTAAAGTTAAACATAACCACATAGTTTTGAATAGAATCACCACATAAAGACTTATCATCTAATGAGCATAATGGATCATCAAACTCAATTAAATCACTTTCATCCTCAATAGTAGGTGGACTGAAAATATCATATACATCATTGTAATCATCATAAATGGGAGACATAGTATCATCAAAATAAATTTTCTCTTCCAAACTTGGGGGACTAAAAATATCATATTCATCAAAACAAACTTCCCCAAGCTTAAGGTTTTCCTTAGCATTAGCAATAAAGGTGTTCAACGAATTAGTACTACCACAAACATGATTGTTATGCAAATAAAATTTAATTTTCTCCTCAAACACTTCATGTCCTAACTCAAGATAGATATTATACAGTTCTATAATTGTTTGGTTGTTTTCCATTTTATAATAATGTTTTAGATTTATATGTTAGTATGCAATGCAAACAAGAATAAAAGCTTAGCACAACGCTCCCCGGCAACGGCGCCAGAAAAGTGCTTGATAATCCCCAAGAGCAAGGAATCACTGTAGCACAATTCGATAAGTATTTGAGTGTCGAACCCACGAGGAGCTGAAGGTAAACTATCTATTCTCTAAAGCCCTATAACCCTCTTATATGGCCGTTTGTGCAAAGCAATAAGTTTAAATATGAAAGGAACTAACTAATGAAAGCAAGTGATGTGGAATGGGTTTATCTAGTAACAAGTTTCTCAATCAAGTTTCAAACGCAAGTTTCTTAGAGCAAGTTTCTCAAAGGCAAGTAGCAAATATCTCAAGTAGCAAATATCTCAAGGGAGCAAATGTTCTAGCAATTGTTATTTCATTCGTGTGGTTGTCACAATTAGTGAAGCACATGTTTCAGTCTTAATTGTTTCTTCTAGGAAGGAGCCATAAATAGGTGTAGCCAAGTAAATGAACTAAAACCCCTTATGATGGATCTCATGGCCAAGTAAATGAGCACACAAGAATTATTAAGACATAAAAGTCCCACCATAGCCTTAAGTTCTAAGGTCCCCTATATATATCCCCCAATAAAGTAACTTCATGACTCGGTCTCAGGTTTACATGTCCTCCCAAGTCTCCCTCACTCCATTACATTACCGGTGATCACCTTACATGCATTCCCCAACATATGTGTGCACTCATATATTGTACATAAAGACAATCATAAAAGATAACAAAACTTGTATGCAACCAATCAACGAACTATTTCACTATTGCCATGAACAAATCACTTCTCAAACATAGATGGGGAGACACAATAGATCAAGGGAATAGTATATTGCATCATATATCATGTTTGCCAAGAGTTTACAGTGGAGAGATGGAGATGATCTTGCTGTAGATGTTGATGATGAACACGCCGGAGGGGGTGGAGCCCTCCGGAGGTGATTCCGCGGCGTTTCCCCCCTCCGATCTTCTCCGGCGGCAGCCTTCTGACTCTCTGTTTCGTGGTTTTGTGTTTCTCCGCTGCCTCCTCCCGAAACTCCCGGGGACTATTTTTATAGCCGGTTTTAGGTCAAGACGAAGCCACGGAGACGAAAACGGACGGCATCGGAGCCACGAGGGGGAAAAGAGGGGTCCTCACGCGGCCAGTAATCTGACCGCGTGGGGCCCTCTAGTTTCCAGCTGGTTGGGCTTCTGGTCTTCATTTTCAGCCCATTGCGTTCGTCTCGAAAATTCTGAACCATGCTCTTTGGCCTTGCCCTTTTTGGAGTCCCGAAGCTCCCGGAAAGTCCGAAACATTAAAAAAGACGTTTTCTGGAAAACAGAGTTAGAACCAAAAGAGGGGGATTGTTTAGAAAATCCCCGAAATCATTATAAAACATGAATATAACATCATATAAGTTGCAAATATGTAGGAATATCTAGTAATAACATGCAAAGTTCATGTATGCATTTTACATGCATCAGCAAGTTGATCTTTGGTTGGAATATAGCCAAGCTCAATATCACCACGAGCAATATGATCCCCAATAAAATGATGACGAATCTTGATATGCTTCGTTCTTGAGTGTTGCACCGGATTGTGGCCAATCTTGATTGCACTTTCATTGTCACACAAAAGAGGCACTTTGTCACAATTGACACCGTATTCCTTTAAAGTTTGCCTCATCCATAGCAATTGAGTGCATGCACTAGCGGCCGCCACATATTCGGCTTCGGCGGAGGATAGAGATATGCAATTTTGCTTCTTAGAGGACCAACTCACCAAGGACCTACCAAGAAATTGGCATGCCCCGGAAGTTGATTTCCTATCATCCTTGCAACCGGCCCAATCCGAATCCGTGTACCCGGCAAGAGAGAAATTAGTGCCCTTTGGGCACCACAAACCAAACCTTGGGGTATAAACCAAATATCGAAGGATTCTATTGACCGCCATCATGTGGCTTTCTTTAGGAGCGGCTTGATACCTTGCACACACCCCTACACTCAACACAATATCGGGTCTAGATGCACAAAGATAAAGCAAAGAACCAATCATAGAGCGATAAAGTTTTTGATCAACATCGATACCGTCGTGGTTAAGTTCAAGATGGCATTTGGTATCCATGGGAAACCGCTTCTCCTTGGCATTGTGCATATTGAACCTCTTGAGCATGTCTTGGGTATATTTGGTTTGAGAGATGAAAGTATCTTCATTCAATTGCTTAATCTCAAAACCGAGAAAGAACTTCAATTCGCCCATCATAGACATCTCGAACCTATCGGTCATAAGCTTTGAAAATTCATCATTGAAAGCTTTGTTAGATGAGCCAAAAATAATATCATCAACATAAAGTTGGCATATGAAAAGTTCCCCTTTGACCCACTTGGTAAAGAGGGTGGGATCGATTTGCCCCAATTCAAATCCACGGTCTAGCAATAGCTCTCTTAGGTGCTCATACCAAGCACGAGGTGCTTGTTTGAGACCATAGAGCGCCTTATCAAGCTTGTAGACATGGTTAGGGAATTTAGGGTCCTCGAAACCCGGTGGTTGCTTAACATATACCAACTCCTTTAAAGGACCATTAAGAAAAGCACTTTTCACATCCATTTGTTGCAATTTAAAGTTATGATGTGATGCATATGCAAGAAGGATACGGATGGACTCAAGGCGAGCCACGGGTGCATAAGTTTCTCCAAAATCAATGCCTTCAACTTGAGATTATCCTTGTGCAACCAATCTTGCCTTGTTCCTCACAACCATTCCATGCTCATCTTGCTTGTTCTTGAATATCCACTTTGTGCCTATAACATTGCGGCAATCTTTTGGCTTCTCAACTAGATTCCACACATTGTTGCACATGAAGTTATTGAGTTCATCATGCATAGCTTCTAACCAATCCGGATCTTTAAGAGCTTCAAACACTTTCTTTGGTTCCACCATGGAAATATGAGCTTGATGTTCACTAAATCTTGCCAATTGCCTTCTTGTGGAAACACATCTCTTGTGGTCACCAATGATGTTTTCTAGATGGTGACTCTTTAATTCAAAGTCTTTTACAACTCTTGCTTTACGACGGGCTTCGATATCTCTATTGCATCTTGGAGGTATCTGATATGTCTCAAACGTATCTATAATTTCTGATGTTTCATGCTGATATTATACCAATTGTTACATGTTTTATATACACTTCATAGCATTTTTCTGCATTTTCTGGGACTAACCTATTAACAAGATGCCACAGTGCCAGTTCCTGTTTTCTGCTATTTTTGTATTCCAGAAAAGCTAGTCTGGAAATATTCTCGGAATTGGACAAAACTTGGACAGAACCTCCTATTTTTCCAACACGAAGACGGAGTCCAGAGGAGACACGGAGGGGAGCCACATGGCGCCCATACCATGGGGCCGCGCGGGCCCCCCTGCCACGCCGTGGGGTGGTGTGGGGCCCGCGTGGCTCCGCAGCCGCCGCCCTTTCGCCTATTTATTCCTCCCACGTGAAAACCCTAAATACCCGAGCCATTATCCACGAAAAGTTCCAGAGACGCCACCGCCGTCAACCCTAGCTCGGGAGGGTTCAGAAGCTCTTCCCGGCACCCTGCCGGAGAGGGGAATCATCACCGGAGTGCTCTACATCACCATGCCTGCCTCCGGAGTGATGCGTGAGTAGTTCATCCTTGGACTACGGGTCCATGGCAGTAGCTAGATGGTTGTCTCTCCACTTTATGCTATCATGTTTAGATCTTGTGAGCTGCCTATCATGATCAAGATCATCTAATTGTAATGCTACATGTTGTGTTTGCTGGGATCCGATGAATATTGAATACTATGTCAAGTTGATTATCAATCTATCTTATATGTTATTTATGATCTTGCATGCTTTCCGTTATTAGTGAATGCTTTGGCCAAGTAGATGCTTGTAACTCCAAGAGTGAGTATTTATGCTAGATAGTGGGTTCATGCCTCCGGTAATCTGGGAGAGTGACAATAACTTCTAAGATTGTGGATGTGTTGTTGCCACTAGGGATAAAATAACTGATGCTTAGCTTAAGGGTACGCCGTTAGGTCTAATACATTTGTTTACTTTACGCACATTACTTAATGCAATTATCCGTTGCTTGCAACTTAATACCAACGGGAAACTCGGTATGACAACCTGGCGGTGGATTATTAGTCATAGACTCTGTTGGATAACGGTCTATGTATTTTGTCGTAATGCCCACATGAATATCATAGTAATCATCATGTCATATATATGCATTGTTATGCGCTCAATATTTTGTCAATTGCCCAGCTGTAATTTGTTCACCCAGCATGTTAGTTATCTTTTATGGAGAGACACCACTAGTGAACTGTGGACCCAGTCCATTCTTTTACACTGATAATACAACCAACTGCAAACACTGTTCCTTTTCATTCTCTGCAATTTACTACTGTTTTCCACACCATTCGTTTAATCCTTTGTTTTCAGCAAGCCAGTGAGATTGACAACCTCACTGTTTCGTTGGGGCAAAGTAGTTTGATTGTGTTGTGTGCAGATTCCATGTCAGTGCGCCACTGACAACCTTCCGAAGTGATTTCTTGCTCCTACTGGTTCGATTAAACCTTGGTTTCATACTGAGGGAAAACTGCTGCTAGACTGGATCATACCTTCCTCTTGGGGTCTCCCAGCGAACGTGTGATCCACGCAATCAAGCATATTTTCTGGCGCCGTTGCCGGGGAGCAGAAGCACTTCGGTTCAGCAATCTCCTTGCCTTCCTTCCACACGCCATATTTTCTGACGCCATATTGGGAAGCAAGAGGATTTCTGCAAGGGGAGTTTCACGCTTCCAATCTCTTTACTTTGTTATTGTCTTGCTTAGTTTATTTTTATTTAGTCTTGTTTGCTTTATTTATCAAAAACACAAAAAAATTAGTTACTTTTATTTTCAAGTTGTTATCTTTCTGTTTTGTTTTAATTTTGCTAAAATGAGTACCCCTGAGAACACTAAGTTGTGTGATTTCACTAGCACGAACAACAATGATTTCATTAGTACACCTATTGCTCCACCTGCTTCTAACGCAGAATTCTATGAAATTAAACCTGCACTTTTAAATCTTGTTATGAAAGAGCAATTCTCTGGTGTTAGTACTGATGATGCTGCTGCTCACCTTAATAATTTTGTTGAACTTTGTGAGATGCAAAAGTATAAGGATGTAGATGGTGATATTATTAAACTGAAACTTTTTCCTTTCTCTTTGAGAGGACGTGCTAAAGAATGGTTGCTATCTTTGACTAGAAATAGTATTGATTCATGGACTAAATGCAAAAATGCTTTCATAGGAAAATACTATCCTCCTGCTAAGATTATATCTTTGAGAAGTAGCATTATGAATTTCAAACAATTTGATAATGAGCATGTTGCTCAAGCTTGGGAGAGAATGAAATCATTGGTAAAGAATTGTCCCACCCATGGACTGACTGCTTGGATGATCATCCAAACCTTTTATGCAGGACTAAATTTTTCTTCAAGAAACCTATTGGATTCGGCCTCTGGAGGTACCTTTATGTCCATCACTTTGGGTGCTGCAACAAAGCTTCTTGATGATATGATGATAAATTATTCTGAATGGCACACCGAAAGAGCTCCACAAGGTAAGAAGGTAAATTCTGTTGAAGAAACCTCTTCCTTGAGTGATAAGATTGATACTATTATGTCTATGCTTACAAATGGAAAGATGCATGTTGATCCAAATAATGTTCCTTTAGCTTCTTTGGTTGCTCAAGAAGAGCATGTTGATGTGAACTTCATTAAAAATAATAACTTCAACAACAATGCTTATAGGAATAATTTTGGTAATAACAATTATAAGCCCTATCCTTTTAATAGTGGCAATGGTTATGCTAATTCTTATGGTAGATCTGGAATGCCTAGTGAGGAAAGGATGTTAGAAGTTGAAAAGGCTACTAAGAACTTTATGCAAACGCAATATGAGCAAAACCAATTGTTTACTAAAACTATGAATGAACAATCTGCTATGTTGAAGAATATAGGACATCAACTTGAGAACTTAAATAGGGAAATTTCTGGTTTGCAGATTAAGATTTCTAATGCTGAAACTTGCATTTCATCCATGTCTGAAGCACAAGCTTCTTTGATTAATAGAATGGCAGCTAAACCTGAAACTATTGATAACAATACCTTTGCTACTGCCAATGCTATACAAGTTAAAATTGATAATAATGTGAGGATGTTAGCTGATTTACATGCTAGGTGGGCAAGAGAGGATGAAATTGCTAAAAAGAATAGTATTGCTAGAGTTTATACTATTACTACTACTGAAAATGCTGTAAACTCAAGTGTTAACAAACCTCCTACTATCAATGGTAAAGTAATTGGTGTTGGCAATGTCTCTACTTCTGTTGCAAAACGTTTAAAATTGCCTGAAAACACTGAAACTGTTCCTGATAAAAGTGCTGAAATTTTTCGAGATGTGGGAGACAATGGTCCTATTACTTTTGATAATAATGATTTTGATTTTGATGGTTGCAATATTTCTGAAGTAATTAAGTTCTTGCAAAAGCTAGCTAGAAGTCCTAATGCTAGTGCTATAAACATGGCTTTTACTAAACATATTACTAATGCTCTCATGCAAGTTAGGGAAGAGAAATTAAAACATGAAGCTTCTATCCCTAGGAAGTTAGAAGATGGTTGGGAGCCCATCATTAAAATGAAGTGAATGATTTTGATTGCAATGCTTTATGTGATCTTGGTGCTAGTATTTCTGTTATGCCTAAGAAACTCTATGATATGCTTGATTTAGCACCTTTGGAACACTGTTATTTGGATGTTCACCTTGCTGATAATACTATAAAGAAACCTTTGGGGAGAGTTGATGATGTTTTTATAATGGTTAACAATAACCTTGTCCCCGTTGATTTTGTTGTTTTGGATATTGAATGCAATGCTTCTTGTCCTATTGTTTTGGGAAGACCTTTTCTTAGAACTGTTGGTGCTATTATTGATATGAGAGAGGGGAATATTAAATATCAATTCCCACTCAAGAAAGGTATGGAACACTTCCCTAGAAAGAAGATGAAGTTACCTTTTGATTCTATTGTTAGAGCAAATTATTCTGTTGATGCTTCATCACTTGGAAACACTTGATTCTTACTTTCTGCGCCTAGCTGAAAGGCGTTAAAGAAAAGCGCTTATGGGAGACAACCCATTATTTTATTTCTGCAATTTTTCTTTTTTTTGAGTCAAGGAGTTGTTTACTTCTGTAACAATTCCTTTGTATCTTTATTTTATCGCATTGTTGTGCCAAGTATTGCCTCTAATAGGAAGATGATGCTAGATTTGGATTTCTGCGCAGGAACAGATTTCTGCTGTTCACCGTTTTAATTCTGTAAAATCACAAAAAATTATTTAAATCTGAAATTTTTGTGCGTGATCCTCAGATATGTACGCATCTTTCGTTAGTTTAAAGTTTTTCGATCTGAGCAACGTAAGTGCCTCGAAAAAATTCGTCTTTGCGGACTGTTCTGTTTAGACAGATTCTGTCTTTTATTTTTCGCATTCTCTCTTTTACTAGTGTTGAGTGGAATTCTTTTTTAGGGTGAAGAGCTTCACATAACATCAGTGGCAGTAGCTAATGTTAAAAGTAACGGTCATGTTTGTGTCCTTATAGAACATGTGAGTTTTTGATTGTGCACTAACCCTCTAATGAGAATTACTTTGAGTTTGGTGTGGCGGAAGTTTTCAAGGGTCAAGAGAGAAGGATGATATAATGTGATCAAGAAGAGTGAAGAGCTTAAGCTTGGGGATGCTCCCATGGATCACCCCAGCATATTTCAAGAAGACTCAAGCGTCTAAGCTTGGGGATGCCCAAGGCATCCCCTTCTTCATCAGCAACTTATCAGGTCATCTCTAGTGAAACTATATTTTAATTCTTTCACATCATATGTGCTTTACTTGGAGCGTCTGTGTGCTTTTATTTTCAGTATTTTATTTTTCTTATGGTCAACTTGATTGGACCCCAGCATTCTTGATTGGGAGAGAGACACGCTCCGCTTTTTCATATGAATACTCCTATTCTTCACTTATACTTGTTGAGTATTCTTATCTAGCTATTGCTATGCTTTTAGCTCCTGTTTTGCATGCATCTCTTATTCAGAGCTGTTAGTTCTTTTAAAGAAAGTACTCTCTTGCTTCACTTATAATTGTTTGGAGAGTTTATGTTGAAATAAATTGATTGGTGTTTGGTTGGAACAGAAAATGTTGCATGTGGTAGATGGTATAATGGAAAAAGCTTACATATTCTTGTAGATCATTGTATTGGATAATTTGATACTTGTCAATTGTTTTGAGTTATCAAGTAGTTCATGTTTAAGCTTTTGTATCATGTAGTTAAAACCTATTAATGAAGAACTACCGTAAAGCTCGTTGAAATTTGGTTTGCATGATTGGTATCTCTAAGGTCTAGATATTTTCTAGTAAAAGGGTTTGGTTAACAAGGAAGACAGTGTAGAGTCTTATAATGCTTGCAATATGTTTTCATATAAGCCTTGCTGTGTCGGTTGATATCCTGTGTTTGCTTCAAATAACCTTGCTAGCCTAAACTCTGTACTGAGAGGGAATGCTTCTCGTGCATCCAAAACCTTGAGCCAAATCCATGCCATCTGTGTCCACCATAACTACCTATATGTGGTATTTCTTGCCATTCCAAGTAAATTTTTCATGTGCTACCTTTAAACTATTCAAACTTTATTACTCCTATTTTGTGTCAATGTTTACCAAGCTCATGAGGACGGGGTGGATGTCTTTATGTCAACTGTCAAACAGACTTTACCACCGGACTAGCGGCATATACATCCGCTTATCCATTAATTTTGCAAAAAGAGCTGGCAAATGGGGTGCCCAGTCCCAATTAATTACAACTTTAACCGCTTAATTCTCTTCACATTTTTGCCCTGATTTATCAGTCAAGCAATGACAAACAGTGAAATATCTGCATGTGTAAACAAAAGAGAAAGAGGGATGATCTGCCTTGCTGGTAGAAATAACGTCCTTCATGGGAGCCGCTCTTAAAAGTCTGGTTGGCAGGGGTCATATTGTACTTTCCATTTTCTGATTCGTTGACAATTAACAAACACCTCTCAAAACTTATTTTTACTCTCTATATGATTTCAAAAACTTAAAAAGCTCTAGCACATGATTTAATCCCTGCTTCCCTCTGCGAAGGGCCTTTCTTTTACTTTTATGTTGAGTCAGTTTCCTACTTCTTTCTATCTTAGAAGCAAACACTAGTGTCAACTTTGGTGCAACAATTTTTATATGCTCGTATATTGCACTTATTATATGCTTTGTGTTGACAAATATCCATGAGATATATATGTTGAAAGTTGAAAGCAATTGCTGAAACTTAAATCTTCCTTTGTGTTGGTTAAATACCTTTTACTTAGAATCTATTGCTTTATGAGTTAACTCTTATGCAAAACTCTTGATGCTTGTCTCGAAAGTACTATTCATGAAAAGTTTTTGCTTATATGATTCAGTTGTTTGCTCATTATCTACTTGCTAGCAAACTATAGACCATTGACCTGGATCACTTCATTCATAACATGTGCTTTACATATATTTGATCAAGATTATGATTGTAGCATGTCACCTCAGAAATTATTTTGTTTTTATCGTTTTACCTACTCGAGGACGAGTAGAACTAAGCTTGGGGATGCTTGATACGTCTCAAACGTATCTATAATTTCTGATGTTCCATGTTGATATTATACCAATTGTTACATGTTTTATATACACTTCATAGCATTTTTATGCATTTTCTGGGACTAACCTATTAACAAGATGCCACAGTGCCAGTTCCTGTTTTCTGCTGTTTTTGTATTCCAGAAAAGCTAGTCTGGAAATATTCTCGGAATTGGACGAAACTTGGACAGAACCTCCTATTTTTCCAACACGAAGACGGAGTCCAGAGGAGACGGAGGGGAGCCACGTGGCACCCACACCATGGGGCCGCGGGCCCCCCTGCCGCGCCGTGGGGTGGTGTGGGGCCCTCGTGGCTCCGCAGCCGCCGCCCTTTCGCCTATTTATTCCTCCCGACGCGAAAACCCTAAATACCCGAGCCATTATCCACGAAAAGTTCCAGAGACGCCGCCGCCGTCAACCCTAGCTCGGGAGGGTTCAGAAGCTCTTCCCGGCACCCTGCCGGAGAGGGGAATCATCACCGGAGGGCTCTACATCACCATGCCTGCCTCCGGAGTGATGCGTGAGTAGTTCATCCTTGGACTACGGGTCCATGGCAGTAGCTAGATGGTTGTCTCTCCACTTTATGCTATCATGTTTAGATCTTGTGAGCTGCCTATCATGATCAAGATCATCTTATTGTAATGCTACATGTTGTGTTTGCTGGGATCCGATGAATATTGAATACTATGTCAAGTTGATTATCAATCTATCTTATATGTTATTTATGATCTTGCATGCTTTCCGTTACTAGTAGATGCTTTGGCCAAGTAGATGCTTGTAACTCCAAGAGTGAGTATTTATGCTAGATAGTGGGTTCATGCCTCCGGTAATCTGGGAGAGTGACAATAACTTCTAAGATTGTGGATGTGCTGTTGCCACTAGGGATAAAATAACCGATGCTTAGCTTAAGGGTACGCCGTTAGGTCTAATGCATTTGTTTACATTACGCACATTACTTAATGCAATTATCCGTTGCTTGCAACTTAATACCAACGGGGAACTCGGTATGACAACCTGGCGGTGGATTATTAGTCATAGACGCTGTTGGATAACGGTCTATGTATTTTGTCGTAATGCCCACATGAATATCATAGTAATCATCATGTCATATATATGCATTGTCATGCGCTCAATATTTTGTCAATTGCCCAGCTGTAATTTGTTCACCCAGCATGTTAGTTATCTTTTATGGAGAGACACCACTAGTGAACTGTGGACCCCGGTCCATTCTTTTACACTGATAATACAACCAACTGCAAACACTGTTCCTTTTCATTCTCTGCAATTTACTACTGTTTTCCACACCATACGTTTAATCCTTTGTTTTCAGCAAGCCGGTGAGATTGACAACCTCACTGTTTCGTTGGGGCAAAGTAGTTTGATTGTGTTGTGTGCAGATTCCACGTCAGTGCGCCACTGACAACCTTCCGAAGTGATTTCTTGCTCCTACTGGTTCGATTAAACCTTGGTTTCATACTGAGGGAAAACTGCTGCTACACTGCATCATACCTTCCTCTTGGGGTCTCCCAGCGAACGTGTGATCCACGCAATCAGTATCTCTTGATCATCTTGATCATTTGAGTCCCCGTCTTGACCGGAATGTTGACCTTGATCATCTTGAAGCACATCTTCAACAATGGAAGGAGAGGGTTGATCTTGGTCATGACCTTGGCTAGCATCAACAATAGGAGAACTTGGTTCTTGCATAGCTACTTGGTCAACATGAGGAGGGTCTTGAACTTGTTCTTGGGGTGGTGCATCATTTGCTTCCATGATAGGCGCCGTTTCAACTTGTGATGAAGAGGCCTCCACTTGAATGGAGCTTGGACTTGCTTGAGGAGACTCGTAATGAATCTCAACGGGACGATGGAAACCAATGCCCATTCTTCTTATAGCATCTTGAGGCTCTTCATTATCTACATCACAAACATGAAATTGCGCCACTTGGGAGCCATCATTCTCATCGAACTTCACATCACAAGATTCTATGACTTTCCCAACGGTTTTGTCATAGACTCTATAGGTGTGAGATTCGGCACCGTACCCAACAAAAACACACTCTAAAGCTTTAGATTCAAATTTAGACAAACGAACACTTTGTTCTTATAGAAACACTTACAACCAAATACTCGGTAGTAGGAGACATTGGGCTTGTTGCCGGTGAGAATCTCATAAGGTGTAAACTTCTTGCCAACGCGAAAGAATAGCCGGTTGGATGAATGACACGCCGTGGAGATAGCTTCGGCCCATAAGAAAAGTGGAGACTTAAACTCCGCCAACATAGACCTAGCCATATCCATGAGAGTCCGGTTCTTCCTTTCGGCTACACCATTTTGTTGAGGGGTATATGCAGCGGAATATTGATGACGAATCCCCTCTTCACTAAGAAACTCATTTAAGGTGTAGTTCTTGAACTCGGAGCCATTATCACTCCTAATGACCAATATAGGGACATTGTGTTGGCGTTGAACTTCATTGGAAAAGTCGATGACGGCTTGTTGGGTCTCATCCTTCGTCTTGAAGAAATAAACCCAAGTAAATCTTGAATAGTCATCAACAATCACCAAACAATATTTCTTCCCACCAAGACTGGTTGAGGCACGGCACCAAAGAGATCAACATGAAGAAGTTCCAATATCCTCTTTGATGAAATGATGGTCTTGCTTGGATGGGGAGAATCATGCATCTTTCCTTCAACACAAGCCCTACAAAGACGATCTCTAGAAAAAGAAACATTGTCTTTTAGTCCAAGAATGTGGCCACCCTTGTGAAGACTTTGCAAAGTTCTCATGTTGACATGGGACAAGCGGCGATGCCACAACCATCCCACGTCGGCCTTTCCGAATAGGCATATTGCTTGAGTGTTGGTAGACCCCGAAAAGTCCACCACGAACAACTCATTTTCAACATACCCAACGAACATGACCTTTAGAGTCTTGCTCCTCAAGAGTACCACCATATCAATAGTAAAATGGACATCAAAATTCATCTTATTAAGTGCACGAACGGACATAAGATTGTAACCGAGGGACTCGACAAGCATGACATTTACAAGGGTGATATCCTTTGCAACTACCACCTTGCCGAGGCCCGTTACCTCCGCTTTTGATTTATCACCATAGGAGACGGATGCTTGATTTATATTTGGTCCCAACTCCGTCATGATCTCCTTGCTTCCGGTCATATGACTAGTGCATCCACTATCAACCACCCATTTAGACCCACCGGAAGCATAGTCCTACAAGAAATCATTGCTTGGTTTTAGGTACCCATTTCTCAATGGGTCCTCTTTTGTTAGCAACAAGGGTCTTAGGAACCCAAATAGAATAAGCAATGTAACCATCATAAGGACCAACATATTTTGCATAAACATCCCCATAATAATCAACATAAAGAATGTAGTTGGGATTGTTATGCCCCGCAAAGTCACTACGAGTGGTCTTGCCCCTAGTGGCATTACCACCCGCAATGGAAGTCTTGGCTTGTGCGGGCTTGGCATTGGTGTTGCTCTTCTTCTTCTTTGCCTTGGCCACATAACCAAGGCCCTCCTTCCCTTTGTGTGGCTTTTGCTCAAAAATTTGAGCAACAACCTTTTCTTTACCTTTAGGAATAGAGGTCTTGGCACTAGTGGCCTTGGCAAGCTCAACCTTCAACCTAGCATTTTCCTCAATAACATTTGCATGATCACAAGAGGGAGTAGTAGTGCTAGGTGAGTTAGATTTAGAAAGTTGAGTTTGAAGTTGCTCATGAGACTTGACTAGAAGAGAGTGGGTACTTTCCAAGGCCTTGTGAGCCTTGTCAAGTTTCTCCACATCCTCACGGAGTCTAGCATTAGCAACCACAAACTCGGCTTTCTCCTTTTTAATCACTTTATATTTAGCAAAGACATGGTCTCTATCCTTAATGATTTTAGCAATTATTTCATCATTTTTATCATCAAGGAGACTCAAGTCTTTCCTCAAGAGAAGTTCTATATTCACTCTCTTCTTGAAGAGAGGCATTCAAGGATGCAATGGTGAGAGAATCCTCTCTCTCAATTTTTCCCTTGTCATCAAGGATTTCTTCGGCCGCATCAAGTTGTCTCAAAGAGACTCAACATATGCCTTAGTTTCACCTTGCAAGTTAGCCACAATAGTATCGGAAGCAACAAGTTCTTTCTTAATCACAAGACTAGTTTTATCATCTATTTCATGCATAGTCTTGGGAGTAGAAGATGATACCTCGGTGACGTGAGCCATGAGGCAACGAGCGGTGTTGATGGAGAGGTTCTCATTGGGGGATTCGAAGAGAGAAGGAGGTGGAGTTGATACAATGGCCAAAGCGGCCACCTCACGAGTGGGTTCTTCTTCTTCTTCGGAATCCTCGGAAGGATACTCTTCTTGAGTCATCAACACAATTCTTGGTGCTTTCTTGAAGAATGGCTTCCTCTTGACAAAAGGCTTCTTTTGTATCATGTTTGATTGGCCCTTGAGGACAAGCCTTCCACCGTTTTGCTCTCTATTCTCATATGGACAATCTTTGATGAAGTGATGCTTGTTATGACAATTGTAGCAAGTCTTTATCCTATTAGCAAACTCCTTCTTCCCACTTGGATTGCTTGTTCGATCAAGTTGAGCCTTTGCCTTGGCCGGGTCATTCCAAAATGTCCTTGTTGCAAGAGCTATGTGACCATGGAGGGCTTGTTCAAGTCATCGGGAGGAAGGTTGTTCGGGCATGCTTCAACTTCATCATGTTCATCAAGGCACACAACCTTGGCCTTCAAAGCAAGAGACCTTGTTTCATTCCCATGGCCCTAGCACGGTTGTCTAGAGCATTCTTGGTGGCAACCTTGGAGGCTTGCATCTCTTGCATAACTTCATTGGATGTCATCTCAAGGTAGTTGAATTTTCCTTGTAGGGCCTTCAAGTCAACGGGCTCGAAGGGCATGAGAGCATTCACATACTTCCTCTTGATCCAAGCATCATCCACATAGGTTGCCCCAACATTATAAAAGGCTTTGGCAAGAATCTTGAGTCTTCCATACATCTCCTCATGAGTTTCACTATCAAGCATGTAGAAACCTTCGGCCTCATTGCTCAAGCATCAAATCTATTCCTCTTCATGCTTTCATTTCCAAGAAATGCCACCTCAAGGCATCCCAAGCTTCTTTGGTGGTGGAGACATGTTGAATGTGATGAAGCCATTTCTCCAACGGCAAGTTCAATCATGTGGAGAGCGGAAGCATTGAGTTGTTTCTCGGCCACCTCTCTTCTTGTCAAGTTGTTAGGATTCACGGCCTTGTATCCCTCTTGAATGATCCTCCAAAGCTCGATAGAGGAACTGTTGATATGAGATTTCATTAAGTGTTGCCAAGTAGCAAAACCAATGCATTAAGTTTAGGAGGTGGACCCAAAGGGTTTATGCGAGTATGATGGATAGGTGGGTCGGGAGAGTACACAAGGGAACCCCATGGTACTCCGGCTTCCCACCTTCGGGTGGTGGTAGATGTGGAAGATTTCTTAGGGTCGGTTTCTTCATCTTCAACCCCTTTCTTTTTCTCTTTTCCTCCTCGGTATCACCGTCATGGGAGGTAGCGGATCCTCTAGTGGGGTGGTCTCCTTAGGAACCTTGCCACTTGCGAGTTGCTTGATCAAGTCACGCATCTCGGCAAATTGGTATCCATGGACGATTTCAAAGATGTCTCCATCAATTTGAGATCGGCCATGGATGCCGTAGTGGCTTGGTCCTCCACGGGATCCCACACCGGTCATACTTCTCTTAGGCGGTTAAGCCCAACAAGAGAACCTTGCTCTGATACCAATTGAAAGGATCGTATGACACCTAGGGGGGGGGGTGAATAGGTGCTACTTCAATTTTAGTACTTTTTCAAATTAGGCTTGACACAAAAGGTAAATTCTCTAGATATGCAACTACGGTGAATTTACCTATATGACAAGCTAGCAACTAAGCAAGGTACACTAAGTAAAGACGGTAAACAAGGATAGAAGTAACCGAAGTGAAAGCACGCGGAGACACGGATGTAATCCCGAGTTCCTCCTTTTTAGGGGAGTACGTCTCGTTGGAGAGGTGTGAGCTACCACGAAGGTCAAAACTCAACCGCCACAAAGGCATCACCTTCTTCTCCGATGAACCGCACCACAAAGGTTTGGTTCACCTTCCACTATCGGAATCCTTCAAGGCGGAATCCGGAACCCTTACAACAACGATCCGGGGCACAACCCACAAGAGGATTGGGGGCTCCCGAACAGCTACAAATCTGTCACAAAGACAATAAGTGAGTACAATAATGAGCTAGGTTTTCCCAAAGGAAATCCTAGCAAAGGGTCCCTCAAGTGAATGAGGGGGAAATGAAGAACGGCTTGGTGAAGATGTAGATCCGGGGTTTCTCCTTCAATCCTCCAAGAATCAACGAGTTTGGGTGGAGGGATTGGGAGATCTATCAAATCTTGAGCTTGCAATAATGGAGTTCTTCAATGTGGTCAGGCTGCTTGTCCAGAGGTAGGTGAAGGGGCTTTTATAGTCCCCTTCCAAATATGGCCGTTGAAGGGGTACAAGTCGTCGCTGCGCAGAGAGAGAATCCGGACCTGGAACCGGCAAAGACCGGCTGGGGGTCCGGTCAGCCATCCGAGGGAACCGGCCTCTGGGCCGGACTAAACCGGCCTGGGGTCCGGCCTACAACCCGAAGGGACCGGCCTCTGGGCCGGACTAAATCGGCCTGGGGTCCGGCCTGCAACCCGAGGGGACCGGCCTCTGGGCCGGCCTAAACCGGCTTGAGGTCCGGCCGGGCGCAGGGAGCCCATGCGGCAGGACCGGTCTTGGGGCCGGCCAGAACCGGCTGGAGGTCCGGCACGATGGCCGACACGACCGGACTAGAGGCCGGTCAAAACCGGCCCGGGGTCCGGCCGCCTTGCAGCGACTCTCATCCCTTCACCTTAAACTTTCCGACACACCACTTTTCTTCCCTTTTTGCATAGAGAGAGATCCACTAGTATCTTTTGATATAGATGGTCATATTTCCTGTAGACACTTAGCGGTGTGTTAAATACTTCCAAGTGTTGTGATCAAACAATAAAACAAGATTAACGGATTTTGTCCTTTCAGTATCCCCTGTTCGTTTCCTGCAGTGGCAACTGGGGTAAATAACACGAGTTTCAGGGGCAGTTTCATTTACCGTTTCAATTTTTAAGTTGCAAGCTGAGGGAAGCTGCGGGAAGTACCCCCGGACCCGCTTTTGGGCTTGTAGTGTAAACTAGAGAAGCGCTTAACAAAGCCAGGACCTAAAAATAAAGTGTTTGGCCGGGCTTCTGCTTTTGGAGACCCAAAAGCTGTAGAAGCAGAAGCTCCAGCCCAAACAAACAGGGTCTATGACACGTCTTCCGTATCTTCGGCTTCGGAAGATGTAGGTTTGAAATTTGATACAAAATGTTCCCTGGCTGAAAAAATTAGGTTTCTCTCATTTCAGTTTTTTTGGCGTTTTGTGTTAAAAAATCGGAGCCCATCGGATTTTGCATCGAATTTTGCTTTTATCATATCCTTTACCACATTTTTCTTTAGATTTGGAGCGAAGAATAACCGGTTGCCGATTCGTATATCAAATGATTCAAATTGGAAACGGGGAGAACTCGGACCGAAACAAAAAAAAAATCAGATACCTCACACTCAACTATAAGAAACAAAGGGTACAACCAGAAGAGAGACAAAGTCTGCTAACGAAGATCTCGACCACTAGGCCAATACGAAGAAGGACCTCACCTTTCATCATCATCTTATAAGGAAAGGCCGAAACTCTATGAACTTGATCGCATGGTCGTGGCGCACCAACACCTTTTAGTATTGCATGAGCAAATTAGTTAGTCCTAAGAAAATACACATTATTTAGACTAAAAGCCAAGCATTGACGATGTTGTTTAGATATAAAATTTAATAGTTGGACCATCCCATCTCTGGGTATTAGAATTCTGAGCTTGCTCGTCAATTCAATTTGGTGCCTCAATAACTACTAACTGCGCAAAACTGAGCTTAGCTCTTGACTGAAAATCAGATAATTCAGTTTGAAATATTTATATAATTCTAATTAAATTTTGGATATTTTGTATCCACGTGCTACTTTTAATACCATGTCCTACACCGTATCCGGCCGCCACTTTAGAATCAAATATTCGGTTTTCAATGGGATATCAATTTTTTAGAATGGGTTTGGAGCCAAAATCCATGTGAAGTTATCCAATCCGTTTACACGCACGGCGTCCTACTCCTAGGCTTGGGTCGACCGGTCACCTCACCTGGAGATAGGAGAACAATGGGCAGTAGCAAGAAGACACAAAACTAGCGGATAAATGTTACATCATCCTTACAATATAATCAAGCAAAACTTATTGAATGATCCCAGAGGGAGGGGGTGAATAGACGACTACGAATTTATTCCAATTCGTTGATTTTACGAATAATTACTGATAAATAAGGTGTACCTAAAATGCAAATAGATAGACAATCCTATATGATGCAATACATGGTACAAGGTAAAGTAAGGCTCAAAATAACCACAACAGGAAGGAGAAGAAGACACGATGATGTATCCCGAATATGGGTGAAAATGGAGCGGATACGGTCAAATAGTACTGAAACCATATTCGTTAGCAGATTTTTTCCGGATACGGAGTCGGAGCGGATAGTATGTTGATACGAATATGGAATCAGATCCTGCCGGTTACGAATATGGATCGAATATGGGACGAATACGGTTCAGTTGCGGATAAACATTTTGTCAGATGACGCATTGAAAATAGTACTGGCATATAGCAAATATTATGAACCAACTTACTTCAACTTAACTTTATGTATGACATTTTTTTTAAACGAAGGCAAATTTCTTTATGTATTGTGATATACTAAGATAGATAATGTTTTAGTACTCGTACTTCCATTTACTTGTGACTACTTAATTTTTTCCTTGAATGGCCTAAGGGTGGCTCCAACAAATGTGATTCGCAAATATGGCATTACCCTGACCAGAGATTTTTCAGGAGTTGTGTAAGTACACAAGTTTCGTCATGACCAACGCTCGATCACCTAAGTTTCAAGGTATTAGTTGTTGGATATTGCACCTGATATTTGTCAAATATAACCGTGAAATATGGTATATCTTTGGATACAGACGGATATTAGTAAAACCACATCCTTTTCCGTATCCATTCATTACTATCCATATCCATGATCGTATCCGGCAACTATCTGACCGAATCCGTATTTGCCTTTCGTGAGCCTCTGGTCGGTCGGAAATAATCCGTACCGTTTTCACCCCTAATCCCGAAGTTCAAAACCTTGGGGAATCTAATCTCCGTTGGAGAGAGAGGCCGTGGCAAACCAATCCCACACGAACCCCAACAGATCAAGCCTTCTTCTCCGACGAGTATCCAAACAAGTGGGAGCTCGATCTTCCACTAAGCAGTAAATTGAGGTGATCCTCGTACCTCTACAAACTTTCCTGAGCGATTCCACACATTCGGAAGTTTCCGGGCAACCCTAACGGCCTAGGGTTTCGCAACAAAAACAGGAGTAATAATATCTCAATGAACTAAAAGGGAATTCAACTTTTGGTTGGTGGAAGTGTAGATCGGGTCTCCTCTTTTACTTATATCAAAGATATGAGTGTTTGGTTGAGAAAATTAAGAGGAATCAAGCTTTTGAGGAGACGCAATGGTCGGAGAAAGTGAGTGGATGCGGTCGTTGGAATGGGGAAGAAGGCTTTAAATACCGTCGCAAGATTTCCAACTGTTATATCCAGCGACCACCAAGCCCGGAATTTCCGGGGGCAAAGTGTATGGGGCAATATCTGGGACGAAACGCCGGACACAATACAATTCCGGACATAGCCCGAGTATTGCATGGGAGCACAAAACAGGGGAAAGCAAGGGCTAAAGGTAGGTGAAAAGGTTTGCAAGCTTAGATAAGGTGATATGTGCAAATGAGAGGCTCTAGCATCATACCACATGAGTTCAAAAAAGCATCTTCTCTTAATAGCGCAGATTTTTCCTACGACTGAGTAAAGCATAGAGAAAACAGAAAATAGACCCTCGAGCCTCTTTTCCCTTTTGTAGATTTTGTGTGTGTGTGTGTGGGGGTGGGCCGTCTTGAACAAGAATGTACATCTATCGAACTACACATACCCGGATCCGTGGCGCAATGGTAGCGCGTCTGACTCCAGATCAGAAGGTTGCGTGTTCGATTCACGTCGGGTTCAATACCCCGAACAAATCCGGAATTTTTATCTATCTCCGCACTGCGTTAGTTCTGTCACTCTCCTCCCCGTCTCTCTCGTCGGATTTCTTTTTGTTCTTCCGACCTCCGGAGATAGATTCGCAGTGCGTAAGCTGACCACGGCCTCTCTCAATTCACAAAAATCGAGATATTTGGCCATGGATCCAACCAGCGCCGTGTCGCACCAGAGATCCGACGACGAAGCGGCGGCCTTCTTCCGCGCCGCGCCGCCCCTCCGCGACCGCGACGCCGTCGCCGCCAGCCTCGCCGGCTTCGTCGCCCGCCACACTCGATCCGTCGGTAAGTCTCTCTCAATCCCCAATTGTAGCGAAATGGTATGTGATCTCCTGGTACGTCTACTGATCAACCGTGTCGTGCGCTGCAGGGACCAGCGGAGGGCCGGTGGGGGTGGTCTGCGTCACCTCCGGCGGCACCACGGTGCCCCTGGAGCAGCGATGCGTGCGCTACATCGACAATTTCAGCTCCGGCCAGCGAGGGGCCGCGTCTACCGAGTAGGCACCGCGGCCGCTTCTTCTCGTGGCTTTTCTGCTTGCCGTGACTGACAACTGTTCGTGCAATGCAGATATTTTCTCAAGGCTGGCTACGCCGTCATCTTCATCCATCGCCGGTGAGTTTCTCTGGCTCAAGATTTCTTAGTGAAACTCAAGTAGTTAAGCACTCGGTTCATATGCGTCATTGCAATTTGTTCTGTAAGATCCCGTCAAAAAAATTTTGTTCTGTAAGACGTCTAGTTTGTTTGCAAATTCCAAAGTCCGCCATTATGATGAATTGATGATGTTTCTGGCTAGTTGCTACCAGTTGTTGATTCAGTTATAAACGTCACAGTGCATGAAAGATCTGAGAGTGACACTAGCTCTGCTCCTCTTTGCAGCGGGAGCAAGCAGCCTTACTGTAGATTTCTTCCGGAGGATTCATTTCTTGATCTTTTTGAGCTCGGCGAAGAATCAGAGATCCAAGGTCTAGTGATTGCAATCCTGAGTTATCTATGTTATATGAACTGTGCCAGATCCTTTCGTGCTTCTCACCTGTTGTCGTAAATCCACACTGTTTTATGTTATTTGTTCTTTCCCTTATTTCAGTGTTCAAACCTTCTCACTTGAATATTTTGCAGTAGTTTAAGTATCCTGTATCCTGCTTTGGAACTTTTGCTCATTTGAGCTACTTATCTCAGTCCCAGAATCTCATACAACGGTGGTCAAGACAGCGATCAGCAGTTACCGCAAGGTATATATATATAACCAAATTATAAGCACGTCTATTCTGAAGCCGCTTTCACTTCTGATGCATCAGCTGACAGTCAGATTGACATGTTACCTTGATCGGTGGCTTGTATTCTTGAATGCAGGCAATTGATAAAGGTCTACTTCTGAAACTTCCTTTCACTACAATTTTTGAGTACCTTCAGGTATTGCACACAGCACACCTACTCCTACCAACACATGCTACCACATTTTATGCTTTGCAAATGCTGCCAGTCTCACACGAGTCTATTAATACTGCCCATAAAGGATTATGTGCCCTGCTGGATCATAGGTACTCCCTCCGATCCTAAAAAAGTGTCGGGAGGTGTAGTATCAAGTTGTACGTGGTTAGCATGTTTTCAGCGACATCTTTACCGGATCGGAGGGAGTATTATAATTGTCTTTTGACGTTTCTCAGGAATCCATCAGAGAGAGTTTGTCTACAATACCTTGTAGGGCTATACTGAGGATAATGTGGAAATAATGCTAGGATTTTTTGAGCACTCGTTCTTAGAATTGGAATCTAATGTTTGTAGTAACTATCCCACCGGACAGTGCTTTTGGCTGCCGAGCTCCAGTGCTCCTCCATTAAAAAAAACGAAAATCGGATTTATGTGTTTCAAAAAATTCTGAAAATAATTCTATATGTAGCCAATGGTGTATCCCACAAACGTGTAAAATATCAATTTCAAATAATTTGTATTTGGGTACACAAAAATAAAAAATCTGATAAAATTTAGAGATTTGAAAATATACATACTCAGAGCCACACTTTTGTCATTTTTGTGTACCTCAAAATACAAAGTATTTAAAGTTGATATTTTGCACGTATGTGGGATATACTATTGGCTACATCCTGATTTTTTTCAGAATTTTTTGAAACTCATAAATATAATTTTCATTTTTTTTACTGGAGGGAGCACTGGAGTTCGGGAGCCAAAAATCTCCCATTTAGGCCCCGCTTGGTTTGCCTGTACAAATTACCGTGGGGGATATTTTACGGAGGCCCTTCGTATTTTCTGCCGGAGGACCACCGCTCCCTAATTCCACCCGACCGTTTTGGTTAATAAACGACATACCAAGCGGGGCCTTACTATTTTATACAATTAAAGCTTAGCTGCAGGTGCATGATGCCTTAACCTTCTGAATGATATTATACTGATGTAAATCCATTCTGTTTGTATTGCCAACAGTTATTGCAACTGGTATCAACTGCTATGAATTGCTTGGAGCACCACGGAATGTTTTATCTTGCTGCTGCAGTTTCTGACTTCTACGTCCCATGGGAGAGCATGGTAGGCTCTATCTTCATTTTTTTTATCCTCATTATTTATGTATGTGAACAAACCAATCAGTTGGCGCCTAGCAGACGATCGATCACACTGGTAGGGGTTCTAGATTGTCATTTCTTATGCTTTATATATTTGCTTCCATCACTGAATAGAGGGAATAGTCCAGGAAGTTATGCTTGTTAATTGAAGACTTTATGTGAAAATAGAATGTCTAAATTGCACTCTTGCTACTTTTTATTGCTCCTGCGATGTGATCGTGTTGTCTGATACACCTCCTCCGTCCCATAATATAAACATTTGACAGTATGGATCAGAGGGAGTACTTCTTTAAGAGATCAGTACCCCTCATGGTCATACATGCATCTTGTTAGACTTGTATCACGACTTGTAAAACATGAAATCCAGGAAGCATAAGCATAATACGATTCCCTCCTGTACCAGATTTGTCCATTTTTTCCTTTCAAATGCCTTCAAACCAACATGCCCTTAGCATAGGAACTCCACATACAAGTAGTTCATACTTGTCAGGCTAGTACTGTACATGTACATGTAGTGGCATTGCACTAGTATTTGCAGGCTAGTACTTGTCAAAAACAGTCAAAGTACAGCTCACTGAAACCTTTAAATAGTTTGGTTCCATTACAAGGATTACTTTCCTATTCTTCCCTGACACAAAAGTTATCACAGGCTAAACATAAAATCGAGTCAGCAGGTGGCCCTTTGAACATGCAACTCAGTCAAGTTCCTAAGATGCTTTTCATCCTCAGAAATCATTGGGCCCCTTCAGCGTTTTGTGTATCCTTCAAGGTTAGTTACTTCGTTTTTGTCGCTTCTAAATTCGAATGGAAGCCAAATTGGCTAATGATGTTCATCCCCTTTTCTGCTTCGAAGAGAAGTAACCTGTTTCAATAAATATTTACCTTCCTGTTGTCTGGATCCACCATACTGATTGCTCTTACTACCTGCAAAGTGCAGCTCGAGACGGATCCGGACATTCTTCTGCAGAAGGCAGAGATGGCCTTGAGAAAGTACGGCATGAATGTCGTGGTGGCGAACGAGCTAGCAAATTACAAAGACATAGTTGTCATGGTCACAAGTAGCGGGAAGACAACTGTGAGCAGGCAGAGCAAGTTAGACGACCTCGAAGAACAGCTCATTGTTCTCCTGGTAAAGATGCACTCGGATCACATTAAGCAGCCCAATTCAGACCAGGAAGCATCAGATGTTATGCTGAGATGAGAAGGCAAGTATCAGCTCTGCGTCCAAATCTGAAGAAGCTGCATAGCACTGGTAAAGCCTGATTCTATCTTTGTTTTGACAGGATGTTCGTGGCGCTTCCTGGACAATCCAATGGTCGTGGTACGGAATAAGTAGGTCATGTGGCACAGCAAGTTTAGGATGGATGGATCATGAACATCCCGTTGTAACTGGTGCTACAAGATACTGCCTGTTCAGCTGCATAGTCTGTTATTAGCCTCACGTCACTGCTCATGTGGTGAGGTCGGGTCCTGTAATCTGCATTATGTTCCTCTAAAACAGAAAAGACATCCATACTCTTTGCACCATAAACACAAAATTCGGCATCACCATTGTGTAGGTAGAATATAGAATCTATAACTTGTTGTCCAGTATATACTAGAAATGCGTGCCGGAGCACTCGAGACCAACTGAAACATTACTTGCTTTTGGATTTTCGGTTGATCCTGCGTGATAATTTAATCTAATGTGTTTCCTGGAAATTCTCCGTACAAATTAATTGTATTAGCGAGTGTCTCTCAAATCATCAAAATGCATCACATTTGAAATCTTGTGGGAATTTCGTGATCCATACTAATACTATGTGACATTCTATTATTGTGAGAAAAAACCATTTTTGAGACCCAAAGTGCCTCATAGTACACCAGCCAAGTTTCTAATTTGAATTGTTTCATATAAAATTCTCAAAAAATTACACCGCACCATTGCAAACTTTGCACCTATGTTCTCGCGCGTTCCTGAAAAAACTAACAAACATTGCACCTATGTCGGCCCAAAGCGCAATCGAACTCAAATGCTACCTAATCAAGAACATATAGAACAATCTGCAGATTTTATCCTTAAGTATTTGCTATTGCAACATCTATAGCGGCGAAGGGAACAAGCCCTACTACCGTCAGGAAAGAGGCCGAAGGAGAACTCCCTCCCCAACCCGGCTGCCGCATCGCGCCGCCGAGCCGGCCAGCATGGCTTCCCTGCCGGATCTCCCTCCCAAATTCCCATCGCCATTTAGATTGCTCGCTTCCCCACCGGAGCACGCGGCGGTCTCAGGCACCCCGGGGAACCCCGGCGCACGGCGCACCTCGTATTCGGAGGTCAGCGGGCGATTTTTGTTCGTCTCTTTCCCTACAGTTCTTGGTTGCGGAAGAGGTGAGGAACGAGCTAGCTACAGGCAGGGGTATAGTATGCAATTATTTCAAACAACTAGTATAGTTCTTTTGCGGCGGGAAATGTTGTAGCATTAGTACAAAACTGCAATACATAGTATTTTTCAGTACCTGCAACTTGCATCTTTGGTGTTTAAACTTTAATTTCTCACTCATGATCGACGCACCTTTGTTAATTCCACTGGAAGTACATGTTTGTAGCTAGGTTGGAAGGTGCTCCGCTGCTTCCTAGAACCGCATAAAGCTATCACAACTTGCATTAATATTTCCTGGATGGAATCAAATTTTTATGTCGCCTTCGGCACCTTTTCCCCGGGAACCAGTTCTAGTCGTCAAGTCAATGGCAAAATGAACACAATGATGCATGGCTCCCACCAAACAAAAGAGAATAATTTTGGTAGGTGTTTTCCCAGCAATTTCTCCTCGGTAAGAAAGGTACCAAAGCGTGTTCCTTGTGCCTCCATGGACCAGATACCTTATGGGGAGAAAAACAGAAACCTTGGAGCAACCACCACGTCACTTGTGAGTTGTGATATCTCGCATAGGAGGAAACGCTCCGGCCGGTGATAGAGTGGGCTATGGAGGCTGCTCTTGTCACCGTTTCCACGGGGGTGATCAAGCCCCTCCTGTCCAAGCTCTTCAAGCTGCTGGGGAAGAGCACGCCAAGCTCAAAGGCGTGCGCCGTGACGCCAACTTCATAGGAGATGAGATGCGGAGCATGCAGGCTGCGCTAGAGACCCTCGCGGATGAAGAGCAACTCGATCCTGAGCTGCGGATTTGGAGGGATGCTGTCCGCGAGCTTTCCTATGACATGGAGGACTGTGTTGATGACTTCGTGGCTCGTGTCGACCAGGATCTTGATGGGCGCACGTTCCTTAAGAAGTTAGTTGACACGTTGAAGAAGCCAAAATATCGCCGTCAGATTGCTGAAGAGATGGAAAAACTCAAGACCCGTGCAACTGAGGCAAGCGAGAGGCACAAGAGGTATAATGTTGTCCGGCCAACACCTGATATTAGCACCTGTGCAATTGACCCCCGGTTACCGGCGCTTTATGTGGAGGTCGATGAACTTATCGGCATTGATGGTCCTATAGAGGATATCATCGACTGGTTTCAGTGGGAGGGTACTTTCCCACAGCTTCAAGTGCTGTCTATTGTTGGTTCTGGAGGTCTTGGTAAGACTACTCTAGCAAACCAAGTCTATCATGCAATTCAAAGCCAATTTTCATGTGAAGCTTTTGTCTCGGTTTCTCGAAATCCTAATATGAGGAAGATTCTACGAGATATTGCTAAAGGAGTGGGGGTCAAAGACAACACAAAAGATGATGATGTGAAGCAATTGATTGATAAACTCAGACATCATCTCCAAGATAAAAGGTAATCCTGATCATTGATAGTAATGTATTTGATTGCTGCTAGGACTTTTACAAATTATTTTGCAAGGGCTTTGATTTTCTATTTGTTGTCATGGTAATGAACATAGACACAACTTATCAATAACTAAACAGCAAAATTTACTTCTTGTCTTCTTGATGCAACTGAGAAGCACATGCACCAATCCATTCAGAACAATCTGTATGATTTGGTAACATACATTATTAGTCTGGTATAAATCGCGTCAGACTTATTCTAATAGAGCTTTTCACTGACATAACAATTGTGTGTGATAATTTCAACTTTTAAGTTTTAAGTTCAGGCGAGTCTATAGGAATCTTATACGAAAGTTGAGTATACCTAATTGCAGTTTCTACTCAAATTTCTTGCCCATATAATCTTTTGCTTGTTTCGCTCACATCCTCTGAAGCGAAATAGGTCATTTCTCCGTGTAACCTGCAAATGTACATGCATATTTGGAGCTAAAGTCTCAGGATATGTTACTGGATTAATTAATTAACTATTATAATGAAAAACATGTAATTTATACATCTGTATTCACTAAAACTAATTCAAACGCTAATACCTTCACATGTTCAGGAATTTGGCTTTACCTAACTTTGTACCTGGAACGGTAGAAGTGCTTCTTACAAGTTGAAATGCAGTAAACATGTATTTAAATTACTATGCCAATGCCTAAGATTTTTCATTTGCTAGTTACCTGGACTTTTGTGTTTTTACTGTATTTATTAGACGTGACATGCCTATAAATACAGAAGTGCTACTTGACTTAGGTTCTAGTTTTGATTATTACAGGAATGGTTCTAGGGCAAGTATCAGGATTCTAACAAACATGGCTTAACATTAATCTTGTGTTGTCTAATAAGAGAATATTAGTTAGAAACAAACCTTCTGTGTTGAAAACTGGCAATCACTCTGTTGACAATCTTCTGTAAGATTCTAGTAATAGCAAGCCACAGTTAATTAATGCTAACGTTGTATGCAGTTTCTAACTGATTTTACGAATTTAAATACATATTTGTTAAATTTATGTTGCAGGTACTTTGTTGTAATTGATGATGTGTGGAGCGTGGAAGCATGGAAAACTATCAGGCTTGCATTACTGAATAATAATCGCGGGAGCAGAATCATTACTACAACACGTAATAATGAAGTTGCTTCATGTTGTTCATCGTGTGGTGGTCGTGTTTATGAAATGGAACCCCTTAGTTTTGTTGACTCCAAAAGGTTGTTTCTGAAAAGAGCATTTGGTCCTGAGGATTTATGCCATCCTCATCTAGAAAAAGTCTTAAATGAGATATTGAAAAAATGTTCCGGCCTACCATTGGCTATTATTACCGTGTCTAGTTTGTTGGCTGATCAGCATGCAGAAGATGAGTGGAAAAGGGTGTTAGCTGCTATTGGTTCTGCTCTTGCAAAGGACCCTGGTTCGGATAAGATGACAAAGATATTATCTCTGAGCTACTTTGATCTTCTCACCATCTGAGAACTTGTTTCTTGTACTTAAGCATGTTCCCAGAAGATTCTACTATCCTCAAAAAACATTTGATACATATGTGGATCGCTGAAGGATTCATCCGTGAAGAACAAGGGCGAAGTCGATATGCTGTAGGTGAGAGTTATTTTAATGAGCTCATTAATCGAAGCTTGATCCAGCCAGTTGATGCAGGGTTTGACCAGGTGGAATCATGCCAAGTTCATGACATCATTCTTGATTTCATCACATGCAAGGCTGCTGAAGAGAATTTTGTCACTTCATTCAATGATGTAGAACATGGGCATAACTCCCAGCACAGAGTCCGCAGGCTTTTTGTCGGGAACAGCAATAATGAAAATATTACCATAGCAACAAGCCCGATTCTGTCTCATGTTCGGTCACTCACTGTATATGTGCATTACCCGCAAGTTTCTCTATTGGCTTTCCCACCAGCTCTTCGTGTCTTGGACCTAGGAAAGTGCTGGTGGTTAGAAGATCATCATGTTGCAAGCATTGTAAAGCTGTTTCTTCTTAAATACTTGCGTCTTGCAAATGTTAGCCTCCTCCCAAGAAAAATTGGAGAACTGCAGTATTTAGAAACACTGGACATAACAAACACCAGCATCCAAGAACTGCCTCCAGCTGTTACATTCCTTCAACGGTTGACCAGTCTATATATTCATGCCACCACTATCTTTCCGGACGGAATGATTGGTAAAATGCAGAGCTTGGAAGAGATAGAGACGTTTGGCGTCCACTCCTATGAACAAGGGAAGTCACTGCAAGAATTCGGCCAGCTAACCAAGCTGTGGAGGTTGGAAGTACTACTAGGGTATTTGAATCGTGGGAAGGAACAGGACAAATTGAGGACCTTCACAGTTACCTCGGAACATTAATATCTTCATGCAACCTTCGTCATCTGCACATCCACAAGCGGAACTCGAGTGTCTTAGCTGTGAAAAAGTATTTCCCACTGTCACTGGAGTCATGGTTCCCAGCGACTCCTTGTAGCCTTGAGGAGCTCCACATCACATACTGTTATATTGAGAAGGTTCCAAACTGGATGAGATTGCTCCGAAATCTTAGGGAATTAGAGCTCTATGTCGTCAGTGTGAGACCAGAAGATGTTACGATCCTTGGTTCAATACCAACTTTGCTTTTCCTCACGCTGAAGACTTTCAATGGCACTGATGGAAGAATTCTCCTTCGGGGGTTCAGTAGCTTGAAATATTTGTGTTTGGAACTCCTTTATTGTGGGACTTCACTGGAGTTTGAAGCGGGATCAATGCCAAGGCTTGAGCACCTAAAACTTGATTTTCGTGTGCATCGGATGGATTGCGTGAATGGTTCTTCCAATTTTGGGATCCAACACCTCTCTGCCCTCCGCAAAGTTGAGGTGTGTATTCTTTGCAACTTTGGCAATAGCAAAAATCCGTTGGCAGGTGTGGAATATTGCTTTGGCAAATATATTGGAAGGCTTGTCCAAACTGCCATCGAGACGCTTCCCAATTGGTTCAATCTCCTTGTACAATATGGAAATGTAGCATATGCAAATGTAGATTGTGAACATTACACAAAAATTGTAAGTGCCCTGCCAGAATCCCTAGAATTCATTACTTTCGTTCATCCTATTAGTTTGCTACTGCTACTGTATATTTCTTTTCTTCCATACCGCGCAGCCATTTAATTTGTTCAATAAATCTATGCTTGTCACTGTTTTGGCGCTGTTTCCTTTTTTTTTGTATGAGTCTTTCATTCTGGAGCTTCAAACAGGTCAGGGCGGACTATGAGAAGAAAGATGAAGTAGGAGGAGATGCAGGAGCACACCACTGGCACGTGGAAGGAAACTACGGGCGAGTGTCGTTTGGTTACACAGAAAATGTAATTTCTCAATCCCCATTCAGGGCAATAACCTTGCTGGAGAGTCACCTGCTGCCGAGACCGGTTATCCACAAGCGGCGCCGCAGAACGGCGTTGGAGGAGTCCACGGTCAGGAGAAGCAGCGGTTTTGTGGCGCGGAATGGTGGACGCCCTGGCAGCACCATGCGGAGCTGCGCCAGGGTTCTGCACCATCGGGTGGGAATCGTCGAAGAGGACGAGGAGGCTGCGATCGCAGAGGCCGATCTGGAGCGCTACCGGAGAGCGTTTGATCACCCTGTCTCCGAGCCCCAAATAGCGGCTTTGGCGGCTTTGTTTGCTAGGTCCCTTCCTTGACGCAACTGGTGGAGGAGACGGTCGTCGCCATGGCGGATGCGATAGTTGTGGCCCTTGTTCCTGATCGATCATTTCCATGGCGGATTCTGCAAGCAAGGTGGTCGTGTGGAATGTGCAGCGCGCCGGCCTGCAAGGGGGCATCATTCAATCTTATGCTATCTTGTGTAGAATGTTGTCCCTCTGATCCTTTCGGAATGATATAAGACTAGGTGCAAAGCAAGATCGCAAATGAGTCTCCTATGCCGCTTATGATCTTTGCAAGGCGGCGGCTCAAGGTGCATCATCGAAGTCTACCCGCGGTGACGTGGAAATGGGAACCTCCACCCTTGGGGTGCATCAAGATAAGTACTGATGAAGTTTTTGGTTGCATAAAGATTGGAAAGGTTCTTCCTTGACTGGAAGAGCATGCTGTCTGGTGTCGTGACTGCTGAAGCCTTGGCATGCTGGTGAATACAGCTGTGGCGATGGTTCAGCCAGAAACTGACTCCCAGTCTCTCGTGTCGTCGTGGAATTCTCGCAGAGCAAGTGTTTCTCCTCCTTTTTTACCGTTTTTGTGGAGCATGAGGCAAAACTGCTGCTCATTTATTATTAGCAAAGTACTCCAATGTATCTGCCTAGGTAGACACCTGGTGTATTTAGGCACCCAACTTTATTCTGCAGTGTGTGCACAACGAATGTAATCCTGATCTGTAAAGCTCGTATATTTACTGCTATTCATTTGATAGAGTTAGAGAGTACCCAGCAGATCATTGTTAAATATATTGGAAGTGATGGAGCATGACAAATCGGGTTTAGTTCGTCCTTTCGAGTGTCATATATTGCAACGTTACCTTTGCTAAATTGTGAACTTTTGGAACACAATTCAAATATTGAATATATCACAATTAAATAGCGAATAAAGCAAAATCTCATCAAAGATTAGAGTAGAACTCAAATGTGGAAATAAAAATGTCCAACGAATTAAGATCAGATAAAGCATGAATAATTCAAATAATTTATGATCAAATAATATAAAATGTAGAATCATGGCGCCATACTAAATAACCTTGGGTTGAAGTTTGAAACATTTCGAGCTAATTATATCTCATGGTAGGACAACAATAGAGTTTGAAGAAATGCCAAGGCTTGAGCATCTAAGGCTCGATTTTCCTGTGCATAACATGGGGTACTTGAAACATCCTTCTGATTTCGGCATCCAGCATTCTTCTGCCATCACCAAGGTTGATGTTAACATGCGTGGAGAAACCAAATGGTATGACGATCTCACTGCAAACAAGTTTGTAAGAACTGCTGTAGGGACAATTCCCAAATGTCCAACCCTTTCATTTGAACAGGGACGTGACCTGATTGTTCATCAAAACTTTGCAGAATGGTACGATATTTGCCGGAATAGTTAGGTCCATCATCTCGTATTTGCTTCCCCAGCAAGTCTTCACTGCACACTGTTATGTGGGTTTTTCCCATTTTCCTTCTCGTGCCGCAGGATCGATTGTTGAAGTATAAATGATTTTCTCTCCTTTAACCATTAGCTTGACCTTTTGGCTGAACTGATTCGGTGCAGTAATTTTACATGGTATCACAGCCAAGATGTTTTAAGATCAAGACCTGACTGATTTGATCTTAAGGAGCCACAAGTGAAGGGAGTGCTGAAGTATAAATGTATTGTCCTCCTTTCCCTGTTAGCTTGAGCTTTTGAGTGAACCGGTTCGGTGCGTGCAGTTTTTTTTTTGATAAAGGATTTTATTACTTAAAGAGTTTTAAGCATTACACCCGGCCTCTCCATAAATAGGATGCACATAGTCTCAACAAGTTCACCAGTCTCAAAGTATGAATACAATAAAAAGGCGAATTACATATCATCATGAGAAATTGTAAAGACGCCTAAGGTGGTGGAGGGTCAATCCGGAGATTATGTGGTCATCCATGTTGGGAGAATAACTCCCTCGCCGCAGCCTCCAAACGCGAAGACACCTTCAAAAACAGCTCGCGGTGCTCCACACGCTGTAGGGCCGACCATGATCGGAGCGTTGCTGTGCACTGGTAGATAACCTGCATAATAGAAGCATTTCTATCGTTAAAACCTTGTCATTTCTACATAGCCATAGCGACCAGATAACGGCAATCGCTCCCACCATAATAAGGAGTTTAAACCTAGGATCCACACGTTTAGCCAATTGCCGAAAATGTTTGCAACGCTACACGGGGAAATAAGGTAGAACCTATCTGATGGCTGACCATATAGACTAGCAAACTCACACTGAATAATAAGTGTTTAATAGTCTCGTTATGATGACAAAAGACACACTTTTTACTTCCGTGCCAATTGCGTTTGGCAAGGTTATCTTTTGTAAGAATTACTCCTCGACGAAGATACCACGCAAACACCTTAGTTTTTAGCGGAATCTTCATCTTCCAAATTTTCTTATTATTATCGACTGGTACGTCAGGCTGGATTAAAGCTCTAAACATGGAATCAACCGAGAATTTACCATTCTTGTTGAGATTCCAACGAAATTTATCTGAGCCTTTCGTCAACTGGACAGAGTCCAACCGGAGAAGCAAGGCATCCCAGGATGCTTGTCTAGGCCCAATTAAAGTTTGTCTGAACCACACATTTGGTGGGGAAGTACCCATCACCTTAGCGAGCGTGTCACTTTTGTGTCGCACAATATTGTACAAAGCCGGATATTGTTCGCGGAGAGTGGATTGGCCTAGCCACTTATCCTCCCAGAAACAAATTTCGATCCATCCCTAATTGAGAATGATCCATGTGGGAAAGAGAACTTCTTCGTAGCCATTAGGCCTGCCCAGAAGTGTGAATCGCCAGGTTTCCAAAAAACCTGAGATAAAGCTTTAGACCCCACATACTTCCTCCTAAGGAGGGTTTGCGAAACTCCATCTTCAGAAAGAAGTTTGAAGAGCCATTTGCCAAGCAAGGCTCTATTCTTGACCTCAAGGTCATGAACACCGAGCCATCCTTAGTCTTTTGGACGGCAAACCACACTCCACTTAGTCAGTCGATATTTTTTCTTCTCACTATCCCCTTGCCAAAAGAATCTTGACCGGAAATAATCCAATCGTTTTAAGACTCCTTTGGGGAGTTGGAAGAAAGAAATCATATACAGTACCATGTTAGTTAGTACTGAGTTTATAAGAACTTCAATCTTCCCCCCCCCCCCCCCCCCCCCAAGGATAATAGTTTGCCTTTCCAGCTATTTAACCGGATTTGAAGTCTCTCCTCCACTGATTTCCATTCAGCATTTGTGAGTCTCCGATAATGGATCGGAATACCCAAATAGTTGACAGGAAATTGACCTTGTGTACAGCCGAATAATTCAGCATACAAGGAGGCGTTTTCCCGAGCCTCGCCAAAACAAAACAATTCACTTTTATGGAAATTTATCTTAAGACCCGATAATTGCTCGAACGCTGACAAGATTAACTTTAGGTTTCGAGCTTTTTCGATGTCATGTTCCATAAAAAGAATTGTGTCGTCGGCATATTGAAGAATCGATAAACCATCATCAACTAAATGTGGAACACTCCTTCAATTTGGCCCTCGGACTTAGCGCGTTCGATCAAGATAGCCAACATATCAGTCACTATATTAAATAGTATTGGCGATAACGGGACACCTTGTCTAAGGCCTTTTTTGTCTGGAAGTATTTACCAGTGTCATCATTGACTTTAATGGCTACACTTCTCCCGAAACAAAGCTATTGATTAACGCACGCCACTCATCAGAAAAACCTTTCATTCTGAGAGTCTGCTGAAAGGAAAGACCATTTAACTTTATCATAAGCCTTCTCGAAATCTATTTTCAAAATTACCCATTCAGCTTTTTCCTATGCAGTTCGTGAACTGTTTCATGTAGGATTGCCACCCCATCAACGATGTTGCGACCTTACATGAAAGCAGTCTGGGACGGACGAACCACATGGTCTGCCACACTGTTCAGCCAATCGTAGCAACTTTAGTGAATATTTTAAAACTAACGTTAAGAAGACATATAGGTCTGAATTGTTGAATTCTTTCTGCCTCGTTAACCTTAGGTAATAAAATTATTTCACCAAAATTGAGACGAAACAACTCTAATTGTCCATCATGGAGACAGTCGAACAGTTGAAGTAGAAGACTTGATAACATCCCAGAAGTTCTGGTAGAACTCAGCCGGGAAGCCATCAGGTCCAGGGCTTTATTGTGTTCCATTTGGAAAACCCCTTTCTCACTTCATCCTCTGAGTAGGATCAGTAAGTAGACTATTTTCCTCATCTGAAACCTGAGGTATATCGGCTGTTCTAGATTCATCCAATGTGAAGTTTCCTTCCTCGGGTGCTCCGAACAGCCTTTATAGTAATTAGTGATATACGACTTGAGTTGTTCATGGCCCTCAATCGTTCCCTCATCCTGGACAAGGGAATGAATACGCTTTTTCCTGTGTCTGCCGTTGGCAATACTATGGAAATAGCGAGTATTCGAATCCCCTTCGAGGATGAATGGGCTTTGGATCGTTGATACCATTTTAACTCCTCCTCACGCAAAAGTTTCGCTATCTGCGCATTGGATTGGCTCTTAAGCTCATGCCTCTAGAGCATCAATTATCGAGGATAGTCGTATCTTTTCTTTTTTAAGTAAACCACTAGTGTGACGAGCCCAACCAACAAGGTGTGTGCGTAATGCACGGATCTTGTTATTCCACCTCTGGATATGCGTATCACCGGCAACCGGTCTTTCCCAAATTCTTTGGACCAACTCATGGAAGCCCTCACGATGCAACCATCCAAGTTCAAACTTGAATCGCTGGTTACACGGTGGCCTAGGCATGCCTGTGGTCAAAAGAATAGGAGCATGGTCCGACAAACCCTCAATACGTTCTAGAGCCCGTACCGACACCAATGGGAACCTAGATTCACAATCAGTATCCATCAGTACACGGTCTAATTTTTCGTATGTGGGTTCAGGGAGAGAATTAGCCCAAGTGAACTGTCTCCCAACCATTGATATCTCTCTTAAGTCCAAGCTGTCTATGACTGCATTGAACAAAAGAGGCCAACGATTGTCAAACCGACCCCTACTTTTCTCGAATGGATAACGAAGCAAGTTAAAGTCCCCACCAGTGATAAATAGGTGTGGGTTATCTTTTGCTAAGTTTACCATCTCACAAAGAAAAGCAGACTTAGACTCCTCCTGGGCCGGCCCATACACAGCGACAAGACTCCAAATGAAATTGTCGGCTTTATTACGGATGTGCATTTTTATATGAAAATCACCATCCGAAACAGCCAACACATCCACGGTATCAGTCCTGATGCCTAGTAAAATGCCCCGGAGCGGCCACGCGGAGGACGGGAATACCAAGCAAAATCTATACGCCCGAAAGCCGGTTCAATAGAACTTGCGAGAACTCCCACCTACCCGTCTCAGAAATAGCTAAGAAATCCAAATTATGATCCCGAATGCAACCAGCAAAGTGCAAATGTTTAGCCAAGTCACCAAGACCTCTGCTATTTGCGAACATGCCATTCATTGGGAAACAATGGGAGATTTGGAGAACTTTGCCCGTTTCCGAGACAACTTGTTAGAGGAAGATTTTGATTTCCGACCGGATGCTTTTAACTCATACAATGAGCACAACCCGTCCTCATCCAAACCAACCTCCGACACTTCACCAATTAGATGAGAAAGAAGCTGACCATCTGATGTGGCATTCACTTCTTCTTCATCCAAATAGGTGGCTGTCAACACAGTCGAAGCTTTAGGAATAACCGTAAGACGGTCAAATTCCATATGCCTCAAGACATTAGTTGAAACATCTACTTGTTTTTTACTATTACCAAGTTTTAACACCTACACTATTAAGCTTAGAATGAATAGAATGAGAAGAAAAAGAAAGAAAAGACTTGGGATTCAATTCCGTACCAGAGGAGTCCAAATTGTGCGCAGCTTTGCGCCGCATAGCCTTCTGCATAGAATCTTCATCCGCCGTAGATGCCCCATCCGCCGCCATCCCAAACTCTCACTGCGGCGGGTCGGAGTGACCCCATCGGCAAAAGCCGTCGCAGTGGGAGGAGGTGTGCGTGGCGAGACAGAGTCCCCATCCGTGTGCGCAGCCATCGGAGAAGCAATAGCATGGGTCGGCAGGGTTGAAGTAGCAGCCGACCCAGCCACTGCAGCAGCATCATACGGAGCAGTGCGAGGCGGCAGTTTTATGTCAAGTGGATTGGTATCTTCAAATTGAGAGACTGGGCAGAAGGCTTGCAGCATGTCACACTGAGGCTGCTAGTAAGTTGTCTTCTCCTGTGAGTGAGTGCATGTTTCCTTTCAGTCGACTGGCATTTTACACTATCACTAGTCATTTTAAGAACTTCGAATGTGGTACTTCAATCGAGCCGCTCAGTAATCCCCACCATCATTTCTTTACAGAAAATAAGAAGAGCAAATGTCATTAAACCACAACTTCAATGGCACCTAAATCAACTGACCACACTATTTGGGAAAAATATCACAGCTTCTTGTGCGGTCTATTCAGATTGTTCAAAGTGCTCAGTTTACAGATAACAGCAAAATGTGACCCATGTGTAAGGGTTGACCCGGCCAAAAACTCGAAGAAAATAAAATATCCCACCATCTAAGAAGGCTCTTTCTCATCTAGACTGGATTGCCAGTAGCTAAACCAGGTCATTCAACAGCACAATTCAAATCCCGGAACAACAATTCTCGTACTCCCTCCGATCCGATGTATGTGTCGCAGAAATTCACTCATCTCGTACAACTCGCGTCACTTTTTTCGGATCAGAGGGAGTAGAAATTATTGCATACATGCATCATCTGGTCATAACAAAGACATGTATGTTTTCGACAAATGAAAATAAAGCCAGAACAAACTTAAAAAGAGAAACGTAGTCATCCCACATTTTTTAGATGCCTTCACAAGATGCTTAAGGTTATCATGAGTCTATAGAGAGCTCCCAAACAAAACAAAAAAATCTCCCTAAAGTTACTAACCGGCCATTCAGTTAAGATAGTAAAAGACAGCTATGACCATGTAAACACAAACCTTAACCAACTAGAACCAAAATAACTTGTCTCTCAGTCGTCTTGTCCAGTCAATACTCTATCTCACTACTTTTATATAATATGTACTTGGCCACTCGGCACTTGAACAGCTCGATTGAGTAGCGCAAACCATGCATTTAGGACTGTTCCAGCTGCCTAAAATAATGATAATGGAGTAATTAACTGGCAGTGCTATTCTATGGCCCAAACTGCATCTTCAGTAATATATAGCACGACCAATTTTGTTATGCTCTAAACTACTTCCTCACTTGCCCTCACAAACAAAACAAGAAAAAAGCATGGTCTTCTTTCTAGAGTTGCTAATAATAATAATCATATACTAGGTTCACTATCAAAGATCGCTGGTGGAGCACACTTTGCCTCGGGTTTTTGTTACATATATAAAGCCAACAGAACAGCTAAATTACTCAGCTAATATATTCATTTTCCCTTCCAAAAGATATGTCAGACATTGGATGATAATCCACAGGACCAACAGAGTGACTGAAAGATAAGAAGATTTCAGCCACCTGTCTACACTAGTTATGATTCATGAATCATAAGCAGTCAGCCAGCCTCAACAAAAAGAAAGCTTTTCCCTGTCACACTGGTTAAGCCGTCGCATCAGGTGAACTCCATGTCGTTCAGGAAATCGTCCACCGGCTGCCAACCTACCGGAGGTAACTTGATCCCGAGATCGTCAAACTGCATCAATGGGATGATGTTGTCGGAGGGAAATTCGAAATCCCGCTGCTCAAGGAAGTCAAAGTCACTGTGGAGCTCAACGTCGGCTGGCAAATGGAGCAGCTGGGCACCACCGCCATTAGCAGCGGTAGCCACGGGTTGCTTGATGTTGGTTTTGGTCGCCGCGCCAGGCAGCTTAACGGACTCCATACCGCACGCTCTCTCGGCCTCCTCGGCGGCACCAGAGCAGGCGAGCCACCTCTGTTGCGGGCTGCCGCACTGACGCCGGTGCACGCCGTGGAGCTCCCTGTCCGGACTAGGCGATTTCCTTGTTCTGGCCTGAACTTCAGACTGGTTGGGAGGAAACTGAACCTCAGATTTTACCTTGGCTGCCGCCGGCGACCGCTCGATGTCCGCAACCTCCGTAGGTCGCGCAAAGTTAGTAACAGCCCTGGCGCCGCGTAACTTGACGGCGGCCTCGTCGTACGCTCTGGCGGCCTCCTCGGAAGTGTCGAAGGTGCCGAGCCACTCCTGAGTGCCCCGCCCCGACGTGATGTAGGCCGAGCACCTGCCGGACCGCCGCCGTTGCACGCCACGGAACCCCGTCCAGGTGTCCGACCGGGCCGCCTTCCTCTTGCTCCCCGCCGGAACCACGGTCAGCTCGTCGGGCTCCGCCGCCATCGCGCCCGAGCTCGAGATTTCTCGCCGGACGCTCTCTGCCATCATCCTCCCCTGGTCTGGTCGGTCGGCGGCTAAAGGCCTAAAACCCTCGATGGTCGGAGCGACGGAGCCTCGGCTCAGAGGATTTGGAGGCGCTAGACGGGACACTGCTTATCCCCAGCTTGACGAGTGGCTGGCCCACTCCACACTGCTGGATTTTTTTTCTTCAGAACTTCCAGAACAATGCAAGACGAAAACGAGCGGTAGCGGATAGTTTTTTTTTCCTTCGAAACACAGCTCACACAAACTCACAATGCACGTATAGGCTACACCGGTTGGGGCGGGTTTGGTTGCGGGAGGCCAAACTAGGACCTTGCGATCGCACGGCGTATGGTACCCTGCGTGAGCTCTTCAGTCAGGTCAGCACGCTCATCAAAACAACATCGGATTAAGCTCGGCATGCATGCTCAGATCGAGCGTCCCGTGGAGACAGATCTAGCGGGGCGCAAGGACGAGACACGAGCGACTCGCAGGTTCAATCTCCGAATTCGGAGATGTCCATAGGGGCATGTATATATGTGTGCTATCGAAAGGAGCAGTAACGTGAACGCCATTGAGGTGTCTCGCACGTCGAGGAGAGACAGCCATGTGATTAAACGTCCGATAATCCGTGATCAAGATTACACACAAGTGTTTATCCAAATTCAGCTTGCACCGTGGTGGTGGAACCTGATTCTAGAATTCACTATAGACGAATATGTCCCGTGCATTGATCTAAATCTTCTAGTGTGTGCTAGCACCTACGGTGTATGCGACAATTAACCCGGTCAAAATAAAAGCTATTCATTCCATACCAAATAATATGATGTTTTAGCATTTTTGGAACCACATGTATCTAGACATGAATCTTGCACATGAATATGTCTAGATATATGTGGATCAAAAAATGCTAAAACATCTTATATTTTGATACGGTGGGAGTAGGTAAGTTGGTGTGTTTTTCGCTAAAATAAGTTGTACTATTTTCAGTTTATTTCACATAAAGATGGAGTAAAATCTTGTCGTTATCTCCGACTCACTTGCGGTTACCGTCCAAAGTGTAAAATCTTTTTTTAGAAAGCCCACGTATATTAACATCAAACCACATACAAAGTACACGGTACAGATACGAAATACAGCACATACGCAGGGGATCCAGGCCTAGAGCAAACCGCAGCTTCTTCACCGGCGTCGTCGACGAAGCCCGCCGTCCTCCTTCTCACCACGCCCCGAGAGCACCTCTCTTGATCAAGAACGCCGCAGAACCCGTCCGCCGCGCAGCAGCGGAACTTGTGCCGATAAACGAGCTCGGCGAGTGCCCTCTCGCTCCAACTCCTCCGCCTTGCCGCAGCCGTCATCGTCGTCGACGCAGATGGAAGCCACCGAGCTTGTCCAGCCCTGGGTTCCAGCTGCCAGATCCGCCGCCAGCACGGATCCGACGGGAGGACGAAGTACTCGAGCACCACGCCGGGCCCCGAGCCTCCGCAAGCCGAGCGCGGCGACGACGAACCCCGAGGGATCCACCGCCGGAGAAGGCCGCCTCGACACCAAACCACCCGCCGCCAGCCCCACCTCCTCCAAGGCGCCGCCGGCGAGAACACTCCCCTACCCTACCATATATACAAGCCGGAGCCGGGGATCCCCCACCCTCCCGCCGCCGGAGCGGCCGGCGGAGGAGGAGAATCCCGCGGCTCAGCGGCGAGCAACGGTGGATCGACGAGATTCGCCCAAAAATCGCCTCTTCTCCTCGTGCTACAGTGACGGGGAGGGGAAAGTGTCGGCCACTGCTTTGTCCAAAGTGTAAAATCTGAGTATTAGATGTTCAACTTTTTTTTCGTGGCTGCATAAAATGGCAGAGCGGACTTGGCACTGAATAGCCGGTCGTAGTGCGCGAGCCCGGCCTCGGCGAGCGCGCGCAGCCGGTGCTCCGGCGTTTCCGTCTGCCGCTGCTCCAGCGCCGCCCGCAGCTCCCGCGTCTGCCTGCTCTGCTCCTCCACCCAGCGCGCGTACTCCACCTCGAACGCCGCCACACCTACGGCATTTTCGTCGGCACTCGTATCCATCCATCAGGATCATCGCCATTGCAATCAATTGGAACTCTCAAGCTTAGGAGGATTGAATTCGCAACAGTGGCTAGGCTATGTACTCCCTCAAAACAAAGAACTGTACCAACTACGGAGTAGTATATATTTACACATACGCAATCTTTCGTCTGCCACTCTGATTGTTCTGATCAGAGTACCAGACACAACTGCTGAGATTCTTCCCCTCGATCAGCACACACACGTTGATTCATCTTCCTACGAATGCCTCGATCAGCAACCCAAGTCCATCCGCCATTTTCTCCTTCCTCCGTCGCGATGAGAGCCTGGATGAGATGACCAATGCAGGCGCCTTCTTCTTCTTAGAAGAGAAAATTGCACATAACACCAGGGTTTGGTGCCATTGTTGCACAAAACACAGAATCAAAACCCCTTTTGCAGCAAACCCTAGTTTTTGGTGTAATACATTGCATCTAGCACAAAAAGATGATTTAAGCTCTTAATATGTATCTAATATGTGGTCCCATGACACTGTACCGTATTTATACAAAGTATACCACAATTATACGTCATTTTATATAAAAAAACATGTCACATGAGACTGTACCGTATTTATATACCGTATACCACAATTATATGACATTTTATATAAAAAACGCATGTACAAAATATTTGGGCGCCAACATACACCTTTATACACGGGACCGTTAACGCGAGTATGTTTTTCACATTCTCGCTATAAATTCAGTTGTTAGTTCAGAAAACTAGCAACTTCAAATCTGCAACGGGATTGGTGCAAGTGGGAAAATTCGTTTTATTTTGGGCTATAGAAAATAACAAAACAGTGGCTGTATAAAGTAGTACAAATCCCCTATTTTGTCCCAAATTTTGTGCGTACGTAGAAAACCTATATATGTATATGCAATTTTTTTGGGAGACAATAGTACGATTTTTTTTATTATTTTACTGTCAATTTTTTTATGTGTTTTTCTTAAAAAATCGTAAAATTATGGTATATGGTACACAAATACAGTATAGTGTCATGGGACAACATGTTAGATCCTATTAAGAGACTAAATCGACTTTTTGGGCTAGCTGCAACGTATTATACTAAAAACTGGGGTTTGCTGCAAAAGAGGTTTTGATTCTGTGCAACAATGGCACCAAACCCCGGTGCTATGTGCAATTTTCTCTTCTTAGAACGACTCGAGTGCGCTGCGCTGAAAGAATTACACAGGCTCGCGCGGCCGCGCTGCCCAGAGCTTGCTGAGCGCCTGGAGCCGCTGGGAGTAGTCCCCGAGGGCGAGGAGCCCCACGGCGGCCTGCCGCGCCGTGAGGATCCTGTACATGTTCCTTAGCGTCTGCTGCCGGAGATGGTCCGCCTGCTCCACGAACCCGATGAGCTCTTTCAGCCTGCCCATCGCGCTCGCCATCCGCCGCCCCACGTACCCGGCGCCACCATCCAGGCCTTCCTCTCCTTCCACCGCCACCGTCGATAGCAGCAGAGACTCGGCGAGCGACTGCCGCAGCTTGTCCATGCCCTGCGACAGCGCGTCCTCGGCCTGCCGCGCCGTCTGCCTTAGCCGGCCCACCTCCGCCTGCTGCTCCTCCGTCAGCGGCTCCAGCTGCGGCGCCAGGACCTTGAGGAGGTCGGAGGGCCGGAAGCCCGCGATCCAGAGGAAGAACCGCTCCGCGGCGGGCCGCCACACCCCGGACAAGACGAAGAAGACGTCCGAGTGTGCGGCGGCGAACTTGGCCCGGAACATCCGGTCGTAGTGCTCGAGCCCGGCCTCGGCGAGCGTGCGCAACCGATGCTCCGGCGCGTCCGGCTGCCGCTGCTCCAGCGCCGCCCGCAGCTCCCGCGTCTGCCTGCTCTGCTCCTCCACCCAGCGCGCGTACTCCACCTCAAACGCCGCCACACCTGCCATTGCAACAGCGACACCCGTATCCATCCATCAGGATCGCCATTGCAATTAAACTATCAAGCTCAGGAATTCGCAGAAGCAGGGAACGACCTGGATCGAAGGACGCTGCTGGCGGTAGACCAACCGGGCTGTTGCTGCTGCTGCTGGCGCCGGCGTAGAGCAGCTGCTGCTGTTGCCTGGCCCGGTTGAGCTCCTGCTCCATGCGCGCCAGCTTCATCCGGCTCGTCTCCAGGTTCTGGATGTAGGCCTGGCAAGCAATCGGCAATCGCAGATCAAGATCGGAATTTCTGGGGGTCTGTCCGATAGACAGCCACAATGAGGTCGAAATTGGACAAAGAATGTTCGGTCGTCGGTCGTACCTTCTTGCGTAGCCGGCTCTTGCGGGCGGCCTCCCTGTTCTGCGCGAGCCGTCTCTGGTTCTAGCACGAGCGAAGCAAAACAAAGCAGAGTGATTAAGATTGGCTTAGGAGTCCATCGCGATCGAAGGCTGTGACAAGAGTTGACGTTGAAGCAGAGTCGGTCCGTGACGGACGTACCTTGTGCCCTGGCCTGGCGGGCTCCTGGTCGTCGGAGCTGTCCGGCTCCGGCGACGGCGGCAGCTGAGCTTCGTGCTGCAGCGCGAGGGCCTCGACGTCTACCATCGGATGCAGGGCCGGCTCGAACTTGGGCTCGGCCAGCAGCTCCACCCCGTGCGCCGCGGGAGCGATGCCGCTGCTGCTGCAGCCGGGCGCGGATGCCATGTACCTGAACGGGTCGGCCCAGATGGCGCCGCCGCCGGAGCTGGCGTCGGCGAGCGGGTGGTGGTGGCGGCGCTCGTAGATCCCCATGGGCGCCGCCGCGGAGGGCATGTACCGGCCGCCCGGAGCCGCCGTCGATCCCCTGCTCGCGGTCAATCCAGCACAGCTCAGAGTGGATTCTTTACATCGATCGAGGGAAAAAGAAACGAAGAAGGATCCAACTCCTAGTGGACAGTGGTTGCGCGCGAGGCGCGAGGGACAACCTCGACGATGAATGATGACGAGTTGCCGAGAAACTAATCGCAGCAGCTGAGTGGAACTCCACTCTCTCTGCCTCGGATCTTTCTCTACGTGCGTGCGTGGTGGGGTGGCTTGGATTTCAGGATTTGGACGGAAGGAAGCAAGGAGGCCTACGTATGCGATGGCCTTGTTCTATTCTTTTTTTTTGAACACATCCAGCAACCCGTATATTCACCAACGAACCTCGTACACAGTACAAAGAACACATACAGAGAAGGAGCAATACGTAGAGGATGGACCAAAGCCAGCACCAAGATCCGCGACGCCGCCGGCGGCGAGGAAGACGAAGAACGGCACCACCACCTTGCCTGAGCCTGGGCAACATTTAAGCCCTTGGAAGACGCCGCCGAGACCGTCCGCCGCGCCGCGGCGAACCTCGAGTCGATGAACGAGCGGGGCGGGCGTCCCCCCGGCCCTACTCCGCTTTGCCGCAGCCGTCGTCGTCGTCGAAGCCGCCGGAGGCCGCCGAACTTGACCCGCTCTGGTCGATGCGCATCTCCAGCGCCGCCGCACCTCGGCCGCCGGAGAAGGGAAGCCGCACACCGCAGATCCGCCGATCTGCGAGCACGGACGGGACGGCCACCACTCGACGGAGCTCCACCGGAACTCCACCGCCGGAGGGGAAGATCGCCGCCACCAAAACAACCACCAGCCGCGCCACCGCCTCCTCAGCGCCGCCGGAGAGAATCCGCTCGCCCCTACCCTATGTACACGAAGAGGACGGGGGATCCCCCACCCACCCGCCGCCGGAGCGGACGGGGGGAGAGAGATCCCGCGGCCAGGCGACGGCGAAGGTGGGGCGACCAGAAGATCCAAGAAATTCGCCCTTCTCTTACTGTAGAGGAGGGGAGAAGCTGTCGGTGCGGTGGTTGGCCTTGTTCTATTCTAGCGCCACAAAAATCTCGCTGCCCGCTCTCATGAGTAGAGTACAAGGTCGTTATAGCGTGGGGCCGGCCAGTCAGCCACGCTGGCGCTGCGCTGGACCGTACCCAAGTGTCGAGGACACGTTTCGCGCACCATATATGTCCACGCCCGCAGTAATCCGTCCATCCGATCCGACGTCAGCTTGAAACGGACGGCCGTCCTGTCCACCATGGCTCGCGTGAGAACGCACACAATATACACGACGTGCTCTGCTCCTCCTCCTAGTTGAATAGCTTATCTCGCGTAGACTTAACGTGGGGGTTGACAAGGACACCGCTGGGAATGGACACGTCACCTCCGCCGTCACCCCGCATGATTACTGTTTACCAACTCACCTCGCCTAGTTACTGCCTCTGTTTTTAAATTTAAGATGATTTTAGGTGTTTTACATGGACATACACGTTAAACGTGTCTAGATACATGTGGATACATATAAATGTGGAAAATGGCTAAAACATATTATATTTAAAAAACGGAAGGAGTAATTAGCAACCGTTCATGAAGAGCATCCCCACCGGCACCCCCACAATCTTGTCCAGCACATTGTTAGGTGCTGCCCACCGCGGCATCCCAAATCAAATATTGCAATTTGGAGAACATTCACAAGTTTTGAGTCGAAGACACGATTCTCGATGAGATTTGATACTACCTCCGGCCGATAAAACTGTCGTGGAGATTGCACTACCATAGTACAAAAACGTATACAAGTTCCGACACGTGTTCGGTATCCGAGAGAGTACATTAAGCTACGACTAAATTTAAACTAAACTAATGTACGCCCCGGGAGGTGATGGCAGCCTCGTCATCGTTCGCACTCGGCTCGGCGAAAGCGAGGGAGCCACGCGCATCGCGGCCTGCCACATGCACGAGACAATTCCTCTCCACCATGTCTTGCACCGCAATCCGATGCGTCTTCACCTCGCACGCGCCTTTGCCGGCACCCCGTGCTCTGCGCTATCTAGAGTTGTCGCTCCTACTCCGCCGCCTCGTACGCCTCCCTCTCCATTGCCGCAACAAACTCAACTTCTCTATCAACTCGGCACCCTGACGTCACCTCTCAACCTCTGATTCTTCGGGCGCCTGATGAAACACATCTTCCACCCGACGGTGATGAGTGTTCACCACGTCAAAGCGGGCAGCCTCGTGAGCCGTCAACCTTTGGGTGATCAGCGGCTCGTGGGGGGCTGCCACTTGGCTTCCATGAGTGAGCGGGCATGCTCCTCCGCCACCACGTACGTGAGAGCTCCATGGCGCGCGCCTCCGCCGCGTAGTTCGGCCCACGTGAGGACCACCCTCGGCTGGCGCTACACCTCGTCCTCGCACGCGGTGACGAAAGAGTTGTGTGCGGTGTGTTGTTCCGGCCACATCGGTTGCACCTCCTACTCCGGCTGCACCCCCTCCTCGCCTCCAACTCCTCCTTTGGCGGCTCCTCCATCCGTTCGACATCCTCGCCCTCCTTGTTGTTCTCGTCGTCAGATGGCGGAGGAGTTGGGTCGCCCGTCAGGAAACGATGGCGAGCGGCCTAAGTGATGGTGGCCCACGAGGTGGCTAGGCGGCATGACATTGTCGACGACAAGATGGGAGAGTACGACAGCCGGTCTTCCTATAGTCGTCGAACTAGGCGGGAAAGGAAGGCATGAAACGATGGCCCGAGCTGGAACCGTCGGAGCTGGCTAGGCGATGCGGCGTAGTTTTATCCCGACGACACGTCTCCGTCATGCTGGCCTGACAACGCCGTTTGGAAAGGCCGATCCGCTATTACGGCCGATATGGCCAGTTTGCGGATGACAAGCTTGGCATGTGTAAAGCTCCATGCGTACATGTACATGTCCGAACGTTATCCGACATCCCAGCTGGTGTTGCCCGTCAAGAAGTGCCGGACAGATTTTAGATTCTACCGGATAGATGAGGTGCCGTTGTATCCGATTTTCCTATCCGGCACCCCTACGGATTTTTGTGGAGGGTTTCGATGGAGATGGTCTCAGGGACGGAGGAAGGGGGGGGGGGGGGGGGACGAGCAGGGGCTCAGTCACCCCCATGAATCTGATTTTCTTCATAATCCTGCTATAAATCACACTTATACTTACTGATTCTAAGCTATTTCGCCCCCTTCAACGTGATTTTGCCCCCTCCAACCATTGTGGCTGGCTCCGTCCCTGGATGGTCTGGTTGCTTCACTTCAATTCGGATTCGTTATCCATGGACAAGCAATCTTGACCAAGGTATCCGATCCCAGCCGTCCAAGGAAAGATTCGACAGCATACGTGCAAATCATCACCGGAAAGAACACGGACATGTAGTACCACTTATGACGAAGCATACCAAGAAAAGAGTTTTCATATAGTATTGGCCATCACTGCAAAGTTGGAATCTCACTAGCTAAATAGCCGGTTTGGTGGGGTCACCAGCCGCCATGGAATCAGGATCTCACTACCGAGCTAGTGCTTCCCCACTATCTGTCTGCTCCACGTCTCAGCCCGGCCGCACTTGGCATTATTTCTGGAAAGAAAATAGATTCTGGTTTCTGAGGCTCCCTCCGGTTAAGGATCTGATGCCTAGCTTATCATATCACCGGGATCCGAATCGTCCGCCGTGCCGGTGAATTTTAGGCGTCTAGTATTCGGAGCGCGTCTACATCGTGTAAGACTAGTCATAGTGGGAGTAACATTGAGACTAGCCACAATGGTGGTATCATAGGTGGTATCATGCATGACATGTTGGCAAAAAGCTGACGTGTCAGTGCAATTAATGATGAGAGAGATGATAGTAGTATCATAGGTAGATACCGTAACATAACGGATTCCAATGCAAGATGAATCTACAACCTAATAAATATATTATTGTATGATACCATAAATATGTTACTACCCATTGTGGAGGTAGTAATATAGACTACTATCATATGCATGATACTAGTATATGATACTCCCCATTATAACTAGTCTGAGTAGTAACATATTTATGTTACTACCTATTGTTACTATCTCTATAGTGGGTAGTAACTTATTTGTAGTGTCATGCATGATAGCATTTATTAGATTGTAGACTCATTTTGCCTTGAGGTGTGTGATGTTCCGGTAACTAGCTATGTTATTCAAACCTCCTCTCTTCTCATTAATTATTTGCCACATCATTTTTTTTTTGCCTACGTGGCATTGAAGTTACAAGTAATGTTCCTCCCACTATGACTAGTCAACGGAACATCTGCATTCGCGAGAACGATGCTGCCTACGGTTTCTTACCTTCTTCGTCCCATATTAATTGACGCTAAAAAACATATTTATCTAACACTAAAACACGTTTGGGTATACTTTTAATATGGGATAGAACTGTTTAGACTAGTCACAATAGGAGTAACATGAGACTAGTCACAATGGGAGTAACATCAGTGCCACGTAGGCAAAAAATCTGATGTGGCGGGTAATTAATGAGGAGAGAGATGGTTGTGGTAACTAGCTATGTTACCATAACATCACACATTTCAAGACAAGATGAGTGTATAACCTATTAAATATGACACTACACACATGTTACTCCCCACTATGGAGATAGTAACTTAGAGTAGTAACATATGCATGTTACTAGTATAAGTTACTCCCCATTGTGAGCAGCCTGAGTAGTAACATCAGTGCCACGTAGGCAAAAAATCTGATGTGACAGATAATTAATGAGAGAGATGTTTGTGGTAACATAATATGTTATCGTAACATCACACATTTCAAGACAAGATGAGTGTGTAACACAATAAATATGACACTACACACATGTTACTCCCCACTATGGAGGTAGTAACTTAGAGTAGTAACATATGCAAGTTACTAGTCTAAATTACTCCCATTGTAAGCAGCCTTATGGCTCATTTTTCTTCTTCTGAGAAACAAACTACTAGTAGTACCTATGCTTTAAGCTAACTTTCCTATGGTTTCATAGACCATGTGATAGAATAGAATGTGCTCCTTCCTAAAAATTTATTCAGCACGATATTAACTATTTGCTGTGCCCTCCCACGCAGCCACGCTGCTGAATGTATGGAGATTCCAAAAGCAGAGCACAGCCCACCCTGGATCTGATCTCACTTTGGTTTGGTGCGCTACGTACAGTGGGACACCCCTCTTGCTGCCCTAGATAAACTGTTATTAGCTCTAGCTTCGTGATTAAGCATCCACTCTGTCTCGAGACCCCTGTAATTTTATCCTATCATATCTACGCCTTTTTCTTCTTCTTAACTTTTATATCATTGACCTTTTATTGCAATAGCCATGCTGTAAAAGCGCTACATAGAACAATTGGGTAGTGGAGAGTGGGGATTGGTTTTACCATTGGATTTTTTTTTTAGTTTGGGCAAATTTAGTACCCTCAAAATAAAAGGAATTTGAAACCGGCTTTTACCTGAGTTTGTGGATGTTGAAATGGTCGTCAAGGTATTCAGGGTAAAGCTCCATAGCTGATCACCTTGTAAACAATCAAATGAACAAAATGCCAGATCATGAGACTTGGATCTTTCAAATACAAACTACACTCTACACATATCCTGAATTAAAAGAATACTCCATCGGTTCTAAAATTATGGCGTATAAATTCGGCCCTGTGAAGTTTGACTAGTTTTATAGGAAAAATTATTAACATCTAATAGATTAAATATATGCAACATAAAAAATAATTTTTATTATGGATCTAATGATATTGAATTTTTATTATCGATGTTGAAATTTTCTTTGTAAACATGGAAGTTTGACTTAAGATAAATGTGTGCCTCTTATATTTTCCAAAAGGAAGGGAGCATGTTCATTTTAGACAATTGGGGAGTGAACTCTGCTAGCCTCTACAAAGTATGTGCTTTTGCTGATCGTTCATCACGGATTCCAGATTCTTTATGAATTCACTTTGCGTGGAATGCTGTGTTTTTTTCTAAGAAGGGGATTATCCTGTCCTATGCAGAAGTGCTATTTTTTATGAAGTACGAAATCTTGTACAATCTGATATTTAACATAGACCAAGATTCCTTCTGAAGGAAGCAAGGGAAAATGTTGAATCGTTGCCCCTCATTTTTTACGACATAAGAGGAGAAAGAATCGTCGAGTCAGCATGCGACCAATCGACGAAGGGCGTGTGGTGATATGCAAGAGCATGATGGGAGATATGCTCTTACAGTATTAAGCTAGAAGAAGATATGCTCCTGAAAAGAGCTCTACACGTTTGATCACTATATCAACACTTTATTCTATCTAGCCATGCATAGATCCTTATATGATGGGCGAGTGGAGGAACTTGGATCAAATTGTACATGAGGCTGAGTCTATCAAAACTTTGCTTAAAAATCATGATAGACATTTACAAACTTACTCTCGATTGGCATGTGAATAAACACTAATGATACTTTTCATTTAGAGCGAGCACCAAAGCTCATTCTAGCCTCTTTCACTTGTACGAAAACTCAGATAAGCGACCATGTACTTCTCTACAAGGCAGAGGCCTAAATTACCATTTGTTATGTTGTGCGGTTTCTCTATGCATGGAAGCATGTCCATATTTTCTACTAGGGAAAACATGATACTCTATATACATATATGCTTTTTTTTTTTCAAAAAAGAAGGTTAATAAGCCTCCCTACTTCTGTGTCCTCGGATGCAAACATCCATACTTTTCATGTATATATTGAATGCATAATCTGCTATCATCTAACCAAATGCCATCCGATTTCCAACTATCCAAATACTTTACTTGTGAGTAAACTACCAAATATGTACAGAGTGAATAAATATATGCATAATTGAATGAATCAAATAAGAAGAGAATTGGATTAGGTTAGTAAGCACCTTGGTGTAAGGATGAAACCGACAAAGTAGGGTGGTGAAATACTGGCAACGAAACAACGAAAAATTAAGTACTCAAGAGCACGCTAGCTGGACATGTATGGGTGTGCTCTACTTGAGAACCAAAGAAAATCACTTGCATGCCCAAATGAAGCCATGCCCAAGGTTTATATACAAGGAAACACCTGTTTTTTCCTCACAAAAGGATAGCCAATTTGCATAGCTGCCTTTTGCTAACAAATGTTATCACCAGGACCTCATGCTAGCTTAGGATGCACTGATAATTCTTTCCAGTAGATTAATCAGGTGCATTTGTGCAAAGTTGCACGTAAAACGCCTAAGGCCCTCCACAGCGTGTGCTTTTGCCGGTGCCCAAACCACTTTTGAGAGATCAGGCATCGGTGCCCTCCATTGCACAGCCGGTGCCCGATAAATTTTTCTGGGAACCGGAGCAGCTACTTGCTCCGATGCCCAAACTCTCCAGCGAATAAATTATCAGTATTTGTGTACTATGCATGCAGCTGAGAGGAATTCGTGTGAAGGAAAAGCGCCGGGATTGGCCAAATCCATTGTTCATCACGTTGTGGGTCCTGCAGTTTATTGCTGGCCAAAGTCTACACGCTGTGAGCCCGGTGCCTCAAAAAACAATCTAGGCATCGCTGATGCGCTGGCAACCTTTTTGTATAATATTGGGCATCGATCACACTGTGGAAGGCCTAAGTAGCGAGGGGGTAAAAAAGGGATGAAATGGTAACTTAATTTGAGGTGTAAAAGTAGAATAAGGATGCCTTTTAAGTGCCACTTGCTGCCATGCAACTAAAGTAACTTTATTTTAGCCACTAATTCAATTACTTGAAACTGATAAGTACTACTTTGGTAGGTAAAGTGTATCTTGAAGTCAGTAGTTCTACGTACCCACACACTGGTTAGGCAGATAGATCTCAGTTCTTTTGTTAAAGCTCGTTACATACACTTACTTGTACCCCAGTTGTGGACTTCTGATTGTGAATGAAAATCTAAGCTTTACCTTTTCTCATATAAGATTGGACATAACATTTTGCAAGCAAGACTCACAAAAGACTTGACCGTCAAAAAAACAAGACTCACAAAAGACAATGAAATACTCTTAACCTAGTCAGCAAAGTTTCTAAGGGCAACTAAGAACTCTTGCAAACAATCCTTGCAGTTATTACAAGGGTTTGGATTTGTAGTAAGCAATCCATCTTATCACTTAATCATTACACGATGCTTGGATTAGTTAACCTTTCATAAAGCACTTGTAGACATATTCAAGGGCGAGAAATGAGGGAGGATCCCTTCTATACTGTATGATGAGATCTCATGTATATTACTAGGTTTGTGCTCCCGACTAGTATCTTGTGAGTGTGTGCATCTGGTTCATGTGTTGTTTGTGCTCCCAGCTCTCCATTGCATGGCTTGGTTAGCCCTCCGTATTTAGATGATTTGCATAGTTGCATGAGGTAAGAGCACACGACTCCCATTAGGTTCACCCCGTTCATCAAGGTTGTAAGTGTTGTGACAGTTGTCGCCAGGAAGGTCGCTTCCGATTGATCGATATATTTCTTTGTAAATCTTTGTGGATTAGTAAACTAAAATGTTGTGTGAATCATTTTAATGCATACACCGAGGGTTTCAAGGTCCTTTTCGAAGAAAATAAACTTCATGGTTCACTTTTTTGCCAATGTGCCACTTCTCTTCTGTGGTCTTGAAAACAGTTACGGGGAATTAGTGGAATTCCATTTCCATCGATGTATAAGGAATAACAAAAATGTGACATTTTAATAAATTCATATAGTGAAACATGTCAGGTGGCAACTACTCTCGATATCCTAGGTTGTATGATTTTCTTTTCTTTGTGAAGCACAAAGTCGCAAATTTCCATTCTTTGGGTAAGAAATACTGCCATTTTGTACAATGAGAGTCACAAAGTAACAATTCGTTTACTTTCCAAGAAAAAAATACCATTGACAAGAGGAAGTACTAGTAGTATATTAAGGTGTCTCGCAATTGAGCATTCTCCTTTGCTCACAGCTCAAATCAAGAAGATCGCAACCTTATGACCTAACTAAAGGAGATGCTCCGAGACAAAGCACATGCATTAACCAATTCATTAACTAGTAAAGCGGTAACAACTGTTAATTAAGCCAAGCCAGGCCCATACAACAGTTTCTGCTAGGGTCCAGTGCTTGCTGATTGCAGCATTTATCTCAAAGCTGCCGAAGTCCCCATCCAATATTTCTTTTCAACCTTCTGGAGAGTTATTTTTTGTTAAAACTTAACAGTTGCTTTTCTGGAAGGGCTTCGTGGTATCGCTCTCTCCTAGTAAATGTTTATCTCCTTTAAGAAAATAATTTTAGTTTCTCTACATTTTACGATTTTGTTCTTCTCTCAACCGTAGACTTGTCATTGAATAGCGTAAAGTTCCGATCCTGGCCATGGTGTAAACTTGCTTTAGATCTCGCCACAATTTTCATTTGAGAAAAAGGGGTTTCTAGAGTTTTTATCCATATTTTCATTAGAAACTTATCACGTTTTACGTGTCTTTACATGTAGATGCCAGTTTTTGATTAATATAATGATTATATATTTAGTTTTGCAAATCTTCGTATAAATCTGTAAAATACTCCGGTGTGACATTCTTCCCAAGTGTATATGTCTAGCACATTATATTCTGAGGGTTAGTATTTTGCAAGAAGAACAAGGTAATCAACTACTAGTATAACGGCGTTCTCCCTAGGAGGTTGATTTTTTAGCCCTCACCCAAACAACAAGTGGCGTGTTGTGGGAGATTCTCCCACCTACGGGTGTACCACAACAAGCCACTTTTCGTCTGGGGATAGAGTTCCCTTGTCGGAGAGAGCACATGGTTTTTCTGTTTTTATATATTCAAATAAAAACATAAATATCTTTTAAATCGGGCGTCAAAATCATGATATGTTTTCGTGGATGTATTAGTCACGTCGAGATATTTAAAACTAAATCCCATTTTGATATGTTCCGCTGAACTTTCTTCACTGGTGACTTCCCGCATGTCGGCTGCGAGCGCCGCTCGCGCCTGATCGACCTCCCGCGCAAGGCCACCCTTGGCGTAGTCTCTCCCAAAAGGAAATGGGTATATCTGAAAATAGGCGATGAGTAAATGAATGCAATGGCGTTATAATTATTTGAAACACGCTAAGCGTCGGCATATTCATTTTCAGTGACTACAAGTGCTAGACTAATAAAGTGCTTGATTAATGTAAAAAAAGTGCTTGATTGCCACTAAAGAGCTCATTCTGACGTTAACCCAAAACTGCACGGATTCTTTCACAAAGAAAGGGAGTTGCGTGGGACTAAAAAAAGGTCGCAAATGCATAGAGGGATTCCATTAACAACATAGGAGTAATGGTTGATGACCAAGACTCTCACGTCAGAATATGGCTCTAATATATAAACACCTCCACTCTACATGATAATATGACATTTATAAACACCTCTACTATATGGCATATGCTACATGACATACTTGCATCCCAGCATATGACATATGTCTTGCCACCTCATACATTTTAAAATTAAATATGAGAAAAATTGTGACCATGCAAAACAAAAGTAGAAGTTATATGATATTGATATGTGAGAAGCGTATTTATATACTTTGTAGTTTTTCTATTAATATGTCATATATTTGCATCATATCATGAGTTAACACCATCGTTTTAATTGTTTTACGGGATTTCCCAAGAAATCCATTTATTTGGTTTCGTGAATAGAGTTCGAGTTAGAATCCATTTTAGTGGAAGATTAAATTTTTGCTTGGTGCACCAACTGCAAATGTCAACAGACCTATGCATGGTTGACACTTGCCACGTTTCTGCCACTTTGTGACTCTTGTGTTTTCCCCCGTCTAAATGCTATAGAGGAGAGAATGAACGGGTGAAAAGACGACACACTATTCACTCTCTATCTCACTATTGCCTAGTTCTTTTTATTGTGTTGCTTCCATACTTCACCATCCCGACGATCGCGTGCACGGCCGTGCAGGGGAGCAGGCCTCCCAAATCTCGTCTTTTGAAACCATCCAGCAGGAGAGGGCTGATAAGATTTTTAGGGAACGTCTCGGCGCGAGACTGATCGTTTCCGTTCGACTATATATCTGTTTCAACTGTCTGTTTACGCGCTCTTCACCTCCATGGTTGGCGACAACAACGATGTGGTGGAGAACTTCCCAATCAACGCGCATTAGTATCTGGTCCATATATATGCATATTTGGTGGATATGTCTATTTGTTAATTAAACTCATCCAAAATTGCTTAATATTTCAACACAGTTATTCGCTAAAAAAATGATACTATTAGGTATGGACAACATGAACAGAAGACAAACAAGGTCTAGTAGATTTAAAACAGAGGCCGCATATGAACTCTTGTGCTTGTATATCACTTAATGCGACGTTGAGTTCAGCAAAGCTTCCATTTTCGGAAAAGATGAAAACAATAGTAGGATGAAACGGCGAGACACGCATACGATCATCAAACGGTGCCCTTCTTTAGCCTTCAGAGGATGATCCTTTTGTTCCACTCGCAATCGCAAGGCAATAATTGGCCAAAGCAAAGCAGCGACCGTTCTCAAAGAGTGTCATCTCTGCCTCCTTTACATGGACGGTTGATGTCAATAGATGAAGAACCTGGACCCTCGGGCCCAAAGGCACAATGCTTTCTCGGACAGGCTTGGAAACCTAGTGCTCTGTGGAGAACACTATGCATGCAACTGATGTGCCTCACTGAACTAATTAAGCATACACACATGGCTTGCAGTTGCTCCTGAAACTTTTTAGCAACGTGATTGGAGCTTGTAGGTAAAGGTGCTAGGATGCAAAGAGGACAAAGTTGCTAATTGATGTGCTTTTGCTGACGCTGAAATGCTGGTTATATATTCTGTTGTAGCTTTTGCTAGGTGCGCTTGGCTGGCTTCATTCTGTAGTATGGGTCTCGACTTGTGCTGCTGGTTAGTTACGAGTACTGGTGAAGAACTCAAGTATGGTACACCTGCCTATCTATAGTACTGATTTCAGCATATGTCATGATATGTTTTACTCGAGAAAAAATATATTTGTGCATAAAAAACACCCATCTTGATTACATGAATTTCTTTCTTCTCCCCTTATTTAGGTATCAGTAGTAGGGTGAACCTTTCTGACGACCCAGAGAACAATCCTCCTCCATCTTGGCTTCTGCTCATGGCTTCTTCTTCTTGTCGTACCGCCTTTGTTTCCTGCGCGCAGCTGGCCCCTGAGAGCAATGGCCTCTGCTGCTTCGAACGCCATTGCCTTGCTGGCTATTTATCTGGCTGCTGCACAACAAGCCAGACACTTGGCTAGCTTTGCTAGCTGTAATGTTTTTCCATGTGAGAGTCAGTTTTGCAAGTGTTATCTTCGAATGCATCAGCTGGGTACTTGTACGAAGATCTGGCTTGGCAGCCAAGGAAGAAGGATGTTAATTTGAATGCTGGAGTCAAAGGTCAAGGTATTATTAATGCATGAATTCACTACCTCTCTTTTTAGAATTATTATGAATAATCAGCTGGTGTTCATCCCACGCACGATGACCATTTCTGCGACACACTCTGTATGTTCAACTGTCGCTCTCGTTTTGGCTTCTGCACAAAACAAGCCAGAGACTTGGCTCGCTTTACTAGTTGTAATATTTTTCCTTGTGAGAGTCAGTTTTGCAAGTGTTATCTTCGAATGCATCAGCTGGGTACTTCTAGGAAGATTTGGCTTAACTGGCTTGGCAGCCAAGGAAGAAGGATGTTCGAGTGCTGGAGCCAAAGGCCAAGGTTATGCATCCACGGTTGTGTTGTCTGGATTTCTCGAGGAACTTTCGTCGCTGCCATGTTTCGCACGAGTAGGGCAGCAGTGTTTTCTCCATGACTAATCATCAGAATCAACGTCTCCGATGAAAGTTTTTATTTCTTTTTAATAACTTGCACAGATTTGGGGAAGGCATTACAAAAATGTAGCACCATCCATTAATCAAGGAACGTTGATGGCATGTCGAGCCAGGCGAGCAGCGTCGTGCATGCATGCATGAATTCACTACCTCTCCTTATAGAATTATGAATCAGTCAGCTGGTGTTCATCCCATGCACGATGACCATTTCTGCAACACACTCCGTATGTTCAACTGTCGCTCTCGTCTTGAGCCCTTTTCCCATGTATTCTGATATGCACCATCCTTCTGTAGATCAACCCTGCAGATTCTGCTCATGGAGTTACCAACTTACCAGTCCATCTCCTCCTGTCAAAGGTAAACAAATAAGCTTATTACCAAATGTGCGTGTTCGTGGCAATTTCATCTGAACTTGGGACTTGCATAGGTTTCTCATCTTTAGTTAACAAGATCTGACACTACCTTTGATGGACCTTGCCTAGGTCAAAGATATCCCTTGTCCTGCATGGTGGGGCACTAACCCTTGCTGCTGCTACATCAATACATTACTCATCTTGAGGCGATCGTTGCCTGGAGATCTGAGAAGCATACGAGAATCTCATTAATTGCCATCTTGTGTCAAGTTGACTTTACCACTCTCTTCGGTCTGCAACTCTGCATGCACCCTCTGTTTTTAGTTACTCTGTGTTACCAAATCGTCTGTTTTACATGCACAGAGGTGGCAGTTTCAGCACGACCATCCGATAAGCGATAAACGGCCCAAAGCTTGTGCAGCCTCTGGATGGGTGCCAGAGGCACTTCTTCCCTGTGTAAGTCAATGGCGCATCATCTTATTAATTGATCCCACGACTCAAAGAATAGAATAATACCAACCGTACTTGATTGGCATTTGCATCAGCATAAGAGTCCTACCATCGTTCATCACACATCTGTCTCTGAAGTCCTACCCTTCCAAAACCCAAGCAAAATAAGCTGTACCTGCAGCTTCATTCAGCTCCTCCACATTGCTGCACCAAGCAAGATCCTGCAAGAGAGCAGGTGCGTTCTGCACTTGGTGAGGAAGGAGTAGGCGATGGATGGAAGCAAGTACAGACCAAAAGGCTACGGGATGGCCGGCGGCACCGGGAAGAGGCTCCCGTACGTGCTGCTGATTCTGGTGTTCCTCACCGCCGCCGCCTTGAGCGTCGTCGTCATGCACAAGGTGAGGGAGCAGCGCGTCTTCGCTATGCTCCTCCAGGAAGGTGATCAGCAGCTCGTCTCCCTTCGGGTCCTCCTCCAGGTATGGCCAAGGGTCATGTCTTCTAGTTCCCTTTTCTCTTTCGTTTTTAGACCATGGAGACAAGGTGATGCAAGAAAAATGATTCTGCATTAAACTGCATCTTTTAAGAATGTAATAAAGTTGAACAAATGTTGGAACAATTGATGAGTTCGGAAGTTTATCTCTGCCGACCTGTTAGCAACAGCCACTAACTCCCTTCTATTTCTTGTGGAATATGGATGCACTTCTCAAAAAGCAAAATCTTTGCTCATTGTTTCCAATCTTATGTGCGCCATCTGATATCCCCTAAACCAATCTGCGCTGCACATGTAACATTTTTGGAAATTGTTAAAATGAGCAGGTAAAATTTCGAAATCTAAACTCTCGCATGTGAAGAATCACACATTGATGACATTAGTGCAAGAAAAACTTTGGGCTCGAAGCATAGTATGAACCAGATAAAAGCCAAATGATTCAGTATCTACCAATGCACACATGAAAACAAAACACATACACAGTTACGTGGTCGGCTCTGTTCTCATATATGTAATAATGGTTAGTGTCAGTTCCAAGCTTTCGCTTATTGAAAGCAGTTTTTTTTCTCAGAATAAGTCTAGCCCCAAACTGAGTTACACATTATTAGCCTTTCTTTTGCAATATATCACATAATAATAATCCTAAATTGACAAGAAAAAGTAGTGAGACTTGACTAGAGTCAAGGAATTTTGTTAATATTAGCTGGCAGTAGTGATTCTCTCAAATCGACAACAAGCCAATAGTTACCAAAACTGGCCAGTTTTTCGTCAATTATAGCCCAATGAATATAGTGTTCCAGCTTCCAAACATCTCTTTATTTACTACTGAGCGACGTGCTACGATCAACTAATATGTGTTTTTATACATTGTAAGTTGTACAACAATGGTATAGTATAGAGCTTCGATTGGGGGAAATATGTTTTGGCTTGTAGGTGCAGCTGCACCCCTTATTTAAAAACCAAATTTAAAAATGTTAAAAAAATCAAACAAAACTTTCGGGTATATATACAGACATTTTGGCTTGGTTAGAGCTTCGATTGGCCTATTTTTCAGTGACTGTGCACTAAGAATCTTATTTCTTTACGATATAATATACACGCAAATTCAAGAAATCGATCTAACCAAACATTGTACCGTTATCCTTACCAGAAAGAGAAGGCATATAGCAAAGAGACGAAGAGGAAGGTATCAGAAATGAAGGCCACAATATCTTCCCTAAGAACTCAAAAGACAGACCTGAAAACAAAGCTCAAGGGGCTGGAAGCCACAGCCACAAACCTTAAGACCACGCTGAAAGAACTCGAAGCATCTCACAAAGAGAAAGACAGTCACATCAGCCATATGGAGGAGAGAGCCTCGGATCTTCACAACAATCGAAAAGAACTGGAAGCCTCTCTCAAGGAACGAGACAACCACATCAAAGAAATGGAAGACAAAGCCTCAAATCTTCAGAAAACTCAGAAAGAACAGGAAGTATCTCTCAAAGAGAGAGATAGCCGCATCAACCTACTGGAGGAGAAATCCGCGGTGGAGTCAGACCATGACCAGATGGCAGCTCTCATGGAAATCCTGCAGAGGAAGGAAGCCGAGCTCGAAGAGATCAAGACTAGGTACCAGGACAGAAGGGTTGCAAGTAGTAAGAGAACTCCACAACAAGAAGACAATGGGAACGCAAGACCTACCGTTGTAGTAGCAGGAAATTTTACAAACTCCAGTAATACTACTATACCGGCTACATTAGAAGAGAAGACATCTGGCAACACCACAGTTACAGACAGCAAACACCAGAAAGAAAATGCTAGATCTTTAGAAGAACAGCAGGTGAAGCTTGCAGGCAACATAGAAGCTGATGACTTGCAAGACACAACAAGTGATGACTTTTTAGATATGGATGATATTTATGGAGACAGCCATTCCAGGAAGTCCGAATTTCCTCGGCGGAACAACAATGATTTGATGAACAGTCACGTCGACAACCAAAAGTCACGGCACTCCCCGAATAAGGACAGTGATCGTTCCAGATCTAACAAGCTGCTGAAGAAGGAAAACAGCAAAGCAGATGAAACCAAGAAGAAGAATGGTACTGTTGGGCACTTGGAGGAGAAGATGTCCAAAGACAGCTTAAGCGATGTCAGCATAAACAGAATGAAACAAGGGGCACAAGAGATGGCAGGTGGCGGCGATGTGAAGCCCAAGATGCCTGTAGATGTTGATGCAGTACAACAGAAAAACAAGAGGCAGAAGAACAAAAGGTCCAAATCCAAGAAGACAAAAATGATCGATATTCCAACTACTAACGATGATGGAGAAGTTACAAAAGAGAGGTAACCAGAGACCATCTTGATCCCAGAGTGTGTTTTTTGGACCTGAAGTGCTATAGTGATAGTATGGCTTAAGAGGAACTCCTGATTAATGGATAGTGGACAAGAACAGAAATGCCATTTCATATGCTAAAATGCAATGAATGAAGGCAGGGAGTAGCTAAGCAAATATGTTGAACTATTTGTAGCTCATAGGAGCACATAACTTTATTTTTCCACAATACCACGTTTTGATTCTGTTTCCGAGGTATACTTTATCTTCTGTTGGCAAAGCAATTTTGCACTTAGCACATCATAAAGTTTGCACAATACCTGACTACATTTGCCTTTGAATATTAATCGTTCTGCGTCATCTTATTTTTGTAAGCAAGAATGTGTTCCGAGTGCATGACCCGACCTAAACAAGCACTGTAGCTCGAAGCGGACATATTACAGGAAATTTTTGTTACACAGCAAGTTATAGAGTGTCAGAACATGCTTGATATAAGACTAGTTGAATTTGGCGTGGCGTCACGCCACGCCCTTGGTGAGATTTTTGTGCATTATATTTGGACATGATCAAAATAAGACAGAAACTCCTCATCTCTTGATGTAACTGAAAACTTGTGCAAAAATCAAACATGCCAAGTGCTAGCATACCTTCTCATATGGAAATTATATTTCTTATGTTCGTAATCATGAGCATTATCCTACAAATATAAGTGACATAGATTGGATCTTAGACTTGGACCTATAATACCCCTTCCCTCCCCTTTTCTAAGTAGAGATGACAATCTCAACATGCAGCAACTACAAAGACATTGTTTCGCAGATCGTATCGCAACTTTTGAAACTCCCTTGCATCTCCAGTAATTCTAGAGAAAACCACATAATTTACGGCATTCGCAACATTATTAACAGGAAACACTATAGCGTGTTGTTCCTCATAAGATGCATCAGAATAATTTTCAGAAAATGGATCAGATATTACATCAACGGTAGCAGGAACATGGCCACAATCAGGTAACAATACCATACCATGTGATATAGAAATCCAAGCAGGGGTATCTCCCCCTCTTGTACAGTCATTGGTGAATTTATGTTGCCTACACGGAGAACCCACCGCGTAAACACCGAGAACCCACCGCGTAAACACCTGTAGATCGTCCCATTCGTTAGACCCTCGCTCAAGCATAGTAGGCAGGAAAGTAGAATTGTCAGATTCCTAGAGCTTATTGCAATTTTTCAATTTAAGAACAATGATTTGGTTTTAAACTTCAAGTTCTAGAAATAGTAAAATCATGATAAACCGGTACAGAGGGAGTACATTAAAATAGTAGATCTGCATCTCTTAGTTTCATTCTTACAGATGGTGAGAAGAAAAAACCAATTTAAAAAAACCTACATGCACGGCAGGGAACACACTAAATTACCATTAGTGATAGTAAGATGTTATGGGAAAGCTAAAATCATGATATAAAGGGAAAAACAATTAATATGTTTCTGTAACCTCTCAAATAAAAATGTATAGAGGAAAAATGCAACAGAGATATGTTCCCAGACTACCTTTGCCCTTTAATTGTTACACAACATAATTCAGCACATGAATAATTATTAGCAGATTGGATTAAAGCATGCACGTACAGAGGTTCTCTTCGATGGAGCGATACAAATTGATGACCAAGAAATACTGGTGGATCCCAACCGTACCCGATTTTTTATTGTGAAAACCAAGTTATATAGGATAAAGCATATAACTGCAGAAATTAGGGAAAGCAAATTGTTGGCATACCTTGCCTTCATTGGTTCCCCCAGCTGCCAAAAAACTGCTACTATGCATATGTAGCACAAAACTATGTTAGCTGTATTTATTGACATACATGGAAATTTTGAGGTTGGACAGATGTATTATTTAGCAGACCGAATATACAAAACTGAAAGGATGAAACAAACACTCAAGTATTATTTATTCAACCATCCTGATCGCAAGTCTTCCATAAATTTAAATATGTTAATAGCATAAGGATTGTTCTAATAAAAAATGTTCATATCAGGAGTATTATTAACCAACATAAGATTGAACTTAGCAGACCGAATATACAAAACTGAAAGGATCAAACAAACACTCAAGTATTATTTATTCAACCATTCTGATCGCAAGTCTTCCATAAATTTAAATATCTTAATAGCATAAGGATTGTTCTAATAAAAAATGTTCATATCAGGAGTAGTCTTAACCAACCTAAGATTGAACATTTGAAAACAAACGTCCTGCGGCGATGAAAACAAATACTAAAAGGAGTAGTGTTTAGTACATCCTCTTATCTCCAGCTAGCTATGTGGCTGCCCCATAAATATCTAGAGCGTGTAGCACTTGATACTAAAACAAACTCTTTTCCTTTAGCCCACCCATAATATACTTGTTGTTCCTGATCTATATACTCTAGCATCAAAACTAATGTGCATAGACAGGGAACACATTCACACCCATCTGATGTGAAAGCCAAAGATTCAGTAATCGAAATATCCCACCTATGAACCTAAAAAATAAACGGTCACGAAACCAATGCTCTAAGGTGCAAGAAAACAAATTGAATAGTTGAGCATATTGCTGGGCAAAAACTAAAAACATGGAAGAAAGTGTTATCCAAGACAACTACAACGTCGAACTACGCGGACAACCCAAACTGTGAGACTCGGGCAGTGACGACCCTGGACTCGTTTCACTCCTTGACGGCAGCAAACTGAACTTGATAGTAACATACCTGGAAAGAAGCGTACCCCACCAGTATGCAGGTCTGAAATCAGCAAAAAAGAAATTAAAAACTTTGTATCACTGAAAACACCTAAATTCTGTACACGAAGTTAAACAAATTTCACGGGACCAACATGTAGCACGCCCTGATGTTGTGTAGAAAAAGAAAATAGCTAGGCTGTCGGCAACAACACATGATTTACCTCAGCCGTCACTCTACACCTGAGCGGCTTTCTCTTGAAGCGAACATCAGCGCCCCCATGCGACGACATGTAGTCAGGCCAGCCTCGCGGACGGCCGGCAACACCGACGGCCGGCAACAGCACACACGCTCAATGAGAAGCACCACAGGAAACCTGATATCCATGCTCTAGGTTGGCTGATTCAACAAACAATTCTATCAGAAACACATATACATTTAACAAAAAGAAATTACATCGAACAATTACAAAATTGTGTAGTCGTTGAAGGAAAAAAAAAGAGAGGATGAAATCAACCAAAGTATCTGACTGAAGCACCCACAAATAATACCGTAAGCGTTCGTCAAGGTTAAAAAGACGGTGTTGCAACAATTAATTATGTAAGCTAGCTGAATAAAAGGTTGATCAAATGAACCAATCTTATCTTTAACAACTTTTACATTATCTGGTCTTTTTATATTAGCTAGATTATGATCATTATTAACCATCGTCCTACAGGCTAATAAATATGTTTGTAGCTTATTCATGGGAACTGCATCCGAATAAACTTTGCAATGATGCCTACAACCAAATAGCAACGAATTTCCACACTTGCCACTCATGATGAACTCACAACTAAATCACAATGTACTTGCCCATACTCAAAACTGGTCGAATGATTGTCCTGCTTAGTATTAGGATGTAAAAGGAACAAAAATGTGATAGGCTATGGAGAAACTACCTGATCCCTGTGCTTTCCCATAGTCAAAACTGGTCAAATGGTTGTCCTGCTCAGTATTAGGGATGTAAAAGGAACAAAAATATCATAGCTAGCTGTGGAGAAAACACGATGTATTACTACCTGATCGAATGCGAACATGCTCCATAGTTTAGCATGTATCTGTGCATAGGTACAGAGAGTGATCAGCTATAAAAAAAAATCCCACTTGAAAATATTGATGTGTCAAAAATAAGAAGTGGACGGATTCTTTTAATGAAGCCATGCCTTCAAATTCTTCGTCTAAGGAAACAACTGAATCAAGTATCATGCACAACAATAAAAGAAAAAGTTCCGAAGGACAATACTTATCATTCAGAAGGTAGTCCAACCCATCATGTATATGTGCATAGGTAGAGAAAGTGCTCAACTACAAAAACAATTAAATCCCACGTCAAAATATTGATCTAAAATTTGATTGAAAAATAGTGGACGGACTATATTAATCAAGCCATGCCTTCAAATTCTTAATTTAAGGAAACAACCGCATCAAGTATCATGCACAGCAATAAAAGAGAAAGTCCTGATAGACAGTACTTATCATTCAGAAGGTGGGTCTAGCCCACCATCTAGATACAGAACATTACAACGGCATTAGACCTACATGTAATGTTCATCATAAATCAACTACGAAGACACCAATGAAAGAGGGGGAGCTTGAAGTAAATTATTGTCAACCACATCATAGACAGTGATGTGGTGACGGTCACCCTGTTGTTGTCTCACAAATACTTTCATCAGTCAAATCTTGGAGCTCATCGGTATTGCTGTCGTTTCTGTTTTTCCAGAAATACAGAATCAGTTATAAAACTAATTACGGGCAAAGAATGAAGTAGCAAAGCTGATTTTCAGTACATACATCTTACTCTCAGAATTGAGGGCTGGTGACGCATCCAGCCGGACGATTTGTGCTGCTGTACTCATCAGTTGAGAATTATAGATTGATCATATTGACCTGCGTGGGTGAATAAAACATTAGATCGAATCGAGCTCAACTGGACGTGAGAAAATATATGGAATTAACACGCCTGGTTCACCTCAGCTGCCGCCGTCTCCTTTGTCGCAGATAAATTGAAATCCGTTCCTTCACCTGTAGCTTGTAGAAAGCAGCGGGGATGGAGACGCGCTAGGTAGGAAAAAATAGTAGTATGTGGCGCCGCACCCTCAGGCATCCTGCACGCCTCGTCCCTCCGCGCGCCGGACGTGTCGCCTCGGCCCTCCGCTGTCCGACCGCCGCCGGCAGCCCCAGCGCCTCCCACGCGCGTCGCCTTACCGGTCGCCCTCCGACTCGGCCAGAAGCGGAAGCCTCGCTCCGGCCGGCATGCTCCGCCCGGTGCTTCCCCCTCCGACGTCCTGCTCATCCCGTCCGCGCCTCCCGCGACGTCCACTGCCTTGAAGAGAGGACACACGAGCTCGCCGGGTCGTGGAGGAGCGGCGCGGCTAGCAGCGGAGCTTGACGACGGAACGTGAGGGAGGTGAGCAAGGGGAAGCAGGAGTGGAGGCTGCGCGCGGCCTCCTTCTCCTCCAGCGCAGGGGCCCGACGGCGTGGGCAGGGGCTCGGGCAGGCTCGGGCGCGTGGGCAGGAGGCGGCGCGGCCACAGGGGCGAGGAGGGCGGCGGCGGCGGCGTCAAGCCGGAGGCGGCCGCGACGGGGAGGAGCTGGGATGGGGGAAAATGGGCAGGGTTAGGATCTAGGGTTACGGCCGAGTTCTTTATGTGGAGGGACCGATTCGTAATTTACGGAAAGTGCAGGTTTTTTTTGCAAAGTTCCGGCGGTACAGTTTTCACTGTTCATCACTTTAGCTACTGTAGTTGTACAGTGCTTCGGCAGCTCTCCGGTCGCGAAAGTGTCCGTCTTTGATATAGTTAGTAGAAGTAGATGCAATACAACAGTAAGCAGTTGCAAATAGGCATGAATGTTCGGATGAATTCCTGACAAACCTTCTAATGAAAAAAAATCACCACTAAGTCCGTATCAGCAATTGATTTTTCTTCACAGTAAACTGAGCCCAGGAATAGGGGCGAGAACTAGGACTGCCAACCGGGTCACACTCAATACCTGTGAACTGCAATTGGAAGTACAACATGGCAAAATCAAACGATAAACGATAATTTTGATACAGTCTATAGGCTATCTTAGAGCAACTCGCTCCTCTGATACCACAACCATTAGCCCTAAACAGAGGACCATTGGACCAATAGTAGCAAAACCTGGGAGTTATGAATGTTCCTGCCGTTTCAACTCACCCGGCTATCGCCTGCTCATCCTAGATTGCCGCGGCAGACGAAGGCGAGAGCCAAGCTAGCTGCATCCGGCCGCCGGCGAGAGCCCTTCTTCTCTTCAAGCCGGCCGTGAGCCGTGAACATGAACGAACTAGCAAGGTCAAAGATGAGCCAAGTTGTAATAGGAACGGAGGTAAGGGTCCCTTCCGCAAACTTTCCTTCGACGTCACTTCTACTATCATGTACTCCCACGCGAGGAGTCATCCCGGTGCACCCGTGAGTTTTGATCTACATAGAAGTTTTCCAAATTGTGAATATTTTATTAGAACACTAAACTCAATATATAGATCAAGAATTAAAAAGATAGATCCAAAAAAAGAATAAAAAGATAATTTTTACGATTTATAGTGCTAATAGGCCGAATTCATGACCCAATTTGAACTAGCCGGTATTCATAGCTAGGTTTGTATTTGTTTTTTGTTTTTCTAGAGTTTTGTTTTGAATTTAAATTTGAACTTTATGAACAACTAACTATGTTTACATTGTTCCTGCTAGCTACGTGCTTCCTACATAGGCGAATAGGGTTCCTGTACCAATAAACGTTTACATGCAATGTATATAGAGGCGGAAGGGAGCGATACACAGCCCTACCGGCGTCTAGCCTGCAATGAAGTTCGATAATAATTTTAACCAATGGATATGCAACGGAAATAAAAATCACATGCACACGTGACACAAAAGTTTATGTGGAAAACCTTCTTAACGTAGAGGAAAAAACCATGATTGTGTACCAACTGGTTCATGCAAAGTTCAATATGAGCAATATGGGTACAAAATCTTCTCTAAAACATTTATAGATTACAACACACTTCAACTCGTTGCCAACCGGTTTGAAGCCAATCCAAACATGTTCGAGCCTCCAAATATCAGTCTGAAGACATATGGTTAGCAACACCAATCTGGAAAAAACACCTCTTCTTTTTCTTCCTCTCTTCTCATCACTTGGTTATGGTGTTATTGTATGTTATCTCACACTTTTTCACAGAAGCTACCACGTTCTGCTCACTCTCATTTGCGTGCTCTCACAGCCACCAAGTGTGGCTAGGTTTGCTTGTACTCCTCTCTCAAGAAGGCGATTAAGCCGTTGGATGAATAAAGCAATCGACGGTTCATACATGTTAAACTTCTTGGGATGAATTTGGGCTGGAAACACACCTCCACGTGGAGGGATATGGCGCAAAAACTCCCCCTTCCTGACATCATGTAGGTTCTCACTACCAACCGGCAGTCATTCCGGCGAACCGCGGCATACATCGAGCTCATCTCTTGTCACCACTTTGGTCAACATATCAGGCTCATTGTCACCTGCGTGCAGCTTCCCAATTTGCATTTTCTTGAAATTATCACATTTCGAATATAATGATAGCGTACCTCAATATATATGCTACGATCTCGAAGGGAAAATTGCATTCCTACTTACGTGAATGTCACTCTGATTGTCACAAAATAGCACATGCTTGTCTTGTTTTGAATGGGTAACAAAACAACCTATAGTAGACTTTCTGGTATCAACATCTCTGTCCATACATGAATATAAAAATGCAATCATCTTGGGCTTGACACCATGGCGCGCACGAAACATCGGAGCAGATCGAAGCTTAATGCACAATAACTCCTACTCTAGTTAACCCAAATTTGATGCCCTTCTACGGTTTGAGTGATGAGGCCTAGACCTGTCATTTCACTAAACAAAATTTGATATCCCCCTAGCAATCCCTTGTGTAACTTGTGCGAGGGTGCGAGGAGAATAAGGTGAGCCTTTCTGGGACTTGGTGAGATTTGTGCCACCATACTCTCGAACGGAGAAGTATTCCCTAAATAAAGGAACTTCGGAAAATACATCAAGGTATCTTATTGTTAGCTTGCTTATTTTTGTATCTTGTCTTGCTAGTTTTATCTTGTGAGCTTGTCATAAATTGTCTAACTAGTTGCATATCTAGACAATTTATATTTTGTTGCATTCGTAAAATTGGAAATGAAAGTAAAATTTGTTTGTCACATATTCACCCCCTCTATTCAACCTCACCGATACTTTCACGGTTTTCTAGCAAAATAAAGTTCTATGTATTCTTTTAAATGTGTTTGCATGTACTAGAATGATCCTTTTGTATTGCTTTACAATTGTTTTTTCCGCTTTGCGTGCTTGTGTCATGTGTTGTACATGAGTTCCGACGCGAACTAGATAGGTAAGATGTTGTCTGCTAACAAAAGACAAGAACCCTCGCGTCGCCCCCGTCTGGCGACCAAGGGGAATACTAGATCGGCCGCCGTCGGACTCCTCCTTCTTCTTCCTCCTCTCTCACTGCCGCCAGAGGGCACGGCTGGGCAAAGCCTGACGGCGGCGGCAGCGGCAGGCCCCCCTTCGTCTCCTTGCCCTTGGTCGTCGGTACGGTTGGCGCTAGGGCTTGGGCGTGGCGCAGCCGGGCTCACGGCGCGGTTGATCTGGCGATGGTGCGGTGGATGGCGTCAAGAAGGCAGCTTGCACCTCATTGACTTCGTCCTCCGGGTGGCAAGGACGGCGGGGCGCAGGCTACGAGCCGTCTCGGCTTCCATGGCCTGTGTGGTGGTGAGGCTGCTTCGCGTGCCTCGTTTTGCCGTGCATATCTGCTGGTTCTCGTTGGATGCATCGTGGACTAGGCAGCGGGGATGCGAGACTGCCGGTGAAAACCGAGCCGACTCCGGCCATGGTGGATGATCACGGCGTCGTGTCGCTTCCTTCCTGAGGCATCGTCAATGTAGTTCTCGCAACCTCACTCGGGTTGTTCCGGGGAAAACCCTAGATCTAGATCTCCCAGATCGAAAAATGGTGGCGCTTCGTGTCGTTCTCCCTCCGATAGCGTTGTTTTGGAGCAGCTACTAGTCGAAGAGGGCAGAAGGTGTAGCAGCGTGGCTTCTACGGCTTCAACGTCGTCGAGCTTCGGCGGCATGGTGCAGCTGGGTTTCGGCGGTGGATGCGGGATGATGGACGCGCACAGGATGGTGGCAGTGTCTAGTGTCGTGGCGGCGCCGACGGCAAGCTTAACAAGGTCATTGCGTTGATTTACCTTGAAGATGGGCTGGTAGAAGACGGCGTCGGCGGCTTCTCAGTGTGCACATGCGGAGTGTGCTGAGAGTTTGCTGGACCGGTTTGTGCTCCTCGCGCTATTGGGCGGCTTGGTTGAAACCTCTGGATTTAGATGATGTGCGCTGGTGTGTGAGGTCAGGGCACTTGGCTCTGATTGGTCTACCCCTTCATCGAGCTTGTAAGTGTAGCGATAGATGTATTTCTTTGTAAGACTTTGGTGGTTTCTTGATTCCTATTATTAATTAAAAAAATGTGTGCATCATTGCTGGAGGCTATCTTCCATTTCGATTTTTTTACTACATCCAGCAAGGGGTTGGGGTGTGGAAATGGTTACAGGTGAAGATTCTTTTGGATTATAACGCCTTCTTTTGGTTAACAGAAAAAGGTGGATAGGTATGGAGGAAACAACTGATTTCTATGTTCCTCGCGTCCGGCTTGCGGCTTTCACGATCGCCACCGTGGATGGGCCCATGGCGAGGTCCTCTTCCACCTCGTCACATAACGCCGCCACCGATCCTAGGCTCCTTCGTCGACAAGGCGTTCAAGGAACGGGCAACGTCGTCGACGACGGAGGTGGCAGTTTCGGCGGCGAGTTCGCCGACGGGAGAAGATCCTGAACTCTCGGCGTCAGTTTCAGCCACGCCCGACGCTGCGAGTCAAATTTTGGATCTCATGCATGGTGGGGCCCAGGTGCATGCAACTGATCAGGACCGTCCTGAGCCATGGATCCATCTGCGCCGTCAGTTTCGTCTCTACAGGAACGACTCGTCCTCGACCTCTTCGACTAACGATTATGTCGCCGTGCCGCCACAACCTCTGCATCTACGTCTCCGATCTCCCACCGCGCCACCCCAGATCCCGGCCTCGACTCCGTCTCCCACGCCATCCCCACCGCCCCCGGCTAGGTGGCCCCGGTCTTTCGCCTGCGTTGCCGCTTCGACGTCAGTCTGCTTCATGGCCGGGGCGCCGATGCGTCCCCCGCCGGGTGGAGGGTCACGGGGTGGTCCTCCTCGGCCGTCCACACCTGGTCTTCCTCAACAGCAACTTGCCGTCATCCCTCCACCAGTTGCCGGTGGCCCCGGGTTGGCGCCGGGCCAAGTTCCGCCGATGTTGATGGGCGGGAGTGCGGCGCCGGCGGGCACCAGCCGTTCGTGCCTCAGATGGCTCCATTGCGCCCTCTCCAACAGCCGTCTAGGCAATACGGGCTGCCGGCATATCTGCCGTTGCAGACACATCAGTACCATCCTCCGCCGCTTATGCCGATGGCCAATGTCGGGCATCCGATGTATCAACAGCAGCCCTCTCTGCCAGGTCCCATGGCGGGTCAAGCCGCGTGCGGCCCAAACGTAAGAAGAAGAAGAGCACGCAGCAACAGGGTTCGCAGCCTCAGCAGCCTCCAATGCAGCAGTTTTGTCCGCCTTTGCCGCAGACTTTGAAGTATGGTCTTGTGGGTCAGCAACCGTTCATGCAGCAACAACTTTTCTCCCCGCAGTCCGCTTTCCAGGGGCAACCGAGTGTCTCGCAGAGTCCGAGTGCTCCATTCGTCACCACTTCTGTGGGTACCGGTGCTGGTGTTGTGGATGTGGAGCACCCCGTGGAGCAGCCTGGGGCGGTGGCAGAGGGCAAAGTTACTGCTAAAAAGGCTAATAAATGCTGGAAGCGTGCGGTAGACACTCACACCACGAAGGCATGTAGGGTGGCGCATTACTGTCTTGTTTGTGATACTAAAGCGCACCCTACAATCAGATGCCCGACGCTGAGACTGCCTAAGCCCGTGGCTTTCACTACTGGGTATGGTACTGATGAGACGATGTTTGTTCAGTTTCCTGATAGTGTCTATAAGCTCCACTTGATACCGAGTAGCTCGCCTACTGCTCTAGTTACGATTGTTGGTGATCCCGTGCCTGCGACAGCCATCCAGAGTTTGATGTCGAGGATGTGTCCTGCGAGCTCTCAGTGGACCTGGGAGGCCCTCACATGGTACTGATGCTTTGTTGATCGGTGTCCCTTCTTATGAGGTTCTAAAGAGGGTCGATGGCTTTCAGATGGTGATTCCTTTGTTTAAGTCTCAGGCTACCATCTCTGTGTGGAAGACTCAGGATATTCCACCGACTAGAGTGCTTGAGCAGGTCTGGGTGTAGGTGCAGGGTGTACCGTATTCAATGCGGCATTTCCATGGTTTTTGGGCTGTTGGTACTCTTATTGGGACGACTCTTGATGTGGACCTTGCTACGTACCGGAGCCGGGGGATAGTTCGGATTCTGGTAGGCATGACTAATTCGCAGGTGCTCGAGAAGCAATTGAATGAAAAGGGTCCGTATGTTGGGACGGTCTGTGTGGTAAAGCTCAAGGAGTATGCCTTCTTTTTCCATCGCGAGGCTGTGGATTTTGTTCCGGACCCAAACTTCGTCCCCTTCTTTGGCGACGTAAATGTGATGATGTGGATGATGAGGAAGGAAATGAGAAGGGCTTGGATGGTGCTTCAGGATCAGCTGTTTTTCAGGGCTCACACATTTCCAACATGGAGGTCGATGCTAGCCAATCCTCTAGTGTTGCTAACCATGGCAAAACTCTCTCCTCTGATTTTCACGGGACCTCTTTTATGGCTATTACACCTTATAATCCTAGCCCGTGCACTCCGAGGGGAAAGGAAATTGTAGAGAACATACGCAAGAGTTCTCCCGGACTGATTCGCGCCGTTTCGACAGAGGTACCTGTTGCGGTTCCGAGTCGGCTGACTCCCGTAACAGGTGTTGTTTTTCTTCAGGGAATCGAGCAGGAGACTGTGCAGGCTCCTCTGTCGTGGGCTGCTTCTTTGGTCCGGCTGTCTCCCCTAGCTGGCTGACACTGTTGTTGCGCCCAGCAGGCCACCGGCTGCTGCGTCCACGCCCTGTGGGCCGCTGGCTGCTACTAGGCCCAGTGGACCGGCTGCTACTGCAGCGCCTAGCAAGAATGATGCTCCTGATGCTGTGCTAGGCCCAGGCGGGAGTCACGCAGTGGACCGGGCCGCCCTTCGCTGCGAGAGGCCTCCAGCCGGAAAGCCTCGGAGGCAGGAGATGTTGGGCTGGGTCGGGGGAGAGGTTGCTACATCAACTGTACCTCCCTCGGCTGCTCAGTCTGTTGAGTTTTCGGATGGAATGGTAGAGGGTGTGACATCGACTATCACCTCTCCGTTCTGTACGAAGGCTAAGGTTGTTGCGGGGCTGGTTCGGCTGCTACACCAACAATGCCGACCCAGATAGCTACTCCTGGACCTACTTTGTGTTGCAGCGACGGTGATTCATCGCCGCGGATGCCACTCCCCACCTCGATCGTTGAGGACGGTTTCACGCCGTCTCGACGTAGTGCGAGGTTTACGGTGGCTGCGACGGTGCTTCGGTGACAGATGAAGATTCCTTGAAGAAAGCGATGCGCCGCAAAGCGGCGCTTAACTTGGACTCGCATGGTACGAACATGAATTCCAAGTCTTTTCTCTATTTTTCTTCTTCGTCGATTTCTTCAAAGTTATTTAATGTAGGGATTAATCTTGGTAGTAATAAAAAACAAATTGACGTTTCAATTAAGGTCTTGAGGCATATGGAATTTGACCGTTTGACGGTTATTCCTAAAGTTTCGACCGGGTTGTCTTCCACCTATTTAGATGAAGAAGAAGCGAATGCCACAACAGATGGTTAGCTTCTTTCTCATTTAATTGGTGAGGTGTCGGAGATTGGTTTGGATGAGGACAAATTAAGCTCATTGTATGAGTTAAAAGCATCCGGCCGGAAATCCAAATCTTCCTCTAACAAGTTGTCTCGGAAACGGGCTAAGTTTTCCAAATCCCCAATAGTTTCCCAATGAATGACATGTTTGCAAATAGCAGAGGTCTAGGTGACTTGGCTAAATATTTGCATTTTGCTGATTCTATTCGGGATCATAAGTTAGATTTCTTAGCTATTTCAGAGACAGGTACGCGGGACTTCTCACAAACTCTATTGAATCGCCTTTCGGGTGGTATAGATTTTGTTTGGTACTCTTGCCCGCCTCATGGACATTCGGGGGGCATTTTACTAGGCGTTAGGACTGATACCATGGATGTGTTGGCTGTTTCGGATGCGGATTTCCATATTAAAATGCACATCCGAAATAAAGCGGACAATTTCATTTGGAGTCTTGTCCCTGTGTATGGGCCGGCCCAAGCTGAGTCCAAGGAAGCTTTTCTTCGAGAGATGGTAAATTTAGCAAAAGATAACCCTCACCCTTTCATTATTGGGGGGGGGGGGGGGGCTTTAATTTGCTTCGTTTCCCTTTCGAGAAGAGCAGAGGTCGGTTTGACGATCGTTGGCCTCTTTTGTTCAATGCAGTCATTGACAGCTTGGATTTAAGAGAGGTCCATATGATCGGTAGACAATTTACTTGGGCTAATAGTCTACCTGAACCCACTTACGAAAAGCTAGACCGTGTACTAATGGATACTAATTGGGAATCAAGGTTCCCACTAGTGTCGGTACGGGCTCTAGAACGTATTGAGGGTCTGTCAGATCATGCTCCCATTCTATTGACCACTGGTATGCCTAGGCCACCTTGTAACCATCGTTTCAAGTTTGAACTTGGATGGTTACACCGTGAGGGCTTTCAGGAGATGGTCAAAAGAATATGGGAAAGACCTGTTGCTGGTGCAACTCCGATTCGTAGGTGGAATAACAAAATTCGTGCTTTACGCACACACCTTATTGGTTGGGCGTTTCATACAACATGTTTACTTAAAAAAGAGAAATTACGACTCTCCTTAATCATTGATGCCCTAGAGGCGTTAGCAGAAGTTAGAATGTTGTCCACGCAAGAAATTGAGCTTAAGAGCCAATCGAATGCGCAGATAACTAAACTTTTGCGGGAGGAGGAGCATAAATGGTATCAACGTTCTAAAGCACAATTCATTTTGGAAGGGGATTCGAATATGCGGTATTTCCACAGTATTGCCAATGACAGACACAGGAAGAAACGTATCCATTCACTTGTACAAGATGAGGGAACGATTGAGGGCCATGAGCAACTTAAGTCGTACATCACTAAATATTATAAGGGTTTATTTGGAGCACTCGAGGAAGGTAACTTCTCCTTGGATGAGTCTAGAATTAATGATATACCCCAAGTCTCACATGAGGAAAATAGCTTACTTACTGCTCCTTATGTTGAAGAGAAAGTAAAAAAGGCGGTTTTTCAAATGGAGCACAATAAAGCGCCTTGTCCTGATGGGTTCCCGGCAGAGTTCTATCAGAACTTCTGGGATGTCATCAAGACTGATCTACTTGCATTGTTTAGCTGTCTTCATGATGGACAACATGAGTTATTCCGTCTGAATTTTGGTGAAATTATTTTATTACCTAAGGTTAATGAGGCAAAAAGGATTGAACAATTCAGACCTATTTGTCTCCTAACGTTAGTTTCAAAATATTCACTAAAGTCGCCACGATACGGCTGAACAATGTGGCAGATCATGTGGTTCGTCCTTCTCAGTCTGCCTTTATGCAAGGACGAAATATCCTCGATGGGGTGGTAATCCAGCATGAGACGGTTCATGAACTACATAGGAAAAAGTTGAATGGGGTGATTTTAAAATTTGACTTTGAGAAAGCGTATCATAAAGTTAAGTGGTCTTTCCTTCAGCAGACTCTCAGAATGAAAGGTTTTTTGATGAGTGGCGCACGTTAATACATAGCTTTGTTTCGGGAGGAAGTGTAGCCATTAAAGTCAACGACGATATTGGCAAATACTTCCAACCAAGAAGGGGCTTAGGCAAGGTGATCCACTATCGCCAATGCTCTTTAATATAGTGGCTGATATGCTAGCGATCCTGATTGAACGCACAAAAGCTGATGGCCAAATTGAAGGAGTGATTCCACATCTTGTTGATGGTATCTTATCCATTCTTCAATATATCGACGATACAATTCTTTTTATCGAACATGACATCGAAAAGGCTCGAAACCTAAAGTTAATTCTAACTGCATTCGAGCAACTATTGGGTCTAAAGATAAACTTCCATAAGAGTGAATTGTTTTGCTTTGGTGAGGCCCAAGAAAGTGCCTCCTTGTATGCGGATCTATTCGGATGCGGATAAGGTCAGTTTCCTATTAAGTATTTGGGGATTCCGATTCATTATCGGAGGCTTACAAATGCGGAATGGAAACATGTGGAGGAGTGACTTCAATTACGTTTAAATAGCTGGCAAGGCAAACTATTATCCTTGGGTGGAAGACTGGTTCTAATAAATTCAGTACTAACCAATATGATACTTTATATGATATATTCTTCTAACTTTCAAAGGGAGTCTTGAAACGTTTGGAGCCGATCAAGATTCTTTTGGCAAGGGATAGTGAGAAAAGAAAATATCGATTGGCTAAGTGGTCTGTGGTTTGCCGTCCCAAAGACTAAGGAGGGCTCGGAATTCATGACCTTGAGGTCAAGAATAGAGCTTTCCTGGGTAAATGACTCTTCAAGCTCTTAGTAGAAGAAGGGGTTTGGCAGACCCACCTTAGGAGAAAGTATGTAGGTTCACAAGCGTACAGGTTTTATGGAAATCTGGTGATTCACACTTCTGGGCTGGCCTCATGGCCACGAAGAAATTTTTCTTCCCACATGGATCGTTCTCAATTAAGAATGGTTCGGAAATTAGATTCTGGGAGAATAAATGGCTGGGACAGACCACGCTCCGAGAACAATATCCGGCTTTGTACAACATTGTGCGACACAAAGGTGACACACTCGCTAAGGTGATGGGATCTTCCCCACCGAATGTGTCGTTCAGAAGAAGCTTATTTGGCCCTAGGCAGACATCTTGGAATGCACTACTTCAGAGACTGGAATCTGTCTAGTTGACGCAGGGGCCAGATAAGTTTCAATGGAGTCTTAACAAGAATGGTAAATTCTCAGCTGATTCTATGTACAAAGTGTTAATTCAATCAGACTTACCAGTTGATAATAACAAGCACATTTGGAAGATGAACATCCCACTAAAGACTAAAGTGTTTGTGTGGTATTTTCGTCGCGGGGTAATACTTACTAAAGACAACCTTGCAAAACGCAATTGTCATGGAAGTAAAAAATGTGTCTTTTGTAATCATGATGAGACAATAAAGCATTTATTTTTCCATTGCAAGTTTGCGCGTTCCATATGGTCAGTCATCCAGATAGGATCTACCTTATACCCACCATGTATCGCCGCGAATATTTTCGGCAATTGGCTAAATGGTGTGGACCATAGGTTCAATCTTCTTATTAGGGTGGAAGCGATTGCCGTTATTTGGTCGCTCTGGTTACGTAGAAATGACAAGATTTTTAACGATAAAAATGCTTCTCTTATGCAGGTTATCTACCGGTGCACAACTACGCTCCGTTCATGGTCGGCGCTGCAGCGTGTGGAGCATCGCGACCTATTTTTGGAGGTGGCTTCACGGCTGGAGGTTGCAGCGGTGGGGTTGTTTTCCCAGCATGGATGACAACATAATCTTCAGATCTGCCCTCCAACATCATAGGCGTCTTTACACTTTCTCATTATGATATGTAATTCGTCTTTTTATTTTATGTACCGTCATTGGTGAACTTGTTGGGCTGTGTACATTCTAGTTATGCAGAGGCCGGTAAAATACTTAAACTTTTAAGTTTATCGAAAAAAGGACGAGGCACATCATGCAGAAATCGGTCCAGGATCTAACCAAACATTACAGTATCTGAAAATAGTTGCTGCCTTGACCCTTGAGCATTGTTGCGTCCATGATCCATCCTTCTCCGGCAGGCCCGATCTCATCGGTTCCTCCTTACAGCCCCGTACCTCCCAGCAACCTGCTGCATGCATTGTCGACGACGAGGACGACAAAATTAATTAATTAACCTTGAGAGAAATTAACTAAATCTAGAGCAACGACCACCGCTCACGACTCACGAGCAGCAATGAAAAAAGACAAGAACTGAACAGAGGCGCACGCACATGTGGAGGCCGGCCTTTCTTGGCCCCGCCGTCTTCGCTCACGACTCACGAGCAGCAATGAAAAAAGACAAGAACTGAACAACAGAGAGGCGCACGCACATGTGGAGGCCGGCCTTTCTTGGCCCCGCCGTCTTCTTCCTTAGCCGGCGGGATCCGGCGGTACAAAGCCAGGTCCGTTTTCCTCCTCCTGCAGCCGGAGGAAGAAGAAGATGCAGAGACACCAGGTCTAGTAAGGGCCGGCCGCTTCCCTGGCCTTGCTAGCCGATGGCACTCTCCATCGTCCTTGAGCACGTAAGTAGAAGGGTACACAAGCAGCTAGTTAGCTCACCATTGTCAGGAAACTGTAAAACTGATCAACTGCAGCTGCTGATAGTACTGATTTGCATTTTGTTGCAGAGCAGAAGAAGACATACCGACGACGTCTCGACGAGCTCATCGGAGTCGTCATGGGTGTCATGGTCGACCTGATCCGAGGAGCATTTCAGCTCCTCGAATGCGCTGAGCGCCATGCTGGTCGGAAGGTTCTGCGAGGTCGGTGTGGTTTCCGTTCTTCCCTTCGCTGATACCTGCATTGTAGAATAAGATGCCACTAATATTGTTTTTAACTACATATATGCTTTTAGTTAATTGCCACTAATATTATTTTCAACGACATATATTCTTTTAGTTAATTTTGTAGGTACATATCTACTTTAGTTACTCCCTCTGATCCTAAAAGAGTGTCGCATGCAGTGCTAACGATTTGTACATAGCTAGCTCATTTCCAGCGACTCTCTTTTTGGTTCGGAGGTAGTATTTGCTTTCTCGTCAGATCGAATCTCGCACCAATTAGCTTGTAACTGAAGCAAACAGAGTTTCTCTACACCTGCATGCACCGATCCAATTCAAGTGCTATCTCTTCTTGGTCCTCGATTTTAAAATCTGAAGTGCCGGTAGTCAACTTGTTCTGCAAGATTTAAGTTCGATTTTTTCAGTTTACAGGTCGGTTAGGTTTATTTATGTTAATAAGTGGGCTCTAATTTGTATACTGACTTATTGAGTAACTGTACATGTTGATAGAATAAAGTGTCTCTTACTTTAGCCTCTTCGGTGTTTTTTTGTACGCAGGAGTGAAATGCCATATTGTCATCCTTGTTGACAAAAACATGCAGAGCAGTATCCAGTTCATTCACCTGAAGAATCTGCATTTTCTGAACACAAGAATTAAATTCTACACGGTCTAATATTGTTTGTACCCACCAAATTTCCACTGGACTAAACCAAATAAACCGAAAATCATACTCAAAATACAGTATGGTAACAATCCATTTTGAATAACAAAGTTTGTCAACATAAGTGTGATTTTTGTGCACTCAGATGCTCATGCACTTAGGTGCTTCACAAAATAAATAAGCATTTAAAAAAAAAAAACTCTGAGCTTTTAAGTAATTGAGCCACGCGCATGACTCTATGAAGAGGTTGGGGCTGCTCCTTTGTTTTTGATATCAAAATAATGTGAATGTACTTTATCAGGTATACTAGAACCTATAAATTATAAGTACATATATATATATATATCAATTTGTGTTCTCTAAAAAACAGTATCATAAATATAAATGAGTTGTTATTTCCTGAGTATGCAAAATGGACATATTTTTTCACCCTATTTTACAAATTTAGCGTCCTCGAAATATTGCAACAGCTAAAACAATAGACGGACAAACCAGCCCGGAGTACAATGCAACATCGCCATTGAATAAATTCCTAATAACATAGGGCCAAACTAAAAATGAAAGTACCAAGTTACTCTCCGCAACCAGAGCTTCGACTGTGCGCTGATTAAGGTCATTTGGATAAATTTGTTTAGAATCATCAATGTCTACAACAAAAACAAAAGGATAGTCAGTAAATAATATACAATTATGCATTTTCAGTGTATAGTCACGTGAGATGGATACTGATAATGCCATTTTTGTTAGAACACATATGCACCTATAGTATTTTGAGGCCTTTTCGCTGATCGTGAGAAAACAATAACGTCTTGCGGGTTCGCGACCTACAAGGAAAATGTTGTACATAGTAATAATGATCTAATTAAGTAGTATTAACAAGGCATTCATATTAAAAATTTCCACAAAATTGTTCTTGAGATACCTTCCCAACATATTTTTGACCAAACCGCTGCGGATTTATTGTCAAAAACCCAGAGTAGTCCACCTGTAGAATCAGATGAAATCTTCCATCACAGTCCTGGAAAAGAATTTGGACATCACTATCTTAAGAGCATCTGATTTATTTACCTTTATCCTAACAAGTGGAAGTTTGGGCTCTGATCCACTGGCTGTGTTTTTATTCTTCTCAATAAGATTGCCCACCTGAAACAGCTCAGTGAGTAGCCAGTACACGTAACTAGAGAGTAAGAACTAACGAAAAACATCCAACAACTGAAACCCAACTGCAACCAACCAAAATAACAAATATTAGACCGACATCTCTTCAACTGCAATGAGGCCATTGCGACTGAAAATATGTGCGGTTATGGAAGGTCTAGCTTTGGCGCATGAGTGGTCGACTAATCCAATCATCATCCAAACAGATTGTATTTCGATCATCAGTGCCCTTCGGGATAAATCACATAACAGATCGACCTATGGACACCTTTATGAGGAGGTAAAGAAAGTACTGAAGCATCGAGAGGCTATACTCGTGAAGATAAAAAGAGCCCTGATAGTCTGGTGGCCCGGGTGCTCAAGGCTAGATATTACCCAAATGGTGATCTAACAGATACAGTTTTCACAGGCAATCCTTCTTCGACTTGGACAGCTATCTCCCATGGTCTGGAATTGTTGAAGAAAGGTCTTATCTGGCGTGTGGGAAACGGGAACAGTGTTCGAATATGGAGAGACAGTTGGTTGCCACGCCATTCTTATGTGAAGATCTTAACCTCGAGGGGAAACCAACGCTTACGGCGAGTCTCTGAACTGATAGATAACCATGACAACTGGAAGACTGATCTGATCCGTCAGACGTTTTTGCCGGTTGATGCAGAACTTATACTGAAAATTAAAACGGGGAGACATGACATGGATGATGTACTCGCGTGGCAGCCTGAGAAGTCAGGCCGTTTTACAGTTCGTAGTGCCTATCGGTTGGCCCTCTCGGAGCAGCCAGATCAGTGCTCTTTTGCTGCCACTAGTTCTCTGGCTGATGGGAGTAATCCATGCTGGCCACGTATTTGGAGGTCCAAGGTTCCACCCAAGGTGAAAACATTTGCTTGGAAGGTGGCATCGAATGCTTTAGCTACAGAGCAAAATAAGCTGACGAGAGGGATGCGAGTCAGAGGTATATGCAATATTTGTGGAGTGGAAGAGGAGGATACAGTTCATGCTTTATTCAGATGTCCCCATGCATACAGACTTTGGACAGCCAGAGAAATTTGGCTTCTTCCTTTAGATGCTGATATTCAGATCAATGCCCCGAATTGGCTGCAGTTATTACTTCCCTTTTTTCACATGGATGTAATTGACAATTTCTTTCTGCTTCTGTGGAGGATTTGGTTTGCACGTAATGAAGTTACCCATGACAAACCCCTCCCCACTATCGAAGGATCAAAACGATTCTTGTGTAGCTACCTGAATACTATCAGGAATACCACAAATTTGCCTACTGAAGAAGTTATAAAAGGCAAAAACGTGCTGGAACATGGTCGGCTAGCTAACATGGCCGCCGCGGAGAAGCGTCCGAAATTAACAGAGAAGCGATGGATGAAGCCACCGCCTGGCTGGGTCAAGTTAAACTTTGATGGCTCAGTCAAAATAGAGGATGGGTCGGCAGGTTCAGGAATGGTGCTCCGTGATGACACTGGAAATGTTATTTTCACAGCCTGCCGTCAGCTTTTTAATTGTTGTGATCCCCTAGAGGCTGAGGCAAGAGCGTGTGAAGAAGGTCTCAATCTTGCGCTGCAATGGAGTAATAAACCTATTGAAGTTGAGTCTGATTGCTTGGCTCTAATAGCTGCGGTCAAGGAGAGGTCTCTTGATCGATCACCAATCAGGCATATCATCGAAAGTATTAAGGAGATGTTTAGTACAAATAGGAATTTTTCCTTTGTAAAAGTGGAGAGATCTCAGAATAGGGTTAGCCACTGTCTTGCGAATTATGCAAGGACGGAGTATAGATCTGATGTTTGGCTTGGCTCTGGTCCTGAAACTCTGGTTCAGGTTCTTGACCATGACATGTCTGTACCCCTATCTATTTAATATATTACTTTTACCCGCAAAAAAAAAAGAGACCAGAATAGAGTTGCACATTGCCTAGCAAACTATGGGAGAACTTGGGGAGGTACTGCTTGTTTGGTACGCAATACTCCAGAGTGTGTAACACAGCTCGTGCTAGCTGAATGTAATTCTAGAACTGAGTAATAAAATCTCGATGTTTCCCCCGCACAAAAAAAAATTATGTAGTTGAAAACGTACAACTTTATCCAAATGCGCGTGTACAGATGCTTCGTCGTTGGGGTCAACATCATCCTCGTCTCTTAACATAACCTGAATGGCATTTTCATGATGAGATTAGCATTGAAATAATCATGAAGAAAGGAGTGGCTTACGTACCTCAGCATATTCAAAAGGTCTAACAGTCTTCAGAGGTATTTTAGTTGGTATGTATTTCATTCCCTATTGATTGGAACATATGAAAATTTAGACATGTTGATGGTTAATATAGAAGGTTGCAGCTATACTTGCCTTTATTTCCAATAAAAGAACATGCTTTTGCTTTGCTTCAGTCCTGGTCAGTGATGTGGCAATTGAAGATCCTGGTTGTGTGATGTGAAAACCCATACCTGGAACCTCCTGTAAAAAATAGATGGATCAGAAGGGAAGTAAAGTTAAATGAAAACCTTGAACGAATGAAGAACAATAACAAAAACTAAATTGTAAATTTCCAATAATTGGATATGTTTCTTGTCGCTTCACCTGTGGATCAGCAAGACATTCATGCTCGTGGCCCCATATTACCAAGTCTAGAGAACTCGGCAAAAGACGTTCGCTGATGCCATTGTGAGGGCACGCCTTTCCCCTACAGAAATTAAAGAAAATTTGATTTTTATTTGCGGGAGCATAATAGCGAAGTTAAATAAACCCGTCCAATTACAGAATTTTCATCGATGTATGTTCAATCGCTTGACGTACCTATTCTGATGAAGAATCATAATGTTGAACCAGTCAGACAGTGGCATATCCTCTGGACTTTCATGGTTCATCCACTGTACTGCACCTGGTGTCTGAACAACATAAGATGTATTTTATTCAGCATCAACAAGTTAATTAACCATTCCAGCTGCGACATTGGAAAACTTTTACACTGAAATTAATACCTGAAACATCTTGCTCAGTCTCGTATCCCTAACGTTCCCGAGGCCGTATAGCGCGACAGATGTTGCACCCTGAAGCAGCACAAGTTTCAGAACTAATTAGCATCTGGTACGTAACATAGCTAGTTAATTGTAGTTAAAATTATATAGTACGTGTGTAAAAAAGAAAATTGACCTTCTTGATAAGTATAGGATGAAGTGATGTTTGATCAACTTCGGAACTGCCAAGGTTCACCTTTCCAAAATAATTCACAAAACCAGCAGCGGCGAGAACATCTATGGCAGACAAGTTATCCTGTAGGGAAATAATAAAAACAAGAGGCCGTTCAACAATTCAAAATTTCCAATTTCCTTTTGCGGAAATTTCCAATTTCCTATCATGATCATATTTTGTATCCGAACATGAGCATGAGCATATATTAATAAAATCTATATGTATCTTCGGATAATTCTACTAATGTACCACTCCTGTAGGATCGTCATGGTCTCCATGGATGGTGAACACGGGCAAGCCCACGTTGATGTTTGGGTCTCCGTAATTCACTCGACCGAACCTGAAGCATGCATGCATGCAACAACTTCATTAGTTTGAATGAGAGAAAAAATTACTCAGAGATATGTAGATCAAGAGCGTACACATTCTGCAGGCTTGTTGCCTGATCACTGACCACCCGGAACTGCACCGGCCGGTCGTTGAGACAGTGCCGCCTCAGGATCTCAATCGTCTTCACCAGGGTCGAGCGTGACGGCTTGTTCTCGTGGAACAGATTGCCACCGAGAAGCACGAAATCCACCTATAGATTAACCATCGTCAAATATAATATCCATGCATGCTTATGTACACATACACATGCATGCAACATCATGCAAGATCGTCGGTTAGTTTACCTTGTGTTGTTCTGCCAGTGAGAAGATCTCCTCGAAGGTGGTGAAGGAGTCGGATCGGCGTAGCTCGTCCTTCTCTAGATAGCCGAGATGGCAGTCGGTCGCCACCAGTATCCGCAGCGTGCTGCTGCTTCCTCCTCCTCCTCCTGTTGCCTCCCTGAATGAAGAACATAGGCCGCCCCGTCCATGCGAAATCTATTGCGTTAGTAAAAAGAAGTTGTAGGCACTTATGTTTGGACGGAGGGAGTATGTAATAAGTGTTATTTGACTTTTAAATATTTGAAAATTTAAATTGAGCACAACAATTCCAAACTTATTTTCTCACGATATATTTCTAATGCGCAGTAGCGTGCAAAGTTTGAAATGTATATGTTACAATGTCTGAGAGTACAAAAAGGAAAAACTCCAGAAAGTGTGGGGATTTAGGTGTCATGGGATTTAGTCAGAACTTTCTCTGAAAACTTATCTGCCTAGGGACAATACAATTAAAGTTTTTTTAGAACCCATTTTTTAGTTGAGTATTGTGCATTAAACTCGGGCCACATAACGGAAACCATGCAAAGCGAGTGAGACACACACACTAGAACACAATTGTTGATCTAACAAAAGGTTACGGGTACCTAGGGAAAACAATTAAGGGTATAAAACACACATGATTAAGCGAATAAAATCAATACACAGTGATGAAATAGTAGATAGCCGTCCATGTTGGGTAAATAGGTCCCTGGCGACATCCTACAACTGTGAACACGCCACCAGGAACCATTGTATTGTGTACATAAGTATATAACCTGCATAAGAGCTGAATACCTATTTTGGTACACATAAGTAAATATTACATGTGTTTCTTAAAGTAAGGAGTATATTTTAGTCAAAGTCAACATAGCCTAATTTGACCAATATTTATAGACAAAATTTTGAACATTTATAAATTTTGACAAGAATAAAATGAAAATATATACTATGTTGACAGACTTTTGACAATAAAATCTGTCAAAGTTCAAAGTTTGTACTATGGTGAGTCTACTGATGTTAATTTTATACTCGAAGCGTTCATATTTTTATCAATAAAATCAGTCAAAGTTACACTATCTTGACTTTTGACGAAAATATATGTCTTGCTTTAAGAAAGGGAGGGAGTAACCAATTATCATAATGTGTTGTGGGATACATTTCAAGCCATCAACCCGGCTTACACTATAACACTAAGGACACTGGGGACTCGACGACAGTTGCACCCTGGAGACCATAGGCTTAGTGGCAATGCCAATAGTTTTGGGACCCGCGCAGGCGTCATTGATCGAGGACTCTGACACAATAACGAGGCTTGAGAGTTGAGACCATATCTTTTTTTTTTTTGAGAGGAAGTTGAGACCATATCTAGGGGAGTGATATGGAGATGTGGGAAAAGGAAAGGGAGAAGGTACTGAGTACTTAGTGGCCCTCCTAGGCTAGATCAACATATTAAGATGTCTTCATTCTGAGTGGGTTTTGCCGATTGAAGAAAAATGCAAAACAAATCACAAGCTATATGTGACGACGGTACAAAGTAAAACGTCACGGTAGTATTTTTCTCCAAACTCGATAGCAATGTAGAAGTTATTCGTGATGCAAAAATAGACCCATGAAAGGTGATTATTCTTTGGAAGAACGTCATATATGTGTCTAATTCGTGACAAACTTTTGACAATCATCTTAGACGATCGATAGGGTAATATGTGATAGATATTTTCAACCAAGGCAATAAATACACAAACTATGAGATCAATTTTGACAACGAAGGCTTTAATTAAGAAATTTTCAATCTATTGGCATTCCCAATCATATCAAGAGGATTTTTTTTTACAAATTGGCGGGCAGAGGAAAAGTAAAATAAAAAAAATAAAAGGTCACTAAATTTTTACATGCACCATAATGATCACTATACTGGAAAAAAAAGTGATACAAAGATAGGTGATTTTGTAGTAAGTCGTTAACTTCATCTTAAAGAGTTGGTGGCTTAATAGTCTGAAACTAATCCAATCCCACCGTAAAAATGATTTGGATAATATGTCAACAAAATATTGTCTTTTTTCACACGTGCCATGTGACACATGTGAAAATGACAAAAATGACATATATAGTTCCAATATGTGGTAGGTATTAATTGGGACTACTTGTTTGTGGGTGTTAAGTTAGTAGCTGAAACTAATCTGTACATGTAATGATGAGTGACTCTGACCAGCATGAAAACCAGCTGCAGTAGTGAGCACTTCCAATTTGCAGCATTTGTGCATACACAGATTGCACATCTGGCACACCTAATTTCTTTTTATATAATCGTACTTACGTACGTGTGAAGCTAAACAAGGGCACAATGCAAATTTTTTTTTTTTGTGAAACACAGTAAAACGCAGATGCTCATATACACGCGCATACACTTATCCCTATGAACGCACACACGCACACCTACCCCTATGAGCAACTCCGAGAGACTGAGTCGGCAGATCAGGTCTTGAGATTGACCACAGGTGCCTCGCTGTCAACGGGAACGTCGCCTCCCACTGAAGAATATTCCGCCTAAAAGAGAAACACCAGCGTCAAACCTGGGGTTTGAACTCGGTGGGCTGGGGGTACAACCACCCTCCTAACCATCTTGCCACAGGCAAGTTCTCACAATGCAAATGTTTAGCCTACATCTTTGTCAAAAGAAAAATGTTTAGCCTACATGCATGCAGAAATGCAGAATCATCCCTTAACCACATGCATGCATTGTATTCGTACACGTACATGCAGATGTGCATCCTATCTTTACATGGAGGCAGCTCCAAAGAACATTGTTTTTTCCAGCAAAAATAAGTACATTGTTTTTATGACAAAAATAAACAACATTGGTTTATGTAGGCGAACTAAGGCCTTGTTTGGTTACACAATTTTAGCAGAACCCGTTCTGGCAAAACACGATTAGATCTCTAACCACCTAAAACTCTGATTGGTTAGCGGAAACAAATCGCGGATAAGCAGAACCTGACTTCCACAAAACCAGAAAACCGAGTTTTGCGAAAAACGACTAATCTACGTTTTTGTCAAAACGCGTTTAACCTGTGCCCACGCCGCCGAGACCTTGTTCTTATTGACGGACTCCATCGATGAACCACGAACACGCCGCCTCTTCTTCCGACGTCGTCGAGCGCGCCGCCACCTTGAACTGCTGCCTGCATCAACCACAACTTCTCGCGTGCATGTGCGGCCTCGCCTCAATGGCGCCCACGACCTCCCCTTGCTCAAGTCCTTCGTCGTTGGCTCTCACGGATGACACGGACTCCCTCACCGTCTTCACCAGCGACCGCGGCAGCTCCATTGACCGGCTCGGTGGTCATCAAGGTCACGCGCCACTTCGTCTACCCCATCATCAGCGCTGGCTGCGGAGACCAAGTTGCCCGGAGCCATGGCTTTCCGTGCGGTCGAACGCGGCGATCACGACAGCCAGGTGAAGTTACCGTTCTCGGCGCACTCCTAAGCAATGGCGTTCGCCTAGGCGGAAACACTCACGCCACGGCGGCGACGGCTGCGGGGGCCACGGTGCGGTTCTCGTCGCACTGCTTCGTAAGGACCAGACTGGACATGGCCGCCGTGGGATGCTGCATACGGCCGGTGCGCGCCGTCTCGCGGCAGCCGGTGCGCGCCGTCTCGCGGCAGCGCCCTCCCAGGTTGGGAACGGCTGCTGTTTTTTTTTCGGAACTGCTTACAGCTTGTGCGAGAACGTGCCAAACATAGTTTCACTCAAACACGTTTTGACAAAAACACTAATCAAAACCGGTTTTGCTAAAAATCCTCCACAAACCTGTTTTATCAAAACTGACTCTAAATCTCCCTAATCCAAACAACCATTAAGGGGAGGCCTCCCATTCCTGCTGGATCCTATGCATCTGTATTTGCTACGTCGTCATATATACTCGTCTGTGTTTTTTTTTTTTTTTGGAATAAAAGGGTCTCCCCCGATTTCTATTAAAGAAACCACGAGATATACGTCGTCATATATACTCGTCTGTGTTGTGCCTAGTAAACTGAATATCATGCATGCACACATATATATATATATTTATACACTGAAACGCGGACTGGTAATTTTTTCGAACAGTGAAAGAGTATTGCATGTATATTAGAAGAGGGAAAACCACCGAAATAGTTAAAGTTTAAAGAACGACCAGCAGGTTACTTCGAAGCAATAACTGAAACACGGATCTAAATCTAAGAAAATTACTGGCTAACCAAGCGACGAACAAGTTATCAACCTGGGAGAGCTAAACGACCTGCCTAGCTAAACGACCTTTGCTTCGCTTCGGCCTTGATCTGATCAATTAACACACAAAAAAAAGACTGGCATGTATTCTTTGTTGAAGACTCGGGCATTTCTTTAGTGCCAAATTGACCATGAAACCAGGATCGCAATGGAGCTTAACACGGACTAGTATAAAAACAAACCTAAATCGCATAAAAGCATTTGTGGATTGCAGGGCTTCGATGAATCTTAATCTAGAAGAGGGTTTGAGAGGAAGAACAAAAACAAAATCAATCCGTTGCTACGAACTCACATTTGCCGAGCTCGATTGCTTCTTCCGTCCGCGAGAGGGAGCTCGCCCTCAGCTGATGGCTGTGGATCACTTCCCGATCTGGAAGTGAGGGGAAGAAGAGTGCAGTGGAGTGAGACTGAGAGTGGTAACGCTAGGGGGCGGATCGATGGTCTGTGTGTAGCTTCTTTTGGAAGGAAAACAGAAAGAGTGCAGCGGAAGGAACACACACCACCAGCCCCGCCATCACGGCCTTCGGCCCAGTAAAAAGGCCCAACAGACTACCGGAAAAAAAAAAGAAATAAGAAGGAGGAAGAAACAAAAACAAAAGAGAAAAGGAAAAGCAGAGAGAACAGAACAGCACACCAACAGGCAGCACCCGCCGCCTCCCTCCCTGTTCCGGTGAGCCGTCGCCTCCCTCTACCACGCTCGGTTTCTCTGGGGATGTTTTCTGAGGAACTTCTGTGTTTTAATCGTCCTTGAAGGTTCGCTGGTTGATTGATTCGTGGTGGTTAGGTTGGAAGGAGCGAGCAGGTTCGGGATGGTGAGTAAGCTCGCGCCGATCGATCGATTCCCCTCCCGCACGTCCCCGGCCTCCGTCTAGTTGAAGATTGGAATTTGGATCCATATGATTCTGATGTGAGTTCTTATCTTGATTGTGCAGTCGGGGCGCAAGGAGACGGTGCTGGACCTGGCCAAGTTCGTCGACAAGGGCGTCCAGGTCAAGCTAACAGGCGGCAGGCAAGGTCCGTCTGTTCAATCCCCCGCCAAATTAGTAATTCCTGTTCGCGTCCATCATAATACCCCCAAATTGGTTCGTGCTATTTATCTGTTCACCTACGAGTTCATTATAACTTTTTGCGATAACGATTAGTAGTTCAGCTTGGTTTAGATCGATCATTAGATGTGTACAGAACTGTTCTGAGATCATTACAAAGGAAAACTGAATTGTTTAGGCATGACGAATGGTGAAAATGACTTGCTTTTAGTTGCATTTGTTATCATATCCCAGGATTGCATACCTTGTTAAATGAGGATTAGTTTCAATGTGTTGTGTTTGTTTGTTGTTGCTCCAGTTTGTATGGTCCTAGACTGGTTCCATTTTCCTTAAAGGCAACACACCACAGACTGTGACTTAGCATTAGTCTACCTGTAGCAGAAACTACTTTGTTATGTTGCAATTTGTCCCAACACTACACAGGCTGACTTTGGCATTTGTAAACCTGCAGTTACAGGAACTTTGAAGGGCTATGACCAGCTACTGAACTTGGTGCTTGATGAAGCGATTGAGTTTGAAAGAGGTACTACTTGACATGTTGCATAGTTTAATTTGGTCTCATCTCCTACCCCAAAACGATACAAGGTTACGTATTTTATCCTGGGCTCGGTGTTATTAAATTATCATAGTTTGTGCATCACCTTAGTAAGTAGGACACTAATGTACTGTTTGACCATACAAAGACTTACTACTAAGGTGACCGAACAAATGAGACGGCCAAAATGCTATTACTGGTACCTGCATTTTATCAACCTAAAATCTACTTGTGGTGCCACTTGTGAAAATGAGGACAACAGCATCTTGTCTTCTTACCAAGTCTAATGAAACTCACAGTTCGCCTGTGTCATCTCATTTTGAAGAGCAAGATGATCCGCTGAAACTGTCGGCGAAAACCAGACAGCTTGGTCTCATTGTAAGTTTCTTTGCAGTGCTCCTCTATTGGTTTGGTAATTGTAGTTCCAAAAATGGTGAATTTCGTCCTTCATAATTCTTTTTCGGGGTACTGAAGTGCTGTCATCGTCACTTTTCCTCAAAATGTATTTATTGACTATATCTGCAACAGAACAGCAATTGAAACATTCTCTAACAACTGTTAACTGCAGGTCTGCAGAGGCACAGCGGTGATGCTCGTGTCGCCAACCGAAGGAACAGAGGAGATCAAAAACCCTTTCCAGGAGGCTGATGGAGCACAAACCTAACCTGCCCGTGTTCTCTCCTTGGTCAAAAATCTACGCACTCCTAAATATGGCCTCGGATGCTGGTTGGTTTTCCGGTGCAGAGGCATATATGTTAACTCATGTAATTTTGTGTAGCAGTGGCTTATGAGAGTTATGGCAATCTTTATGTCTGAGGGTTCATATGTGTGCCAAGATATTAATGAGTGCGTGTATGCTGTCTTTGATGCTCGTACATGTTAAGTGTCTTGAGCTGCCTGTGTTATATCACCTGGTGTGTTGTGTGCTTGCGGTTTGCTCTCGTCTCTTGTTCAAGATTAGGAACTGTGCCGAGGACATCGTTAGAGTGACAGGCGAGAATTGTAACGTGTTATTATCAGCTTAACGAAATTCCTTTCTGTATAATAAATCAGTAAAATGCTTTCTGAAAACAAAAAAACGAAGTGAAACGAGCAGAGCTAGTTTGCATTGGAAGATACCAGTGTTAACACAGAAACCGCAAACTATGTTTATTGTGCAGAATGCTTGGAATTTACATGCGGATGACACACTGAAACTAAAGACTAAACCGTGAACACAAAAGGCAGAGCTGTTCGTTCTTTGTGTCCATAGAGCTAAAACATATGACGCCTAGTACATTACTCAAATGCAAGATCTCTTAACTTTGTTTTTCCTTTCTCTTTTGCTTGTAAAGCACCACCAAATCTTAAAGCAAAGAGATGTATGTGGAAGCACCAATCTACTCGTCCATCCTCATAACACAGCGCAGTCCCTCCCCCTTAAGCACGAGGTCGAATGCCGTGTTTATCTGTGAGAAGGGCACGCTGTGCGTGATGAACTTCTCCACATCAAGCTCCTTCCTCATGTACATCTCGACGACCTCGGGGAGGTCCGTGCGTGGCTTGTAGTTCCCGAAGAAGGTGCCCTTGAGTGTCCTCTCGTTCAGGAAGTTCATGGGGTGGGTCTTGAACACGGCCTCCTTGTGGGGGACGCCAACCAGCACAGCCACGCCCACCCCTGCATCCAACACATTTTAGGACATTCAGTTTAAAGCAGCAAACAGACATATCGAGTAAATGCTATTATTGACTCTTGAGAATTATTTTACGTACATCGTGTACGCATTCGAAGGCAGCGATCATGGCGTCGATGTGGCCAGTGCACTCCACGGCACGGTCGACACCACCATTGGTCATCTCCACAAGCACCTGAGGAAGCCATTGAACAGTGAGCATTTCACACAAAGCTGTGTGCATGCCATGAACAAAGGGAGATATCTGATGTGTATACTGACTGAGCAAAGATATTAACTGACCTCTTGCACTGGCTTGGTGTGGTCCTTTGGGTTCACAAAGTCAGTGCATCCAAATTTCTTAGCTGAAAAATTAATGGACATGTTACCGGGGTTCAGTGTGCTATCCAAAAATATTTACTAAGATGTGGCTTGTTTTTTCTGAGGCACACTGTACCTTGTTCATTGTACCTACAGCTCCAAGACCGAAAATCGCCACCGTCGAACCTTTTTTCGGTTTCGCGACATTGAGGGTCGCACCAAGTCCTGAATAATCATGACATTTGAGTAACTAATCTAAGCACCCCAAACATAGTTTTCATCTGGAAACAATGGCATGAGGAGCTCTCTCTTACCAGTTGAGATACCACAGCTGAGAACACAAACTTTGTCAAGGGGCGCCTCAGGGTTGATCTTGGCAAGGCACCCTACGTGGATCACGGTGTACTCACTAAAGGTGGAGGTTCCTACAAAGTGGAAGATTGGTTTCCCATTGACGGTGATGCGGGACTGCCCGTCTCCGATCATCACGCCACGATCCACGTTGATCCTGAGGAGGTCACACAAGTTGCTCTCCTCTGACTTGCAGTGGGCACACTCTTTGCACTCTCCAGTAAACACCGGCAGAACATGGTCACCTGGCACTAGTTCGGTCACACCCTCTCGAACGCTCTCCACAATACTGTTAGGAAAAGTAGTTTGAGGAAAAGAGTTACTCTATAAGAAAAAACTATGAAGAGGAAACATTATATTCATGAAAATGCAGAAAAGAGTTCACTTGAACAGAATTGACAATTAATTGCTATGGAATAACACGACTGGTGTTCTTTCTTCTGAAATTATTAATATGGTGGTAAAAAACAATAGGACAATAGGAACACAAAGAACACGAGTTGCAGATAAATAAACCACATTATTATTCTACAAAGCACTTTATGTGTCATGGGTGATGTTTAATCCAATGGCAATAAATAATGACCACTTGCTGTATATATTTATGAATCTAATACCACTGACAAATCAGGATATAAGATGACTATATTACAAGACAAGCATGAAATCCAGGATTTGAGACGTAATTAACAAAACTGTTAACGGGAAAGGACAGAGACAGAAAGAGAGGCATACCCTCCAGCTTCATGGCCTAAGATCCTAGGGAAAACAGGAGTTTGGCCCTGCACAAATCCAAGCACAAGCAGAACATCAATCACCATGTTAATTAGTTACTGATCTCCATTACTCGCGTCACCATTACCCGGTTAGGAAAACACAAAACTATTTGAGTTGTGGATATAAACCTTGGCTTCCCAGAAGTAGACGTCGGTGTGACAGAGGGCGGTGTACAGGATCTTGACGCGCACCTCCATGGCCTGCGGCGGCGCCACCTCCACCTCCTCGATCGAGAGCGGCTTCCCGGCCTCCCATGCCACGGCCGCTGCAACCACCCAAGAACAAACAAACATATTTAGCCCTCCATTACTACAGATCCAGACAACAACTCTAGAGAGTTTCTTCAATCAAAATCTGGTGAAACTGTTTCGAGGACAAACCTTTGCACTTGATCACCTTCCCGGCGGTCGCCATGGCTGTCGGTCCGTTGCTAGTTCCAAGAACTCGAAGAGAAAGATCGATCTCTATCTGTTCGCTGTTTCTACTTGGCAGGCAGTTCGTTGATGAGACGTTGGTGAGGAAAGAAGGCGAGGCGACCCCTGTATATAGTACGGAGGAATCTGCGGGTAATTAAGGTTTAGCTTGGAGTGCAAGTGGGGAAAGAAGAAGGATTGTTATTTCTTGGAGAAGGCGGTCCAAACAGGGGTGTCTGCGGTTTTGCGCGCGTCCCCGCCGGTTTCAGACTTTTCAGCCCCGGCCGTGTGGTTTTCTTGCCCGGATGAGATGCGGGTGGTGGGATGATCACGGCCGTACATAGCCCCATGTTTTATTTCCTTCGGCTTCACAGGCTAGGTTTTTTCTTTTCTTTTCTGGAGGTTCTACCTGCGGAGGGGGAGGGGGAGGGGGAGGGGGAGGGGGATTAACCACCTAAAAAGTTCAACCACCGCAAGTTCACCAAACGCAATAAACACCACTCAGCACGAAAGCCGCAAACAAGACACATTACCACCCGACTCGATCGTCTCATAGCTCTAGACAACTGCCCCTTAGGGCAAGTACAATGCAAGATGCTTATGGAGGTGCTTAGAAAAATAAACCGGTTTTTAACTAAACACCGGTGCTTATTTGTACTAGACAAATGCTTAACTAGGCACCCCTCCTATAGGAACAGGCACCGGTGCTTATGAAAAAGCTTGGTTTATTTTGGTAAGCACCTATCTAAGCACCTTGCATTGTACATGGCCTTAGTCCTCGGTCGCCGCGCTGAATCTAGGCCGCCGACCTAACATAGCAATCAGATCAACCTTCGCATTGCCCGAAACCGAACCATTCGGATTAACGAACCTGCTGCCCGCAACCCAAGGTCACCACCCAAACCCTTGTAAGAGCATCTCCACTGACACCATACAAATGCCCCCCCCCCCAAAAGCCCAATGAGGGTCCGGACGTCAGAAAAACGCCCACAGCGGCACCCACAAGTGCTTGGCCCGAGCGAATTTGTGTACGGCACCCCCGAAAGGGCCCCAAGTTTGGAGGCCCTTTCGGAGGTGTCGTACATGGGGCGGATATGCCTTCCGACAAGGGTAGCCCACCTGTCAGAGATACGGGGGCCGCGCAGGCGTTATTAATCGTGCTGTGCGGGAGGCCAGTCTGGCCGCGTTAATGGTGCAGTCGTCGGCGGATTTCAACACGACGCGACGAGACGGCGGAGCGCATGTCCACACACAGGCCATTAAACGGCGGCCAGGCGACGCGACGGCTCCCCAGGCCACGAGCGCTATTCCTTCTGCCGGCTCCTCCAGGCGGAACCCAATGGGCTGGGTCTAGTCTGGGTGCGCCGACGTAAACTTCGCCGAAAACGGTGCTATCTGAGGTTCTGGGGAGCCACTGGGAGAATTTCGGCGCTATTTAAGCCATCGATGCTAAAAAAAAGTCCTGCTGGATGCTGGGAACGGCTGGAGATGCCTTATTTCTTTCTTTTTCCAACCGCTCCTGGTTCCCATCGAAGGTACAGTATAGGACCAAATCCTCCAAAGCTCCCAATTCTCCATCGCACTAGTTCTACCATACCGATCCCACATCCGATATTCCTACTCCTCTCTCCGTCACCTTCAAGGAATCGGCTGAGATCCGCACCTCAGCCCGCTCGCTCCAACGCACCTCGCCTGTACAAGACGGACCGCCGTTGCGCACGGCTTTGATTTCAGCCCACTTAACACTTCTGCTGTTTCTTCCCGTCAAAGAGAAAAAGAAAGAAAAAACAATCTGCTTCTTCTATCTTGATTCGTGAGCGTGGAAGGGTCCCGGCCATCGAACCCTCTCGATCCGGAGTGCGGACTCGACCCCGGCCCTCGATTTGGGTCCACCTGCAACCACGCAACGGAATTGAGAGTCTATACTAGACCTCGCCCACCGATCAAACTCACCGGCCGGCCGCCATGGACGCCGGCCAGCTCTTCTCCGTCGACCCCCTCGAGCGCCAGGCCGCGAGGGGCCACGGAGCGGTCACTTCCATGGCCGCCGGCAGCGACGTCATCGTACTCGGCACGTCCCGGGGCTGGCTCGTCCGCCACGATTTCTCCTTCGAGGACGCCCAGGGTGAGTCTCCTCTCTCCACTCTGCAAGGCCCGTTTCTGCTTAGCTAATTAACACCGCTCCTTCAGATCTCGACCTCGGGCTCGGCCGCTCCGGCGACCACGCGGTGCACCGGGTGTTCCTGGACCCTGGGGGCAAGCACTGTGTCGTCACGGTGATCCACCCGGGGGGCGCAGAGACCTACTACCACCACGCCAGGTGGCCGAAACCCAAGGCGCTCACCCGCCTGCGTGGCCTCCTCGTCAATGCTGTCGCCTGGAATCGCCAATCCATCACGGAAGGTTTTTTTTTCTGCTTATGGGTCCAACTACATTGTGACGATTTGCGGCTGTCTCTGCTGTTCCGCCGTTCTTGACTTGTCAATCTCTGTGATTTGTTGCTGCAGCGTCAACCAAGGAGATAATCCTGGGCACGGAAACTGGGCAGCTCTTCGAGATGGCCGTGGACGAGGCTGACAAGAAGGAGAAGTATGTGAAGCTGCTCTTTGAGCTCACCGAGCTGCGAGAGGGCTTCAATGACCTGCAGGTTTGAGTTCGCCATGGTTCAGTGCGTCCATTTGTGTGTGTTGATGTGCTTTTGTTGGAGTGACTGTTATTGAGAAATTTGCTGCGCAGATGGAGACAACTGTGGTTGGGAATGCCACAAGGTTCTATGTGATGGCTGTCACGCCCACACGGCTTTACTCATTCACCGGCATTGGTTCGCTGGAAGTAAGTAAATCTGTTGCGTCTTGTGATGTGGTATCGAGATTGAGTGCATTTGTGATAAAACAACAGCTTAGTTTTAGACCTGGAATTCGATAGAATCATTTGCCTCTTGCATCAAGTAACATGACTTGGTAACATAAAAAATGCTACACTATATACTCAGCCATTTCAAACCAGTATATCTTTGTTCTAGATAGATGTACACAATTAGAACATACCCTTGCAATGTCTTGTTTTTCTGCGAGCATAATCGCATACTACACATTTCTGCAGAAGATTTTTGTGTTACGTTTTTGTCATTCAGTTTCAATTTTTAAGACATGCAAGATGTGTGTATATGCTCATCTTCTTATGATATGGTCTGTAATAACAACCTTGATGCACAGAGTGTTTTTGCTAGCTATTCCGACCGTGCCATTCACTTCATGGAACTTCCAGGAGAAATTCCTAATAGGCAAGTGTAACTTGGTCTGATTTGTACGATGTTATAGCAAAATGACTGCTTTTTGTACTCTATTACTGTACGCATGGATTTCCTGTTTGTAACATATGTATGCATTGTATGTTATCAGTGAACTACATTTCTTTATCAAGCAAAGAAGGGCTAAACATTTTGGATGGCTTTCTGGAGCGGGAATTTATTACGGCGAACTGAATTTTGGAGCTCAACACAGGTGAAACATATAACTTAATTTCATCATGTAATTCACTACTACCTCCGTTCCATAATTCTTGCCGTGGTTTTAGTTCGACCTTAAAACACCACGACAAGAATTATGGAACTGAGGGAGTAATTTGTAAGAGGAATTAGATCATGGTTTTCTCTAAACCCCTGATTTCACCTAACAATGAATTTCTAATCATGTTTGTCGTAACTGACCTAAACTTGTTCTAAGTTTAATTATTGAACTAGCGAATGAGGCAAGCCATCTACTGATCCATTCCCAAATGTAAGTTGGCGTCTAGAAAGGCCACAAAGAAATGGAATAATTACAATCCTTATAGGGGTCAAGTTCAAAATTAGCTTTATGCCCATTTGTTTGATAGGAATTAATGATCAATGTTTTACCTTCACAACTTGAAACTGTGAAAAATCAAAAGATACTCTATTCACATAGAAAGAACCTTATAAGAGGAGCCTAATGAATATTTGTGTTACTCTAAATTCGAAGCTTATGAACTTGAAATTTCATAGTTTCTGGCTAGCTGCTTGAATGGATAAATTTCAACCTTTTGTATGTCATGCTCACAAATAGCATCGAACCAGTTTAGTCGCAACACACGATAAGCCTAATGTTAAGACGCAAGGTCTAGTGAAGTTCAAGTGTCTCTATGAAGCTTTTCGTAAACCTATTGGGCATTGGCTCTCTCAAAATAAATAAATTTATAGTGCTAATTTATTTTTCCTCGCTACAATAATATTTCAACCACTGCTTTATTTAATGAATATTGGTAAACTCAATTTAGAGCACTTTATTTATGCACTATTTGTTAGTTCTGCAGCTCTACGAGTGGAGATGAGAATTTTGTGGAAAACAAGGGTTTCTTTGACTATTCAAAACTAGGAGATTCCAGCACGAAACCAGTGTCATTTGCATTGTCTGAGTTCCATTTTCTGCTCTTGATTGGGGACAAAATTAAGGTAAGATGCTGCTAAAATATGTGCAAATTTATCTGTTGTTTACTTTGCATTTTTGCATTAATTTCTTCTTCCCCAGTATCTATTACTTATATATAAGGGCAAGGCATCACATAACTTGTATTTCTTAGGTTGTGAACAGAATCAGTCAGCAAATTGTGGAGGAGCTTGTAGTTGATAATACACCGGAATCTTCAAAAGGAATCATTGGGCTCTGCAGTGATGCATCAACTGGAGTTTTCTATGCATTTGATGACAATTCTATATTCCAGGTTCAGAATTCTGATGATTGCTTTTAAATCGTGTAATAATGCTTCTAGGATTGTGTCTAATTATGTTTGTCATTTAGGTATCTACGTCTGATGAGGGTCGTGACATGTGGCAAGTATATTTGGATATGAAGGCATATGCTGTTGCTTTGTCCCATTGCCGTAACCCTTTCCAGAGGGACCAAGTTTATCTGGTGCAGGTAATGTTTTTATTTCTTGAGATCAATGAGAAGTAATGTTCATACATCTCGTCGCATGTGAACATGTTTGCAGCATAGTCCCATGTTTGTGCTCCTGCATCATTTCTTATAGTTGATGATAAGCCGGACGTTTTTGGATCTTGCAATGGTCACTGAATTTCGTTTTTGTATTGAACATTTTCCTTTGCAGGCTGATGCTGCATTTGCTGCAAAAGAATATTACATAGCAGCTTCGTTCTATGCAAAGGTGAAATCCGTTCTGCTAATTGTGTTCTTTTGTAGGTTTTCTTGCTAGTTTTTTACTTTTTGTGCTGTTCATTGACATCATGTTCTTTGGTTCAGATGAATTATACCCTATCATTTGAGGAGATCAGTTTAAAATTTATATCTGCGGGTGAGCAGGTAATTTGCTCAAAACTCTGATATTTTACTAGTCAATGGGTATTGAACACTTCTATAAGGTCTATTTCTTGTCGATGTATTCATTTATTCTGATCTCCGTCACATCCATGTGAAATGTTGAAGGTTTAGTATGTTCTAGGATTCATCATGAGAAATCTTATATTATCAAGGTTGTGCATTTCTTACGTTGTTTCTCTGGTCCACTTTTTCATAGGATTTACGCTATTATAACATTTTCCATGTGACTCACTGCATTTATGCCTGCAATTGTTGACTTTTCTACACGACAGGATGCTCTGAGGACTTTCTTACTACGAAGGCTCGATAATCTCACAAAAAAAGATAAGATGCAGATAACAATGATCTCGACTTGGGCTACTGAGCTGTACTTAGACAAGGTACCAACTGCTCGTGATTCCATTTTGCAGCACTCTAGAAAAATATGACTTCATTTGCTTTGCTATTGAAATATTCCTTTAGTCTCTGGTTGCATAACTGCATTTGTGGGGCTTACTCAGTATATTTTCCAAACATTTGTAGATTAATCGTCTCCTGTTGGAAGATGGCACAGGCACCACTACAAACACAGTTACAGATTCCCACAGCTCGGCTTATCGTTCAGTAGTAAATGAATTCCGTGCGTTTCTCAGTGATAGCAAAGATGTCTTAGATGAAGCTACAACTATGATACTATTGGAAAGGTATGTTTATCATTGTTGCACATCACGTCTCAGTTAGAATCTTAGTTTGTTCCTGCTCTGATAGTCATATATATGCAATCATACAAATAGGCAACGTATGTTAAGTTGTCAAGACTCTTTATGTTATATATGTGATAGCTGAAACATGAACATGAAACATCGATTAAAACTTGCATATTAGGATTAAGACCCTGACTAATCTGAGATGATGGAAGAGTTATTCGTTGTCTTTGTTATAACCCCCAGGCATCTGTGTATAGCCTGTATGATTATGTATTATTAAGAAACAAAATATCTCTGTAGCCTTCTATATATATGTATTTAGCAGGGCGACTGCTGAGGTGCCTAAATAGATAAATGTAAATTATTAGATGGTTCTTTTGTACTTGTAATGCGCAGGATGTCATCTGTTGTTTGTTTCACTGCATTGCTGGTTGCATGTATGAGCCCCGGTCCTCTGATTAATCTCTTTAAAATGTTGGCAGTTATGGCAGAGTGGATGAACTGGTATACTTTGCTGGTTTGAAGGAGCAGTATGAAATCATAGTTCATCATTACATTCAGGTCAGGCACTTATTAACTTAAGAGAGGTGTTAACACTATTGGTATTGAGCCTAATAATAGGACATTCTTTTAGTCACCATGTGCTAATAGGAGTATTTCCTTATCATCTGTTAGTGAAGGTAGAATCGCTGATAACTTATCTGCAATTACTGCTCTAGGCCTAGTCGAAGTCCGAAAACAGTGGGAAAATCCCATAACCCGCCTAACTATTTTTGTAGAAGCATGTTCATGTAACATATGTACTGGTATCGGATCAGGCCAGTCCAGACTAGCTTGGGCAGTATCTGTGCTGGGACGGTGTTGTGTTTCTGCTCTAGATGTCTAGCATTGTTCCTGTATCAGTCCTTTTTAATTTTTAAATAAATCTGGATATGTGTAAAAATAGTAAAGGGAGAAGTTATTCCACGTAACGCATCCATGTATAAATGTCTCCAGACTTTCTTCTTTTATGCTTGTTTCAATACGCATGCTTTATCAAGACACTAAAGTGGACTTTGTTGCACATGTTTTCTTGAACCCATTGCTTCACTTTGATGTACTGTCTTCTCTGTAAATCATATATCGATCTTATACGGAGCATACTTCTTACAAACCCATTGACCTTGGATGAGGTGCCGGTGCTAACGTATTGCCGTTTACTGGTTCAGCAAGGAGAAGCAAGGAAAGCCTTGGATGTGCTTCAACGACCTAATGTTGCAGTAGACCTTGTGGTACTTCACTAGAACTCATAAAATTGTTGTTCTGTTTATCGCACAAAAGTTACCTTTTATTTACTTACATCGGTTATTAAGCAGCCAAAACTTGTTAAGTGAAGCAAATTGTCCATCTATAACTTGTTTTTTTGCAGTATAAATTTGCCCCAGATTTAATCATGTTAGATGCTTATGAGACTGTTGAATCATGGATGATGGCAAGAAGCAAGTTGAATCCAGGGAAGCTTATACCGGCAATGATGCGTTATGTGAGCGAACCACATGCCAAGTAAGATACGCATATCTCTAGTACTTGAAATCTTCCTACACTAATTGCCTTGTTAGCCAGATAGCAGTTTACAACCGAAAATAAATACCCTTGTATGCAATTCATTTCTTTTGTTTGTGAGGGGGAGGGGTTACATTTTTGTGAACCATACAGGGCCAAAGGGTTTTAGCATATCAGGAAACTCTACAAATGGTACAATAAAAACATCTGTTATACTGAAATGGTAATTTCAAAGCTGCAGCCATTTTGGACTTTAATCCCACCTGAGATGGCAAGACTGCGAATCAAAGTATTAGATGTGTTTTAGTAGGCATTGTTCTCAGCTCTGGAGTAACCTACAATCCTGAGCAGCAAACTCGTTTTTATGTTGTTTAGATTATATATGCACTTAACATTTTAGCAACTCTTGCAGGAATGAAACACATGAGGTCATTAAGTACTTGGAATTTTGTGTCAAAGATTTGAGCAACGAAGATCCTGGAGTGCACAATCTGCTGCTCTCGTTGTATTCAAAGAAGGTATATTTCTTTCCATAATGCATACTTTTATTGCCCATGCGTGTTGTATGCCAAGAAGGTACATTGTCTTTTCACTTTCAAAATCGAAAAAAATGTGGAGTAATTTAATATTGGCACTTGCCTTATTTCTGTTAAAACATTGACTTTGTACCCATGCATGATATTAAAATCACTTACTGTTGCACCGCGTACATGTCATTATTCGTCTTTCTCGCTTTCATTTACCTGTTGTAACCTTTGGGTACCATGAGTCAATATTTGCCGCACATACAAACTGATGAACGGTATATTTTCATCTGTAGGAGGATGAGTCCCAGCTTTTGCAATTTCTCGACACCAAATTTGGTAATGGACAAGCAAATGGCCCTGATTTCTTTTACGAACCCCAGTATGCTCTGCGTCTATGTCTCCAAGAGAAGAGAATGCGTGCCTGTGTTCGTATTTACAGCATGATGTCCATGCATGAGGAAGCTGTGGCGCTTGCTTTGAGGGTAAGCTTTCATCTGAGAAGCATTTGTTGTGCCTTTACATACTGATGCCGTGGTATTCTCGTTTACTGAGGTTCTCTTATTGCTGTACTTTATTTGCTCCTCATTAGGTGGACTTAGAGCTTGCAAAGGCAGAAGCAGACAAAGTTGAAGATGATGAAGAGCTTAGGAAAAAGCTGTGGCTTAAGGTTGCAAAGCATGTCATCGAGCAAGAAAAAGGAGTCAAGAGAGAGAACATAAAGAAAGCTATAGAATTCCTATCAGAGACTAATAACTTGCTGAAGATTGAGGATATCTTGCCATTTTTCCCAGACTTTGTATTGATTGATGACTTTAAAGTAAGAGATATATGCATCCGATCTATGTACATATTCTTGAAGGCTCATGAATTCACGTTGTTCCTAATTTATAGTTACTGTTCCACATTTCAGTCTTATTAGTTCGATGCCTTTTTTCTTTGCACTAACAATGAAAACATGGTCCGAGCAGGAGGAAATCTGCAAATCTCTCAAGGACTATAACAGCCAGATTGAACAACTGAAGCAAGAGATGGATGATGCTACGCGTGGAGCAGACAACATCAGAAGTGATATCGGTTCCCTTGCTCAGAGATATACTGTGATTGATCGCGAGGAGGAATGTGGGGTAAGAGAATGGTGCCATGAGATCTCTTTGGTATATTGAATTTGCTTGGCTTGTGTCTGTTGCAGTTTTATATGAGAATTCATTAGTTTCCCATCCATTGCATTCTGGGCATGTAAAATCTATGTAGCACTGATACGGATACGTGTATCGGTATCGGGCCGATACGGATACGAAGATACGACATTTTGAAAAAGCGTCGATACGAGGATACGTTTTCATAGTCTTTAAAATAAATAAATACATGTAGTAGCTAGAGGTGCCAACGTGATCACATAAATTATATTTGCATTTGGTGAGAGCATCAGAGAGGAGGCTGAGAAAGCAGTGTGCTGCTGGCTGCCTGTGACTTGCAAGGGGTATCACCAATTCTTTTAAATGCTTTATTTACCGATATGTTGCCAATAGGTATCGAAGAGGTATCGTGTCCGAATTGGTATCAGATACGGTATCCGACACGGACACGAGCTCCGAGCAAGGTATCCGTGCAGCGTAGTGTAAAATGCAAGCAAAGATTCAGAGAAAAGATGACCAACAATATAGGCTGCCATCTGTTTTGTTATTACAACGTGTCCTCAAGTGCATCCACATTTGTTCCTGTTTTAATGCAGATAGTTCTCCGTCTTATGAATTTCTATACTTAGTATCTTGTGCACTATATCATGAGTTCATGACTATATCATGGTGCTAATTAGTTGTCCTGAACTAACAGGTATGCCGGCGCAAAATATTGACTGTGGGAGGATTGCACCAGGTAGGAAGAAGTTATGCATCTGTTGGACACATGGCCCCTTTCTATGTGTTTCCCTGTGGACACGCCTTCCATGCGAATTGTTTGATTGCCCATGTAACTCGCTGCACTAGCCAAGTGCAAGTAAGTCCCGCTGCAGAGGTTCAATTGTTTGCTCCATATTTCTCAATAAAATACTAGGATTAAGTTCCATCTTGTGTTCCTATTGTTTATGATTTCCATCTTTTGTAGGCCGAGAGAATATTGAACCTTCAGAGGCAGCTTAGCTTAATTGACAGGAAAGCAGCAAAAGACAATGGTGGGATCGGGAATGGCGAATCTGTTATGGGTGCAACACCAGTTGAGAAGGTTTGGTGATATTTAAACTGTGATATATATTACGCTCTGCAGTCCTTATGCTGATGTTACTGTAATCGTTTAACAGCTGAGGTCACAGTTGGATGATGCTGTCGCAAGTGAGTGCCCCTTCTGCGGTGATCTGATGATCAGGGAGATCTCATTGCCTTTCATTCTCCCCGAAGAGTCGGCTGAAAAGGCTTCATGGGAAATCGAGTCACAACCGACGGCACAGAAGATTCTTCCGATGACCATGTCTTTATGATACTAGGGATGTCTATACCTGGTGTTGACAACCTCGTCCTAGATTTCGTGTGGATATAGGTTGTCACTGTTGTGCAGCTTGTGTACTTGTTGGGTGTTCTGAACCAGAGGTGTTTCTCCATGCAGCTTTTGTTCATAAAAACTCGAGTTACCTCACATGGGCCCTTGTACAGAGCAGGATCTCTTCTGCGATTCTAACACGCCAATGTTTTTGCAAATATATATTTCGATCCAGTTGTGCTAATACACGGCGACCTTTGTATTCTACACCTGTACAAGAAATATTTCGTTCAGTTGTGAGACTGCCAAATCATCTGTACCTGCATCTGAAGTAGTGAATGTATGTAGTCATGAGTGGCATGAAATACACTCTTGAGCTTCCTTAGTTCATTGGAGGTATTGAGTGTACAATTTCTGAATCAATCTCCCAATTCCTAAAGAATTTGTGACAAGTGGTAACTCACGGAAGTTGCAATAACGCGTGATGGATGATTCGATGCGCGGTTTTGTGTGGCATTGATCATGTGTTACATACAGGGCCGTGGAAATTGCCGCCAATGTGACAATGTTCCCTCATCGCAAATCGCAGTGGAAGTGGAAACTACAAGTGCTGCACGTCCATTGCAACGGAAACGGCTTCTTCACGGTTAAGAGGACCAAGGAAGAAACACTACAGACTAAATATGGATTGAAAAGGCTGAGACTGGTGGCAAGCAAACCGAAGAACAATGACGCCCTAAATTTAGCAGCAAGTTCTCATTGCAGGAGAAGTGATCATAAATAGGTAGCTTTCATTCTCATCCATGAGTGTATCCATTGGACAGGGTTTACCAATACAAGTGCTATAAAGAAGTTATAGCCTCCTCCAAGAACGAGGCTATGCACCTCCGCTCCTCTCCTTCTCCCTAGATCGTCGGGCCTCTTCCATCCGTCGGTCGCCGTTGTCTTGCCGGTCCCGCAGCCATGGCGGGCGGCGTGGTGGTAAGCTCCTCCGGGGGCAAGGTCTACCCTGGCCACATGACGGCATTCGTCTTCTTCTCCTGCCTCGTCGCCTCCTCCGGCGGGCTCATCTTCGGCTACGACATTGGCATCTCGGGTATGTCTATCTGTCTTCAGGCAACGAAATGAAAATGAAATTGAATTGGTTGATGATCATAAACTGAATTTCGAGTGACTGTTGGAATAGGCTTGTGTGTCCAGTCGACGATCCATCGAGTGAGGTGGAGGACTCGACAACTTAGAGGGTCCCGACTTCGGGGTCTGTCCCAAAGTCGAGGAAGTGTTCGACTCCGGGGTCTGTCCCGAGTCGAGGCAGTCGCCAGGTTCTTCGGGTGCGAGGACTTTTGTCCTGTAGCCTGTGTCCTGAAGTGGTGCGTCAGCACCAATACAGAGTAGGTAGTTAGGACGTGCTAGACGTCACCTACAGTGTTTCTTAGTCAGTGACGCTGCCAACAGTGGCGGTGTGTCATGACATCATAGACCTGTCACATCAAGTCGGATGTGACAGCTTAGTTGACTTTAGGCCGGCAGCTCGGCACAACCCCTATTTAAAGGGAGGAATACTAAGATAGAAAATTGAGGCAAACCATTTCTTAAATGGCACACACTCCCCTCTCTCTTCTCCACTCTCTCTCGTTTAAGCTTTAAGGGACAACAATTGGTATCAGAGCCCGAGTTATTTGAGAGATCTCACCGGAGATGGGCGAGCACAGAGCTATTCTGCCGGCGGAGATGAAGGAGGCCGCAAGCACGCTGGCAGTCCAGCGGGTTGTGCGGGAGGCCGGTAGTTCGTGGCCGCTGCTCACGCGGTCAAACTACGCGGACTGGGCGTTGCTCATGCAGGTGAAGCTTGAGGAACGCCGTGTTTGGTCCGCCGTGCACGATGGCACGGAGGAGCGCGAGACGGACTGAGCAGCGCTGGAGTACCTGCTGCTCGCCGTCCCGCCGGAGATGATCTCCACACTGGCGTCGAAGAAGACGGCCAAGGAGGCGTGGGAGGCGATCAAGACGATGCGGGTCGGAGACACCCATGTCCGGGAGGCGAAGGCGACGGCGCTCAAGAAGCAGTTTGAGGCCATCAAGTTCGGCGACGACGAGAACATCGACGACTTCACCATACGGCTGTCGTCGCTCGTGTCGCAGCTTAGGGTGCTCGGCGTCACCGTCACCGAGCCGGACACTATCCGTAAGTTTCTCTCGGTCGTTCCCACGAGGTTCTCGCAGATGGCATGCTCCATCGAGACCCTTCTCGACCTCGGAAAGCTCCCCATGGACGAGCTCATCGGCCGCCTCAAAACGGCCGAGGAGCGACATGAGGCGGAGAAGCCGGAGGCCAAGCAGGCTGATGTCTACGTGTGCTTCTATTCTTGTAGACAGTGTTGGGCCTCCAAGAGCAGAGGTTTGTAGAACAGCAGCAAGTTTCCCTTAAGTGAATCACCCAAGGTTTATCGAACTCAGGGAGGTAGAGGTCAAAGATATCCCTCTCAAGCAACCCTGCAATTAAGATACAAGAAGTCTCTTGTGTCCCCAACACACCCAATACACTTGTCAGATGTATAGGTGCACTAGTTCGGCGAAGAGATAGTGAAATACAAGTAATATGGATGATTATAAGTAGTAACTGCAATCTGAAATAAAGATGGCAGCAAGCAAACATGTAGCAGAACTTGTTGTAAACGGTGTTTCAATGCTTAGAAACAAGGCCTAGGGATCATACTTTCACTAGTGGACACTCTCAACAATGATCTCATAACTGAATAAATAAAAGCTACTCTTAAACACTCTCTTGTTGGATAACAAACACCATTCATTGTGTAGGGCTACAAAAGCACACCTCAAGCCGGAGTAAACAAGCGCCACAACGTCATAAAGGAATCACACACGGTGCACACACTGTCACCTTTACACCGTGGAGAGTACCGGAGTTCATATTAAAGTAACCTATAGAGTGCATAATAGATAAAGAGTAACATCTACATATTCAACTAGATTAGCACAACTGAACACAAGTAAATACTGCTCGGGATTATTCTCCTTCTTGATGAAGCAAGAGTACTATGCGTAGGGCTGCAAAGCACACCTCAAAGTCTGAGTAAACAAACACCACAATTCCCAAGAATAAGCCATGATAAATGTCTAAATTATTCATAGAGTCACACAAGTACCCACACTGTCACCTTGATACCGTGTTGTCACAATGACTCCAGAAACTAGACAAAATCACTTGAGTAGCATAAACATTATTAATGTATTCAGCGATACTAGCAATACACATGATCACATAAAGATCACACCATGGGAGAGAGAGATGAACCACATAGCTACCGGTAGAGCCCTCAGCCTCGGGGGAGAACTACTCCCTCCTCATCATGGGAGTCAGCAGCGGCGATGAAGATGGCGGTGGAGTCGATGGAGATGACTCCGGGGGCAATTCCCCGTCCCGGCGGCGTGCCGGAACAGAGATTCTGTCCCCCGAAACTTGTCGTCGATGGCGGCGGCGCTGCGGAACTCTTCGTGGAAATTGGCTTGGTTTTAGGGTTTTCGCGTCGGGGGATAAATAGGCGAAGGGGCGGCGTCGGTGGAGCCCGAGGGGCCCAACCATAGGCTGGCGCGGCAGGAGGGGGCCGCGCCGCCAGGTGGTTTGGCCGCCTCCTGGCTCTCTTCGTCTCTCCTTCGGACTTCGTGTACGTGTTGGAAAAATAGGGACGTGGCCTTTTGTTTCGTGCAATTCCGAGAATATTCGCAGAAGTACTTTTCTGGAACCAAAAACAGCAGAAAACAGGGAACTGGCACTGTGGCATCTTGTTAATAGGTTAGTCCCAGAAAATGCATAAAAGTGATATGAAGTGTATATAAAACATGTAGCAATTGGTATAATATAAGCATGGAACATCAGAAATTATGGATACGTTGGAGACGTATCAAGCATCCCCAAGCTTAGTTCTACTCGTCCTCGAGTAGGTAAAACGATAACAACAAATAATTTCTGAGGAGACATGCTTTCACACAATCTTGATCATAATATTGCAAGGCTCATGTCATGAATGAAGTGACTCAAAGCAATGGTCTATAGTTTGCTAACATAGATAAAGAGTAAACAATGAATCATATAAGCAAAAACTTTTCATGAATAGTACTTTCAAGACAAGCATCAAAAAGTTTTGCATAAGAGGTAACTCATAAAGCAATAGATTCAAAGTAAAAGGCATTGAAGCAACACAAAGGATGATTAAGTTTCAGCATTGCTTTCAACTTGTAACATGTATATCTCATGGATAGTTGTCAACATAAAGCAATATAACAAGTGCAATAAGTAAACATGTAAGAATCAATGCACACAAAGTTGACACTAGTGTTTGCTTCTAAGATAGAAAGGAGTAGGTAAACTGACTCAACATAAAGTAAAAGATAGGCCCTTCGCAGAGGGAAGCAGGGATTAAATCATGTGCTAGAGCTTTTTAAGTTTTCGAAAGCATATAGAGAGCACAAAATAAGTATTTGAGAGGTGTTTGTTGTTGTCAACGAATGGTAGTGGGCACTCTAACCCCCTTGTCAACCAGACTTTCAAGAGCGGCTCCCATGAAGGACGTTATCTCTACCAGCAAGGTAGATCATCCCTCTTCTCTTTTGTTTACACATGTATTTTAGTTTCTTTATAGTTGACACTCCTCCCAACCTTTTGCTTACACAAGCCATGGCTAACCGAATCCTCGGGTGCCTTCCAACATTCACATACCATGGAGGAGTGTCTATTTGCAAATTAAGTTGCTTACTGATAAATCAGGGCAAAACATGTGAAGAGAATTATTAATGAAAGTTGTAATTAATTGGGGCTGGGCACCCCGTTGCCAGCTCTTTTTGCAAATTATTGGATAAGCGGATGTATATGCCACTAGTCCATTGGTGAAAGTCTGTCAGAAGTAAATGACAAGATTGAAAGATAAAACACCACATACTTCCTCATGAGCTATAAAACATTGACACAAATAAGGAGTAATAAAGTTTTGAATAGTTTAAAGGTAGCACATGAAGTATTTACTTGGAATGGCAGGAAATACCACATAGTAGGTAGGTATGGTGGACACAAATGGCATGGGTTTTGGCTCAAGTTTGGATGCACGAGAAGCATTCCCTCTCAGTACAGAGTTTAGGCTAGCAAGGTTGTTTGAAGCAAACACAAGTATAAACCGGTACAGCAAGAATCAATAAAAACATATTGCAAGTATTATAAGACTCTACACTGTCTTCCTTGTTGCTCAAACATTTTACCAGAAAATATCTAGACCTTAGAGAGAACAAATATGCATCCCAAGTCTCAACAAGCTCTACGGTAGTTCTCCACTACTAGGCTTTAACTACATGATGCAAGAGCTTAAACATGATCTACTTGAGAGCTCAAAACAATTGCAAAGTGTCAAACGAAACAAGACAAAACAGATCAATAGACATGACATAGCAAGATGCATATCTTTTCCAATACCAACTACCACATGTAGCATTTTCTTTCTTCCAAACAAACACCAATCAATTTATTTAAACATAAACTCTCCAAATGATAATATAATGCAGCAAGAGAGTATTTATAAACAAGTGCTAACAGCTCGAAGAGATGCATGAAAAACAGGAGCTAAAAGCACTGCAGTAGCTAGTTAAGAATACTCAACAAATATAAGTGAAGAACATGAGTATTCACATGAAAAAGCGGAGCGTGTCTCTCTCCCACACAAGGATTGCTAGGATCCGAATTTATTCAAACAAAAACAAAAATAAAAGCACACAGACGCTCCAAGTAAAGCGCATAAGATGTGAAAGAATTAAAATATAGTTTCACTAGAGATGACCTGATAAGTTGTTGATGAAGAAGGGGATGCCTTGGGCATCCCCAAGCTTAGACGCTTGAGTCTTCTTGAATATGGGATGAACCACGGGGGCATCCCCAAGCTTAGGCTTTTCACTCTTCTTGATCACATAATATCACCCTTCTCGCTTGATCCTTGAAAACTTCCTTCACACCAAACTCGAAACAGTTCTCATTAGAGGGTTAGTGCATAATCAAAAATTCTCATATTCTGTAATGATACAATCATCCCAAAGCTTCTGGACATTAGCTACAGCCACCAATGCTTTGTGGAGCAAAGAAATCCACACAAACATCGTAAAAGAGCGAATGCAAAACAAAAGGCAGAATCTGTCAAAAACAGAACAGTCTGTGAAGACGAATTTTTTCGAGGCACTTAAGTTGCTCAGATGGATCTGGTCCAATTTAATGAAAGTTGCGTACATATCTGAGGAAGATGCGTGATTTTTTACAGAATTTTTCGAATTTTCTCAGGAGAAAGCTCAAATCGTGACAGCTAAAAATCTGTCTCTGCGCAGAAATCCAAATCTTGCATCAACTTTCAATAAAACTTTACTTGGCACAACAATGCAATAAAATAAAGATACAAAGGAGTTGCTACAGAAGTAACAAGCACCTTGACTCAAACAAAAAGAAAAAAAAATAACAGAAAATAAAAACATGGGTTGTCTCCCATAAGCGCTTTTCTTTAAAGCCTTTTAGCTAGGCATGATTTTTATATGCTCTCATATGTATAAGAGTTGAATATAAGAGAGCATCAAAAGCAAATACCAAACACATTTAAGTCTAACCCACTTCCTATGCAAAATCTTGTAAGAAAAAAAATATGAAGCAAAGTGACTAGCATAGAAGCAAAACAAGTGCAACTTCAAAAATTTCAACAAAAGAGAGGAGACTTAATATTATTGTGATATATGAAGCCATGTCTCCCTCTCTCATAAGACCAGTAGGTCTTAAAGTACCCAGCAAATAAAAGCAAATCAAGAGAAAGCTCAAAACCTTCATCATAAAGAGAGGTGTTTAGTAACATGAAATTTCTATAACCATACTTTCCTCTCTCAAAATAATTTTCAGTGGCATCATGAATAAACTCAACAATATAGCTATCACATAAAGCATTCTTATCATGATCCACATGCATAAAAGTATCATTACTCTCCACATAAGCATAATTAATTATTAGTAATAGTGAGAGTAAAACTATCACAACCATCATTGTAATCATCATAAATTGCAGGCATAGTATAATCATAATAAACTTTATCCTCCATAGTAGGTGGCACCAAAATACCACTATCATTATAATCATCATAAATTGGAGGTAAAGTATCATCAAAGAAAATTTTCTCCTCAAAACTTGGGGGACTAAAAATATCATATTCATCAAAACCAGCTTCCCCAAGCTTAGACTTTTCCATAGCATTAGCAATAATGGTGTTCAAAGAATTTATAGTAATAACATTGCTACCATCATGCAAACAAGCTTCCATAGGTTTTTTAATTTTCTCTTCAAAAGCATCATGTCCTAATTCAATATAAAGTTCATAAAGATCTCTAATTTTTTTGTTGTTTTCCATTAAGCCTAACTAGTGAAAATAAAAACAAGAAACAAAAAGATATAATTGCAGAATCTAAAGGAAATAACTTCGAGCACTCACACACTAGCAACAATACTAGAAAATAGCTTAGTAGCCAGAGGATGTGAATACCTTTTACCTTACCTCCCCGGCAACGGCGCCAGAAAATAGCTTGATGTCTACGTGTGCTTCTATTCTTGTAGACAGTGTTGGGCCTCCAAGAGCAGAGGTTTGTAGAACAGCAGCAAGTTTCCCTTAAGTGAATCACCCAAGGTTTATCGAACTCAGGGAGGTAGAGGTCAAAGATATCCCTCTCAAGCAACCCTGCAATTAAGATACAAGAAGTCTCTTGTGTCCCCAACACACCCAATACACTTGTCAGATGTATAGGTGCACTAGTTCGGCGAAGAGATAGTGAAATACAAGTAATATGGATGATTATAAGTAGTAACTGCAATCTGAAATAAAGATGGCAGCAAGCAAACATGTAGCAGAACTTGTTGTAAACGGTGTTTCAATGCTTAGAAACAAGGCCTAGGGATCATACTTTCACTAGTGGACACTCTCAACAATGATCTCATAACTGAATAAGTAAAAGCTACTCTTAAACACTCTCTTGTTGGATAACAAACACCATTCATTGTGTAGGGCTACAAAAGCACACCTCAAGCCGGAGTAAACAAGCGCCACAACGTCATAAAGGAATCACACACGGTGCACACACTGTCACCTTTACACCGTGGAGAGTACCGGAGTTCATATTAAAGTAACCTATAGAGTGCATAATAGATAAAGAGTAACATCTACATATTCAACTAGATTAGCACAACTGAACACAAGTAAATACTGCTCGGGATTATTCTCCTTCTTGATGAAGCAAGAGTACTATGCGTAGGGCTGCAAGAGCACACCTCAAAGTCTGAGTAAACAAACACCACAATTCCCAAGAATAAGCCATGATAAATGTCTAAATTATTCATAGAGTCACACAAGTACCCACACTGTCACCTTGATACCGTGTTGTCACAATGACTCCAGAAACTAGACAAAATCACTTGAGTAGCATAAACATTATTAATGTATTCAGCGATACTAGCAATACACATGATCACATAAAGATCACACCATGGGAGAGAGAGATGAACCACATAGCTACCGGTAGAGCCCTCAGCCTCGGGGGAGAACTACTCCCTCCTCATCATGGGAGTCAGCAGCGGCGATGAAGATGGCGGTGGAGTCGATGGAGATGACTCCGGGGGCAATTCCCCGTCCCGGCGGCGTGCCGGAACAGAGATTCTGTCCCCCGAAACTTGTCGTCGATGGCGGCGGCGCTGCGGAACTCTTCGTGGAAATTGGCTCGGTTTAGGGTTTTCGCGTCGGGGATAAATAGGCGAAGGGGCGGCGTCGGTGGAGGCCCGAGGGGCCCAAACCATAGGCTGGCGGCTGGAGGTGGGGCCGCGCCGCCAGGTGGTTTGGCCGCCTCCTGGCTCTTCTTCGTCTCTCCTTCGGACTTCGTGTACGTGTTGGAAAAATAGGGACGTGGCCTTTTGTTTCGTGCAATTCCGAGAATATTCGCAGAAGTACTTTTCTGGAACCAAAAACAGCAGAAAACAGGGAACTGGCACTGTGGCATCTTGTTAATAGGTTAGTCCCAGAAAATGCATAAAAATGATATAAAGTGTATAAAAACATGTAGCAATTGGTATAATATAAGCATGGAACATCAGAAATTATGGATACGTTGGAGACGTATCACAGGCCGGCAAACTACTCCTCACAGATGAGGAGTGGTTCTCCCGGATGCGCCTGCAGGACGGAGGTGGATCCTCCAGCCATGCAGGACGCGGCGGCGGCAAGCCGCGCGGACGCGGCAGGGTCAGCCCGGCTCGCGGAGCCGGGAACCGCGACAAGTGTCACTACTGCGGAGTCGTCGGCCACTGGGCGCGAGATTGCCGCAAGAAGAAGCGCGAGGAGGAAGCCCACCCCGTGCGCAGAGGGGATGCGGAAGCGCACCTCGTCCGTGGCGGAGACGACAAGGACGACAGCGCGCTCCTCATGATGGAGACATGTACCATCGCGTCTGCCCCATAGCTCCCTGCTTCGACTCGCTAGGCGGAGTCGAACACCTCGGAGGCGGCACCCTTGTCTCTACCGGTGGCAGAGTCAGCGACTCGACCGGTGGCGGAGTCGGAGGGATCGTCGACTCCTCCGGAGGAACTTGCGACGATTCGATGGATCGCGGAGTGGGACGTGGCGACTCGAGAGGAGTCGGCCGTGTCGGAAGGACCCGACAGAATCGTCGAGTCAGGAGGACTCAACAGCGTTGGCTCAGAAGGAGCTGACCATGGCGACTCGAGAGGAGTCGGCCGTGTCGGGTCGCGAGGACCCGACAGAATCGTCGAGTCAGGAGGACTCGACAGCGTTGGCTCAGAAGGAGCTGACCATGGCGACTCGGGAGGAGTTGGCCACCCGGCTCCAGCAGCCGGGTGTGTCGGGTCGCAAGGACTCGACAGCCTCGTCGGGTGGAGAGCACTCGACTGCGGTGACTCGAGAGGAGTCGACCACGGCAGCTCGGAAGGAGCTGGCCGACCCGACTCACAAGGAGCCGGTCCTCCTCATGCTAGAGGAGAAGGCGCAGGTCAACCTGGCGCAAGAGGGGGACGCCAAGAAGGGCGTCTGGTACCTCGACTCGGGCGCCACCAATCATATGACTGGTGACCGCGCCGCGTTCGCAGAGCTGGACTCGAGCGTCATCGGAACTGTCAAGTTCGGCGACGGATCGCGAGTCGACATCTGCGGGTAGGGGACGGTGCTCTTCGTCTGCAAGTCAGGCGAGCACCGGGCCGTCACCGGGGTATACTACATACCCCGGCTGAATACGTAGATCATCAGCCTGGGCCAGTTCGACAAGAACGGCTGCCAGGTGCTGATCGAGGATGGGATCCTCCGGGTGCGTGATAGGGAGCGACATCTCCTGATCAAGGCTAGGCGAGAGCTGAACCGGATGTACAAGCTGCACGCGCGAGTCGCGCAGCCGGTGTGCCTAGTCGTGGGTAATGACGTGAAACACACGTTCGTTGGGAGACCCCAAGAGGAAGGTATGAAGCAGTGCAGCAGCAAGTTTTTCCTCAGTAAGAAACCAAGGTTGTCAGATCCAGGAGGAGTACAAGCAATTCAGAAGGTTGTTGGTGCGCCGTTGCTCGATCACCAACGTGGAACCTGCACACAACACAATCAAACAATTTTGCCCCAACGAAACAGGAAGGTTGTCAATCTTCCGGCTTGCTGTAACAAAGGATTAAACGTATGGTGTGGAAAATAGTATATAATTGCAGGAAGTAAAAGAGAACAATTGTTTGCAGTTGGTGGTTTTATCAGTGTAAAAGAATGGACCGGGGTCCACAGTTCACTAGTGGTGTCTCTCCATAAAGATAAATAACATGTTGGGTAAACAAATTACAGCTGGGCAATTGATAAAATAGTGAGCGCATGACAATGCATATAAATGACAAGATGACTACCATGATATTTAATTGGGCATTACGACAAGATACATAGACCGTTATCCAACCGCATCTATGACTAATAATCCACCGTCAGGTTAACATCCGTGTCCCCCGTTGGTATTAAGTTGCAAGCAACGGATAATCGCATTAAGTAATGTGCGTAATGTAAACAAATACATATGACCGTAGACATAGCATTGTTATGTTATCCCTAGTGGCAACAGCACATCCACAACCTTAGACGTTGCTGTCACTCGCCAGATTACTGGAGGCATGAACCCACTATCTAGCATAAATACCCCCTCTTGGAGTTACAAGCATCTACTTGGCCAAAGCATCTACTAGTAACGGAGAGCATGCAAGATCATAAATAACATGTAACATAGATTAATAATCAACTTGATCATAGTATTCAATATTCATCGGATCCCAGCAAACACAACATGTAGCATTACAATAAGATGATCTTGATCATGTTAGGCAGCTCACAAGATCTAAACATGATAGCATAAAGTGGAGAGACAACCATCTAGCTACTGCTATGGACCCGTAGTCCAAGGATGAACTACTCACGCATCACTCCGGAGGCAGGCATGGCGATGTAGAGCCCTCCGGTGATGATTCCCCTCTCCGGCAGGGTGCCGGGAAGAGCTTCAGAACCCTCCCGAGCTAGGGTTGACGACGGCGGCGCCTCTGGAACTTTTCGTGGAATATGACTCGGGTATTTAGGGTTTTCCAGACGGGAGGAATAAATAGGCGAAAGGGCGGCGTCGGAGGCCACCCGAGGGGCCCACACCACCCTCGGCGCGGCAGGCAGGGGGCCCGCCCAGCCCTGGTGTGGCCGCCTCCTGGCGCTTCTCCGTCTCTCCTTTGGACTCCGTGGACGTGTCGGTGAAATAGGGACCTCCGTTGATTTTCGTCCAATTCCGAGAATATTTCCTTAACAGCTTTTCTGAAATACAAAAACAGCAGAAAACAGGAACTGGCACTGTGGCATCTTGTTAATAGGTTAGTCCCAGAAAATGTATAAAAATGATATGAAGTATATGTAAAACATGTAACAATTGGTATAATATCAACATGGAACATCAAAAATTATAGATACGTTTGAGACGTATCAGCATCCCCAAGCTTAGTTCCTACTCGTCCTCGAGTAGGTAAACGATAAAACAAAATAATTTTTGAAGTGACATGCTACCATCATAATCTTGATCAAATAGTATTGTAAGGCACATGTAAATGAATGAAGTGATCCAAGTCAATGGTCTATAGTTTGCTACCAAATAGATAATGAGTAAACAACTGAATCATACAAGCAAAACTTTTCATGAATAATACTTTGGAGACATTGCATCCACAGGTTTACATAAGAGTTAACTCAAAAAGCAATAGATTCTAGTAAAAGGTATTTAACCAACACAAAGGAAGATTTAAGTTTCAGCATTTGCTTCAACTTTTAACATATTTATCTCATGGATATTGTCAACACAAAGCAATATAATAAATCCAATATGTAGCATATAACAATTGTTGTACCAAAGTTGACACTAGTGTTTGCTTGTGGAAGATAGAAAGAAGTAGGAAAACTGACTCAACATAAAAGTAAAAGAAAGGCCCTTCGCAGAGGGAAGCAGGGATTAAATCATGTGCTAGAGCTTTTTAGTTTTTGAAATCATATAGAGAGTAAAAATTAAGTTTTGAGAGGTGTATGTTAATTGGTCAACGAATCAGTAGTGGAAAGTACAATATGACCCCGGCCAAACAGACTTTTAAGAGCGGCTCCCATGAAGGACGTTATTTCTACCAGCAAGGCAGATCATCCCTCTTTTTCTCTTTGGTTTACACATGCAGATGTTTCACTGAGTATTCAGTTGACAAAATGTGAAGAGATTAAGCGGTTAAAGTTGTAATTAATTGGGACTGGGCACCCCGTTGCCAGCTCTTTTTGCAAAATTAATAGATAAGCGGATGTATATGCCGCTAGTCTGAAGGTAAAGTCTGCTTGACAAGTGACATAAAGACATCCACCACGTCCTCATGAGCTTGGTAAACATTGACACAAAAAGGAGTAGTAACAATTTTGAATATTTAAAGGTAGCACATGAAAAATTTACTTGGAGTGGCAAGGAAATACCACATATAGGTAGTTATGGTGGACACAGATGGCATGGATTTTGGCTCAAGGATTTGGATGCACGAGAAGCATTCCCTCTCAGTACAGAGTTTAGGCTAGCAAGGTTATTTAAGCAAACAAGACTATCAACCGGTACACCAAGTTTTATATGACCAACATATTGCAAAAATTATAAGACTCCACACTGTCTTCCTTGTTAACCAAACCCTTTTACTAGAAAATATCTAGACCTTAGAGATACCACTCATGCAAACCAAATTTCAACAAGCTTTACGGTAGTTCTTCACTAATGGGCTTAACTTACATGATGCAAAAGTTTAATCATGACCTACTTGTTAACTCAAAACAATTGACAAGTATCAAATTATCCAAGTTAGTGATCTACAAGAGTATGTAAGTCTTTTCCATTATACCATTTACCACATGCAACATTTTCTGTTCCAACCAAACACCAATCAATTTATTTCAATAACTCTCCAAACAAGTATAAGTGAAGTAAGAGAGTACTTTCTTTAAAAGAACTAATAGCTCTGACAAGAGATACATGAAAACAAGAGCTAAAAGCTGAACAGCGCTAGATATGAATACTCAACAAGTATAAGTGAAGAATAGGAGTATTCTAATGAAAAAGCGGAGCGTGTCTCTCTCCCAATCAAGAATGCTAGGATCCAATCAAGTTGATATCAAAAAATAAAAATAACTGAAAATAAAAGCACACAGACGCTCCAAGAACAACACATATGATGTGAAAGAATTAAAATATAGTTTCACTAGAGATGACCTGATAATTTTGACGATGAAGAAGGGGATGCCTTGGGCATCCCCAAGCTTAGACGCTTGAGTCTTCTTGAAATATGCTGGGGAGATCCATGGGAGCCTCCCCAAGCTTAAGCTCTTCACTCTTCTTGATCCTATTATATCACTCTTCTCTCTTGACCTTGAAAACTTCCGCCACACCAAACTCAAAGTAAATCTCATTAGAGGGTTAGTGCATCAATCAAAAACTCACATGTTCTGTAAGGACGCAATATGACCGTTACTTTAAACATTAACTACTGCCACTGATGTTATGTGAAGCTCTTCCACCCAAAAAAGAATTCACCCAACACTAGTAAAAGAGAGAATGCAAAATAAAAGACATAATCTGTCTAAAACAGAACAGTCCGCAAAGACGAATTTTTTCGAGGCACTTACGTTGCTCAGATCGAAAAACTTTGAACTAACGAAAGATACATACATACATCAGGATTACGCACAAAAAATTTCAGATTAAAATCACATTTATGTGAATTTATAATTTTCATACAGTGAACAGCAAAAATCTTTCTGCGCAGCAATCAAAATCTAGCATCATCTTATCATTAGAGACTCTTCTTGGCAAAACAATGCGAAAAAGTAAAGATACAAAGGAGTTGCTACAGAAGTAAACAAGTTCCTTGACTCAATAAAAAGAAAATTGCAGAAATAAAAATAATGGGTTGCCTCCCATAAGCGATTTTCTTTAACGCCTTTTAGCTAGGCACAAAGCATGCATCAAGTATTACAAAGTGTAGAAGCATCAACATTATAATTTGTTCGAACAATAGAATCAAAAGGTGGTTTCATCTTCTACCTAGGGAAGTGTTCCATACCTTTCTTGAGCGGGAATTGATATTTAATATTCCCCTCTCTCATATCAATAATAGCACCAATAGTTCTAAGAAAAGGTCTTCCAAGCACAATAGGACAAGATGGATTGCATTCAATATCCAAAACAAAAAATCAACAGGGACAAAGTTGTTATTAACCATGATAAGAACATCATCAATTCTACCCAAAGGTTTCTTTATCGTAGCATCAGCGAGGTGAACATCCAAATAACAATTTTCCAAAGGTGCTAAATCAAGCATATCATAAAGTCTTTTAGGCATAACAGAAACACTAGCACCAAGGTCACACAAAGCATTGCAATCAAAGTTATTCAACTTCATTTTAATGATAGGCTCCCAACCATCTTCTAACTTCCTAGGGATGGATACTTCACGTTTCAATTTTTCTTCCCTAACTTGTATGAAGCATTAGTAATATGTTTATTAAAAGCCATGTTTATTTCACTTGCTTTAGGACTCCTAGCTAGCTTTTGCAAGAACATAATTACTTCAGAAAGATTACAAACATCAAAATCAAAATCATTATCATCAAAGGTAATGGAGTGTAACACCCCGATTTTCACTAACCGTTTTTTTATAAAAAGGGGTGAACTAAAAATTTGCGAAAACCTTTTAACTTTGATTTCTCTGGGTTTTATCAAAATTCAGTTGAACTTCTGGTGGTTGATGTCGAAATCATGTACCTCTCTTTGTCCCAACCCCGGGAATATTATCTGAATATTTCTGATCACCTTTGATCCCGTTCATTAGGGTTTTCTTTATAAAACCTTAATGTCTTTTCTATAGAAAACAAAAACCGATATCTCGCCTCTCCAAATAAACTCTCCTTTACCTTGCTCAGAAAATTCGCCAAAAATCCCAGAGACACCTATCCTCATGTATATCCCATATATGCATGAACATCGCCATGACCTATGCAACTTTTCAGATTGAAGAAATTACCAAATCTGCCACTACCGGGCCATTAAAACCAAAACCCTACTTCCACTCCACCATAATTCTTGACCACCTGAGGAAGTGTTTCATATCCCATTATAAGCCTCCCCAAGAAATTTGGGATCATTTGGATCAAAATTTTCTTGTAGGACACCCATCGAACACCTTCTGCCCTTTTCGAAACCCGAAAATGTTTACACATGAAACTTTCTCCAAATTGAGTGAAACTGGACCACATTGCTCACATACCAGTAGAACACCACCAGTAAAAATCCTAGCTCCATTGGAATAGAGGAAGTCCATTTTCATTTCATCGAACACCTCGAGTACATTTGAGTTCTTCAAAACTTTGTACTGGAATTTTGTCCCAATTTGATGTCTTGCTTGCTGTGTGTTGTTTGTGACAGTAGTGCAACCCAGTGACGCGACCCGTTTTCTTTTTAGTGCCCCAAATCACCGGGAACGCGAACCACGCCGCTCGCGTCGCGCTCTGGACATGCCAGTGTCGGCATGACACTGTGCAAACCCCAGCCCCAGCCCTATCCTCTGCTGCAGTGCAGCCACGTGCTACACTGTACCTCCAGCTCATCTCCCCTATCCAGCCCTCCTCTTATCCCCTCCCTTTAAAGCTTTGGAGCAAGGTGGTGCACCAAACCACCGTCGGTGCAATCAAGTCCTTCCCCTCCCCCTTGCTATATAGAGGACCTCGGTGCCTCCTCTCAGCCTGGCACCTCACTCTCCTCTCTTCCCCTGGACTCCCAGCAGGTTTGCTCGAGGGACGAGCTCGTCTCCTTCGAGCTTCGGCCGTGGCCACCGAAGCTAGGTCGAGCACGTTCCAGAGCTATCCACCGCCTCCTAGCCTGAGCCAACCCACCTGCTAGCCTCCCCATCACCTCCGCATCCGTTTCCCCAGCTCCACATCGCCCAACCGCGCGCTGCCGTGAGCTGCCCGTGGTCGGCCGCCATGGCCGACGCACGCGAGCTTGCGTGCTCGAGCAACCCAGCCCCTCCCCCGCGCCCCTAGCCCTCCCCTGGCCGCGGTACGCCGCCGCCGTCCCACTCCCCAGCCCAGTTCGTCGAGGAGCAGGTCACCGGGAGCTCCCCAAGCTTTGGCCGCCATGGCCGTACCACGGAGCTCGCGGGAGCCGCCCCCGCTAGCAGGGAGTCCTACCCGGGCGCGGGGTAGGACGAGGACCTCCCCGTAGTCCTCAGCTGGCCTCGCCGGGCCGCCCGTCGCTGGCGGCGGCAGTTTCCCATGCTCTCCCGTGCCGTAGTCAGAGGAAGAAGGAGGAAGGTAAAGGAAGAAAGAGAAAAGAAGAAAAGAAAAAAGAAGAAGTGAGAGGCCGACAGGTGGGTCCCGGTCCCACCTGTCAGGTTAAGTGGAGGCGCCTTCGCGCGAATCCGCTTCCCTGGAGCGAAGACGTATTTTCGGAGAAGTACGCGACCAGCCCGGCCCAGTTCGGGATTCAGCCCGCTCTGTTTTTTTCCCGAGTGAGCAGCAAATAGCTATCCGTCGCCTGCCAATATCTTTTGATCCGTAGCTCCGTTTGAGGTGATTCAAATTTGTAAATTCTTAGTTTGAAAAGCTCTGTCCAATAGTATAAGTTTTACATTTTTTGTAAAATACTTGTATGCTCAGCACCTTTGTGTGCATGCGTAGGTATTCCGCGGTACCGGCAAAACCGAGACCCTAACCCGTGACGTGTCCGTGACCCTCCAAGCCAAACGGTGTCGATCTTCGGAGGCAAGCTAACCACTTGCTATGAGCTCCAGTCTAGTGTATCTTGTTGTGTTTTGCCTGCTAGTCAATGATGTTGATCGTCGATGTAATTTCGTGTGTATGCTTACATGCCATGTTTATTTTTCCGAGCATAGATAGCGTTGCCATGTTGCTTTTTAAATTGTCGCATTACTACATAATTGCTTATCTGTGCCTCACCCCCATTCCCGAGGCGATGGGCTGGAGGAACCGCCACAGTCAAGGGAATGGGAAATAATACAACTGTGCGCCTCGCACTTGCGTGGCTTTGTTTGCTTCTTCTTCTTCGCCGAGGTGAGGAGCAGACGAATGTCGTCTTATGATCCTCGGAGTTGGGGGCATTTGCCAAAAGAGTTATTTGCTTCTTCTCCCTCTGTCAAACGTGGTTGGCGTAAGCCCACCTGGACTGCGACGCTTGGGGCATTCGCTTTCCATTTGGTTCTTTTTGCCAAGATTGCTGACACCACGTCGGGTTAATCCTTGAGTGGAATGGATGCTTTCTTTCTTATGAGTGCTTTTCGGTTCATTTTGGAGACTACATGCCCTACCAACTGTGGTAGTTGATCTGTGATGGCGCTGGTCGGAGGTATCTCTGCCACAGTCACCCGATCGACGCCAACAAACTGTGCTACCTTTTGTATTGATCTGCGATGGCGCTGGTCGGAGGTATCTCTGCCATAGTCACCCGGTCAATACAAACAAACTACTGCTTGAAATACTATGTTGCTAATATCTTGATGTTTGATGATATATATTGTTATGATATTGTGATTGTGTGTTGGACTAATCCTCTGTTGTTTGGACTTGTCCTGATGGAATTTGATTAAATGAAACACCCCTCCAAACATCGATAGGGTCAGTCCATAGTGCCACTAATCTGAACATCAAAAGCACTGCCACTGTCGCTCATATGGGCGGGCCTTGACCTACGTAACCTATTGAGCCTCCTTTGATGCTACCATTTTGGCAAGACTAGTAGGTTACCTTTGTGGTCGGGGCTAGCCTTGTGAAGGTTCCGGAGCTAGGCGTCGCTCATCTGTTGGGGGCGTGCCGGATTCACTTCGTCATCAGACATAGAGTTGTGTCGGTAGCTATACAGGGAGTGTCTTGGTAGCGTGAACGGTCAGGTGAGTGTATCTTGTTGAGTTCGTCTTAGGGATGATATCCTAAAGTACCGGCTGAGTGTGGTGCACTTAGATGGGTGGTATCTGCAACCTCTCGAGAGTGTCAAATCTGGATGTCTAGCCTCGTTCCAAGGTTATGGAACAACAGTTCAGTGTCGGTCACACTATTGTCTTTGTCGAGTCAGGAGGTTAAACATAAGTTCGGTTTGAAAGAAAATTGAACAACCTGATTTCACTAAATGAACAATAAGATGATGCAGGGAATGTTACTTAAGCTGGGGATGGTTACCGTGTTTCGGGGTGACGGTGTGATCGTTGGGAGCCTAGAGTTAGGCCTGAGCCAACATCAACCGTGCATGCCCAACGTGGAAGAATAAGGCCAGAAGCCTAGGAGAGTTGGGAAAAGAAATAAGGCCAGTGGGCCTAGCAGGGATGATAAATATTGTTATGTTACTTGGTACCAAATGGTACACCCGTTTACTCGTCACAGGTAAGCCCTTTGTATGATTGCCGGTGCACGATCCAACCCCACCTGGCTTGGATTCTGTACTGGTGATACCCCCGTTGCTTGTTGATGACATGTTTGGTTGACAATGCCATGCTACTTTTATGTAATGTATCTAGAGTACACTTGACATGTTGTAGGATTTTATTTCCAATGTACATCTTGCTGCATGATTGTTGGATTGTTCGTAGTGAGTGGCGATTCTTGCTGAGTGCATACAAATGTACTCACGGGCCTTGTGATTGTGGCCAGATTTTGGCGAGGATTCATCTTCTACCTTAGCGAGGAAATGGAGCAGGAGCGTGCTAGGATCAGTAGCCCAGCCAGATACCTGTGGAGTGGAGCCGCTCCAAGCCGTTGCCTTAGCCGTCTTCCGCTGCCAGTTAAACTCTGTCCTGGGCCATACTTGGCAAGATATTTTGTAATGCCTCGATGGCCTTGTAAACCTTTTGTAGCACTTTGTGCCTGATTGTGTAATGATTTCCGCTATGTTGCATTGTCGTAACGTGCGGCCAGATATCTTGGGCTGGCGCACGGGGCGACCGCCTCTCTGGAAATATGTGCCAGAGCGGGGTGCCACAGAGCATGGTATCAGAGCACCAGGCTGGCTGTAGACTACCCTAGCATGGAAAGCCCAACCATACTTGCGCCCGACAAAGAGCCCGATGGATTTAACCCATCTTTGCCTAACCAGCATGGCTATTGTCAGACAACGGTATGGTGCAGTAGATTCTTGTCTCAATCTTCCACCATAAGGCTCGCTGGTTTCTTCCTTGAGAAGTAATCGACATCACCTAGTAGATAAGACCCTAATCCCAGCTGCATAGATATCTTCACCATTCTTGCTAACCATGGTACATCTTTTCCCTCTATAGTTGGTTTCCAAGTGAAACTTTTAGGAAGTTCCCTCTTTCCCCTATAACCTGAGGTTAGTATGAGTGGCGGTTTTGTGCCTATGTTACTTAAGCCGGGAAATGTTGCGATTTTATTTGCTTCTTCATGATTCGATTCTTTTTGGTTTTCCAAAAATTTGCCGAGTTTTGTTTTCCGCCTTGTGTTAATTCCGCAGGAGTTCTACCAAAAGATTGTGTCAACTCCCAGTAATCCAAACCCGACAGGAGGAAGCACAGCTCAACAGTCTGCCTGAACAAGAAACCCAGCACCCAGCCAATCAGAACAAAGTAAAGTCAATATTGATGAGCCCGAGTCCTTCCCAAAATATAATCAACGACAGTCTATCAATGTCAACCTGTATTCTTTGAGAACACCAACAACAACCTGGAGATCTGGTATGGTATATGTGAAATTTACATTATGTCTTTTCACTTAGTTGGTGCACCCACGTATTTGCTGGACGCTAGGAATGAGGTTTGCAAATATGGAGATATTCTTGGTTGCCTGGATTACGATGACACTCATATGCATCAAACTAGTGGAAATATAAAATGTCCAATCCAGCTTGTTCTGTGCAAACGAAGCAAGCATCTGTCCGGTCAAAGATTTTACAACGACTACAGAATATTTCTCCCCCAACAAGCAGCCCTCGTGTTGAAGGAAATAAATATTTCTCCCCCAACAAGCAGCCCTCGTGTTGAAGGAAATACTACACCCGTGAATGAGATTTATCATCAGGCACCGTTCTTTTGAAACCGATACACTCGAGAACCAGCAATATCCGCGCCACGAGAAATGAAGCTCAAGTATTTTCCAAGATGGACTTACATATAAAGGGAGGTATGCCTCGATGACAGTCTGACATCAACTCGTACCACCGGTAGGATTTGCCAAAATTTCAGCGATGCATTTTGGAATCACCAATATTTCCGCAACCGTCGAGACTATGGAAAAATAGTTGTGCTCTAATATTTCGATAAGCGTGGGAGTACTATCATGATTATCATGCCCACATGCTCCCGATGAAGCCGGTAATCCCACCTTCCACTCGGCTGTGCAAAGCAAGCCACGCCACCATCAAGATTTCAGCAAGTACAACCCGTACAAGTATGTCGATATGAAGCAGAGTATTTTCAAGGCACTGCTGATCCGGAAGTAAAGCTACGCGATCGTTGAAATTTCAGCATGTGCGTACGTGAACGCGACACCTCGAGCATCTCAGAAAAGTCACTCAGTCTTCTCGGAATAATTTCAGAAGTTTGGTCCAGTATTGATACATCAACTTTTGGCTCACCTTGGAGCGGAACCAGCAATACAAAATTCAAACAATCTGGATACAAGTTAAGACCGAGCGTCAAAGAAATACAAGGAAGAACACGGTTATGCAATCAGAAAATTTCCCAGATAATCATGTTACGCGTTGGAACAACTACTCAGCTTGCGTGACAGTCAACATCTACAAAAGAGAATAAACTGCCTATACATACGCGAGTCAAGGAATTCTCTCGCTACCAACGTGGTTACAGGCATGCCGCCACAGACTACTCAGATTTCGCCAGTTATGTCGAGTAGAAGCTAGCAGGAATAAACGGACAAGAAGAATTCATCTCCATCAACCGTCCTGGTGAAGATATTGAAGTATATGGATCTGTTCGATCACTACAAACCTCTCGCAGACGCGATGGGAATAAGGCAATATGGAAATGAGAGTCCACAAATTTCAGCTCTAAAGTCAGAAATAAAAGTTCACATACTTGAGGATTTTCAACAACCATTGATGGAAGTGGCACCATCGGTACGTCACTCCTAGTTCAAGGAATTTTTATTTCTCTCGTCACGAGGAAACACAAATGTGCCAAGATGGCAGTACGCAATTTGTGGTGGCACCAAAACAAAGTCAGCTTGCCATCATGAAAATTGTCAGCCGTGACAAACAAAGCTGCAAGCATTCGCGAGATTCGTCCAACTTTCTCAGAGTTCCTAATATGGGTATCGAGTGGCTAAAGTCAAATCTGCGAAAGGCTATCAACGTCAGAAAATGCCTAGGTGATAAGAAAACCATATGATAAGATTGGTACCTTTCAGACCGGACAAGACCCACGTTCCATAAAGATTGAGTCCCTAAATCTTCCATGCAAATGATGGTAAGATGGACCAGTACAGCCAAGGATCAAGGTACATACATGGTACGGTTGGTGCATGAATCTCAAAATGACCACCATGGTTAACCGGGAGTTATGTGATGAAAGAACAACAACGAAGAATTTCAACTTGACCTGAACCGCACTGTTGTCAGTACAAATTAAGACCATAGACAAGAGCCTGTCAGATGATGATTTCAGTTACTCAAGCCCAATAAAAAAAACAGCATGCTTATGGCATTGAAGTCGAGATTAAAGACCCTGTCAAGACAGATGAGAAGATCAGGAGAAAACAGACAAGGAATAAGGTTGACCAACAGGTCAATCCAAAGGTATGTCACTAACCTTGGAAATCGCGAGGACGTGATTCTTTTAAGGGGGGTAGGTCTGTAGCACCCCGATTTTCACTAACCGGTTTTTTTCTGAAAAAGGGGTGAACTAAAAATTTGCGAAAACCTTTTAACTTGGATTTCTCTGGGTTTTATCAAAATTCAGTTGAACTTCTGGTGGTTGATGTCGAAATCATGTACCTCTCTTTGTCCCAACCGCGGGAATATTATCTGAATATTTCTGATCACCTTTGATCCCGTTCATTAGGGTTTTCTTTATAAAACCTTAATGCCTTTTCTATAGAAAACAAAAACCGATATCTCGCCTCTCCAAAGAAACTCTCCTTTACCTTGCTCAGAAAATTCGGCCAAAAATCCCAGAGACACCTATCCTCATGTATATCCCATATATGCATGAACATCGCCATGACCTATGCAACTTTTCAGATTGAAGAAATTACCAAATCTGCCACTACCGGGCCATTAAAACCAAAACCCTACTACCACTCCACCATAATTCTTGACCACCTGAGGAACTGTTTCATATCCCATTATAAGCCTCCCCAAGAAATTTGGGATCATTTGGATCAAAATTTTCTTGTAGGACACCCATCGAACACCTTCTGCCCTTTTCGAAACCCGAAAATGTTTACACATGAAACTTTCTCCAAATTGAGTGAAACTGGACCACATTGCTCACATACCAGTAGAACACCACCAGTAAAAATCCTAGCTCCATTGGAATAGAGGAAGTCCATTTTCATTTCATCGAACACCTCGAGTACATTTGAGTTCTTCAAAACTTTGTACTGGAATTTTGTCCCAATTTGATGTCTTGCTTGCTGTGTGTTGTTTGTGACAGTAGTGCAACCCAGTGACGCGACCCGTTTTCTTTTTAGTGCCCCAAATCATCGGGAACGCGAACCACGCCGCTCGCGTCGCGCTCTGGACATGCCAGTGTCGGCATGACACTGTGCAAACCCCAGCCCCAGCCCTATCCTCTGCTGCAGTGCAACCACGTGCTACACTGTACCTCCAGCTCGTCTCACCTATCCAGCCCTCCTCCTTATCCCCTCCCTTTAAAGCTTTGGAGCAAGGTGGTGCACCAAACCACCGTCGGTGCAATCAAGTCCTTCCCTCCCCCTTGCTATATAGAGGACCTCGGTGCCTCCTCTCAGCCTGGCACCTCACTCTCCTCTCTTCCCCTAGACTCCCAGCAGGTTTGCTCGAGGGACGAGCTCGTCTCCTTCGAGCTTCGGCCGTGGCCACCGAAGCTAGGTCGAGCACGTTCCCGAGCTATCCACCGCCTCCCAGCCCGAGCCAACCCACCTGCTAGCCTCCCCATCACCTCCGCATCCGTTTCCCCAGCTCCACATCGCCCAACCGCGCGCTGCCGTGAGCTGCCCGTGGTCGGCCGCCATGGCCGACGCACGCGAGCTTGCGTGCTCGAGCAACCCAGCCCCTCCCCCGCGCCCTTAGCCCTCCCCTGGCCACGGTACGCTGCCGCCGTCCCACTCCCCAGCCCAGTTCGTCGAGGAGCAGGTCACCGGGAGCTCCCCAAGCTTTGGCCGCCATGGCCGTACCGCGGAGCTCGCGGGCGCAGTGCGCGGGAGCCGCCCCCGCCAACAGGGAGCCCTACCCGGGCGCGGCGTAGGACGAGGACCTCCCCGTAGTCCTCAGCTGGCCTCGCCGGGCCGCCCGTCGCCGGCGGCGGCAGTTCCCCGTGCTCTCCCGTGCCGCAGTCAGAGGAAGAAGGAGGAAGGTAGAGGAAGAAAGAGAAAAGAAGAAAAGAAAAGAGAAAAGAAGAAAAGAAAAAAAGGAAGTGAGAGGCCGACTGGTGGGTCCCGGTCCCACCTGTCAGGTTAAGTGGAGGCGCCTTCGCGCGAATCCGCTTCCCTGGAGCGAAGACGTATTTTCGGAAAAGTACGCGACCAGCCCGGCCCAGTTCGGGATTCAGCCCGCTCTGTTTTTTTCCGAGTGAGCAGCAAATAGCTATCCGTCGCCTGCCAATATCTTTTGATCCGTAGCTCCGTTTGAGGTGATTCAAATTTGTAAATTCTTAGTTTGAAAAACTCTGTCCAGTAGTATAAGTTTTACATTTTTGTAAAATACTTGTATGCTCAGCACCTTTGTGTGCATGCGTAGGTATTCCGCGGTACCGGCAAAACCGAGACCCTAACCCGTGACGTGTCCGTGACCCTCCAAGCCAAACGGTGTCGATCTTCGCAGGCAAGCTAACCACTTGCTATGAGCTCCGGTCTAGTGTATCTTGTTGTGTTTTGCCTGCTAGTCAATGATGTTGATCGTCGATGTAATTTCGTGTGTATGCTTACATGCCATGTTTATTTTTCTGAGCATAGATAGCGTTGCCATGTTGCTTTTTAAATTGTCACATTACTACATAATTGCTTATCTGTGCCTCACCCCGATTCCCGAGGCGATGGGCTGGAGGAACCGCCACAGTCAAGGGAATGGGAAATAATACAACTGTGCGCCTCGCACTTGCGTGGCTTTGTTTGCTTCTTCTTCTTCTTCTTCGCCGAGGTGAGGAGCAGACGAATGTCGTCTTATGATCCTCGGAGTTGGGGGCATTTGCCAAAAGAGTTATTTGCTTCTTCTCCCTCTGTCAAACGTGGTTGGCGTAAGCCCACTTGGACTGCGACGCTTGGGGCATTCGCTTTCCATTTGGTTCTTTTTGCCAAGATTGCTGACACCACGTCGGGTTAATCCTTGAGTGGAATGGATGCTTTCTTTCTTATGAGTGCTTTTCGGTTCATTTTGGAGACTACATGCCCTACCAACTGTGGTAGTTGATCTGTGATGGCGCTGGTCGGAGGTATCTCTGCCACAGTCACCCGATCGACGCCAACAAACTGTGCTACCTTTTGTATTGATCTGCGATGGCGCTGGTCGGAGGTATCTCTGCCATAGTCACCCGGTCAATACAAACAAACTATTGCTTGAAATACTATGTTGCTAATATCTTGATGTTTGATGATATATATTGTTATGATATTGTGATTGTGTGTTGGACTAATCCTCTATTGTTTGGACTTGTCCTGATGGAATTTGATTAAATGAAACACCCCTCCAAACATCGATAGGGTCAGTCCATAGTGCCACTAATCTGAACATCGAAAGCTCTGCCACTGTCGCTCATATGGGCGGGCCTTGACCTACGTAACCTATTGAGCCTCCTTTGATGCTACCATTTTGGCAAGACTAGTAGGTTACCTTTGTGGTCGGGGCTAGCCTTGTGAAGGTTCCGGAGCTAGGCGTCGCTCATCTGTTGGGGGCGTGTGGCGCCTGGTTGACGGGAGAGTATTTGAGGATGATGATGATGGTGATGATGAGTACGTCCCCGACAACGGCGCCAGAAAACGTGTTGCTAGCGCTAAGTTGACGAGGGAATATCTCCCCGGCAACAGCACCAGAAACAATGCTTGTACGTCACACGTCAGTTGGGAACCCCAAGAGGAAGGTATGATGAGTGCAGCAGCAAGTTTCCCTCAGTATGAAACCAAGGTTTATCGAACCAGTAGGAAAACGAGGTTGCTTCGAAGGTGTTGGTGAAGGAGTGTAGTGTGGCGCAACACCAGGGATTCTGGTGTCAACGTGGAACCTGCACAACACAATCAAATTACTTTGCCCCAACTTAACAGTGAGGTTGTCAATCTCACCGGCTTGCTGAAAACAAAGGGTTAAACGTATCGTATGGAAAATGATGTTTGTTTGCATAAAACAGTAGAGAACAATGATTGCAGTAGATTGTATTTCAGATGTAAAAGAATGGACCGGGGTCCACAGTTCACTAGTGGTGTCTCTCCAATAAGATAACTAACATGCTGGGTAAACAAATTACAGCTGGGCAATTGACAATTGATAAGTGCATATAACATGCATGTGTGAGTTGTGGTGTCTACTATGAGATTCATTTGGGCATTACGACAAAGTACATAGACCGCTATCCAGCATGCATCTATGCCTAAATAGTCCACCTTCCGGTTAACATCCGTACCCCTTCCAGTATTAAGTTGCAAGCAACAGACAATTGCATTAAGTAATGTGCGTAATGTAAACAATACATTCATCCTTGAATAAAGCATTGCTGTTTTACCCCTAGTGGCAACAACACATCTACAACCTTAGAACTTGCTGTCACTATCCCAGGTTAAATAGAGGTTGAACCCAACTATCATGCAGAAATACCCCCTCTTGGAGTCACAAGTATTCACTTGGCCAAGGCTTCAACAAGTAACGGAGAGCATGCAAGATCACAAATGACATAGACATGATAATATAATATTCAGCTCCACATAGGTATCAATATAAGTCAGATCCCAGCAAACACAACATGTAGCATTACAATAAGATGATCTTGATCATGATAGGCAGCTCACAAGATCTAAACATGATGGCACAAGTGGAGAAGACAACCATCTAGCTACTGCTATGGACCCATAGTCCAAGGATGAACTACTCACGCATCACTCCGGAGGCGGGCATGGCGATGTAGAGCCCTCCGGTGATGATTCCCCTCTCCGGCAGGGTGCCGGGAAGAGCTTCAGAACCCCCGAGTTAGGGTTGACGACGGCGGCGGCAGCGAATATGTTCTGGATGAAAGGCTCGGTCTTTTAGGGTTTTCACGTCTCGGGGAATAAATAGGCGAAGGGGCGATGTCGGCGGACCCCCGAGGGGCCCAAACCACAGGCTGGCGTGGCAGAAGGTGGGGCCGCGCCGCCAGGTGGTTTGGCCACCTCGTGGCGAGTCTTCGTCTCTCCTTCGGACTCCGTGTACGTGTTGGAAAAATAGGGACTTGGCCTTTTGTTTCGTGCAATTCCGAGAATATTTCCAGAAGTAAGTTTCTGAAACCAAAAACAGCAGAAAACAGGGAACTGGCACTGTGGCATCTTGTTAATAGGTTAGTCCCAGAAAATGCATAAAAGTGATACGAAGTGTATATAAAACATGTAGCAAATGGTATAATATAAGCATGGAACAGCAGAAATTATGGATACGTTGGAGACGTATCAGCGTGCCGGATTCACTTCGTCATAAGACATAGAGTTGTGTCGGTAGCTATACAGGGAGTGTCTTGGTAGCGTGAACGGTCAGGTGAGTGTATCTTGCTGAGTTCGTCTTAGGGATGATATCCTAAAGTACCGGCTGAGTGTGGTGCAATTAGATGGGTGGTATCTGCAACCTCTCGAGAGTGTCAAATCTGGATGTCTAGCCTCGTTTCAAGTTTATGGAACAACAGTTCAGTGTCGGTCACACTATTGTCTTTGTCGAGTCAGGAGGTTAAACATAAGTTCGGTTTGAAAGAAAGTTGAACAACCTGATTTCACTAAATGAACAATAAGATGATGCAGGGAATGTTACTTAAGCTGGGGATGGTTACCGTGTTTCGGGGTGACGGTGTGATCGTTGGGAGCCTAGAGTTAGGCCTGAGCCAACATCAACCGTGCATGCCCAACGTGGAAGAATAAGGCCAGAAGCCTAGGAGAGTTGAGAAAAGAGATAAGGCTAGTGGGCCTAGCAGGGATGATAAATATTGTTATGTTACTTGGTACCAAATGGTACACCCGTTTACTCGTCACATGTAAGCCCTTTGTATGATTGCCGGTGCACGATCCAACCCCACCTGGCTTGGATTCTGTACTGGTGATACCCCCGTTGCTTGCTGATGACATGTTTGGTTGCCAATGCTACTTTTATGTAATGTATCTAGAGTACACTTGACATGTTGTTGGATTTTATTTCCAATGTACATCTTGCTGCATGATTGTTGGATTGTTCGTAGTGAGTGGCGATTCTTGCTGAGTGCATACAAATGTACTCACGTGCCTTGTGATTGTGGCCAGATTTTGGCGAGGATTCATCTTCTACCTTAGCGAGGAAATGGAGCAGGAGCGTGCTAGGATCAGTAGCCCAGCCAGATACCTGTGGAGTGGAGCCGCTCCAAGCCGTTGCCTTAGCCGTCTTCCGCTGCCAGTTAAACTCTGTCCTGGGCCATACTTGGCAAGATATTTTGTAATGCCTCAATGGCCTTGTAAACCTTTTGTAGCACTTTGTGCCTGATTGTGTAATGATTTCCGCTATGTTGCATTGTCGTAACGTGCGGCCAGATATCTTGGGCTGGCGCACGGGGCGACCGCCTCTCTGGAAATATGTGCCAGAGCGGGGTGCCACATGGAGCTATTATCTTCCTCATTACTAAAAATTTCAGCATTTTTATCAAGAACAGTTTCTGAGTTATCAAGCAATTTAAAACGTTTTGCAATAGAAGTAGAAACATTGCCAACACCAATTATCTTACCATTACTAGTAGGAGGTTTGCTATCACTTGAGGTTAAAGCATTTTCAGTAGTAGAAATAGTACAAACTCTAGCAATACTATTCTTTCTAGCAATTTCATCCTCTCTTTCCCACCTCGCATGCAATTCGGCTAGCATCTTCACATTATTATCAATTTTAATTTGTATAGCGTTGAGAGTTTTGCTCTCTTTAACATCATGAGGCATGTTCTTTATTTTCAAAAATTCAACATCAAAAGCAAGACTATCAACCTTAGAGGCAAGAACATCAATTTTCTCTAGTTTTTCCTCAATAGTTTTATTGAAAGCAGTTTGTGTACTAATAAAATCCTTAAGCATAATTTTAAGATCAGAGGGTACACTTTTATTATAGTTGTAGGAACTACCATAGGAATTACCATGACCATTGCCACCATTAGAAGGATAGGGCTTATAATTACTATTACCAAAATTATTCCTATAAGCATTGTTGTTGAAGTTATTGTTTTTAATGAAGTTCACATCAACATGCTCTTCTTGAGCAACCAAAGAGGCTAAAGGAACATTATTTGGATCAACATGCACTTGACCATTTGCAAGCATAGATATAATAGTATCAATTTTAGCACTCAAGGAAGAGGTTTCTTCAACAGAATTTACCTTTTTACCTGTTGGAGCTCTCTCGGTGTGCCACTCAGAATAATTTATCATCATATCATTTAGAAGCTTTGTTGCAGCACCCAAAGTGATGAACATGAAGGTACCTTCAGAGGCCGAATCCAACAAATTCCTTGAAGAAAAATTTAATCCTGCATAGAAGGTTTGGATGATCATCCAAGTAGTCAGTCCATGAGTGGGACAATTCTTAACCAATGATTTCATTCTCTCCCATGCTTGAGAAACATGTTCATTATCAAATTGATTAAAATTCATTATGCTACTTCTAAAAGATATAATCTTAGCAGGAGGATAGTATTTTCCAATGAAAGCATCTTTGCATTTAGTCCATGAATCAATACTATTTCTAGGCAAAGATAGCAACCATTCTTTAGCACGTCCTCTCAACGAGAAAGGAAAAAGTTTCAATTTAATAATATCACCGTCTATTTCCTTATGCTTTTGCATTTCACAAAGTTCAACAAAGTTATTAAGGTGAGCAGCAGCATCATCAGTACTAACACCAGAAAATTGCTCTTTCATAACAAGATTTAATAGTGCAGGTTTAATTTCATAAAATTCTGCTTTAGAAGCAGGTGGAGCAATAGGTGTGCATATGAAATCATTGTTGTTTGTGCTAGTGAAATCGCACAACTTAGTGTTCTCAGGAGTACTCATTTTAGCAAATTAAAACAAGACATAAAATAATAATTCGAAAATAAACTAGATGCAAGTAACTAATTTTTTTGTGTTTTTGATAATTAAAAACAAACAAGATAAAATAAAATTAAACCAAGCAAGACAAAAACAAAGTAAAGAGATTGGAAGCGTGAGACTCCCCTTGCTGAAGTCTTCTATCTCCGCGGCAACGGCGCCAAAAAATAGCTTGATGACGTGAAACACACGTTCGTTGGGAGACCCCAAGAGGAAGGTATGAAACTGTGCAGCAGCAAGTTTTCCCTTAGTAAGAAACCAAGGTTGTTAGATCCAGGAGGAGTAGGAGCACTTCAGAAGGTTGTTGGTGGCGCCGTTGCTCGATCACCAACGTGGAACCTGCACACAACACAATCAAACTACTTTGCCCCAACGAAACAGGAAGTTTGTCAATCTTCCCGGCTTGCTGTAACAAAGGATTAAACGTATGGTGTGGAAAATAATATTTAATTACAGGAAGTAAAAGAGAAGAATTGTTTGCAGTAGGTGGTTTTATCAGTGTAAAAGAATGGACCGGGGTCCACAGTTCACTAGTGGTGTCTCTCCATAAAGATAAATAACATGTTGGGTAAACAAATTACAGCTGGGCAATTGATAAAATAGTGAGCGCATGACATTGCATATAAATGACAAGATGACTACCATGATATTTAATTGGGCATTACGACAAGATACATAGACCGTTATCCAACCGCATCTATGGCTAATAATCCACCGTCAGGTTAACATCCGTGTCCCCCATTGGTATTAAGTTAAAAGCAACGGATAATCACATTAAGTAATGTGCGTAATGTAAACAAATACATATGACCGTAGACATAGCATTGTTATGTTATCCCTAGTGGCAACAGCACATCCACAACCTTAGACGTTGTTGTCACTCGCCCAGATTACTGGAGTCATGAACCCACTATCTAGCATAAATACCCCCTCTTGGAGTTACAAGCATCTACTTGGCCAAAGCATCTACTAGTAACAGAGAGCATGCAAGATCATAAATAACATGTAACATAGATTAATAATCAACTTGATCATAATATTCAATATTCATCGGATCCCAGCAAACACAACATGTAGCATTACAATAAGATGATCTTGATCATGTTAGGCAGCTCACAAGATCTAAACATGATAGCATAAAGTGGAGAGACAACCATAGTCCAAGGATGAACTACTCACACATCACTCCGGAGGCAGGCATGGCGATGTAGAGCCCTCCGGTGATGATTCCCCTCTCCGGCAGGGTGCCGGGAAGAGCTTCAGAACCCTCCCGAGCTAGGGTTGACGACGGCGGCGCCTCTGGAACTTTTCCTGGAATATGACTCGGGTATTTAGGGTTTTCTAGACGGGAGGAATAAATAGGCGAAAAGGCAGGGGGCCGCGCCGAGCCCTGGTGTGGCCGCCTCCTGGCGCTTCTCCGTCTCTCCTTTGGACTCCGTGGACGTGTCGGTGAAATAGGGACCTCCGTTGATTTTCGTCCAATTCCGAGAATATTTCCTTAACAGCTTTTCTGAAATACAAAAACAGCAGAAAACAGGAACTGGCACTGTGGCATCTTGTTAATAGGTTAGTCCCAGAAAATGTATAAAAATGATATGAAGTGTATGTAAAACATGTAACAATTGGTATAATATCAACATGGAACATCAAAAATTATAGATACGTTTGAGACGTATCAGTGGGCGCCGACGACGACCCGGCATGGACTTGGCATGCGCGGTTCGGGCACCTCAACTTCGACAGCTTGCGCCGACTGGCGAAGGGCGAGATGGTGCCTGGCCTCCCTCTGGTGGAGCACGTGAACCAGCTCTGCGACGCCTGCCTAGCAGGGAAGCAGAAGCGAGCCCCGTTCGCAAAGCAAGCGAAGTTCCGGGCGAAGGAGCGACTCGAGCTGGTCCACGGCGACCTCTGCGGGCCGATCACCCCGGCCACTCCGAGCGGGAAGAATTACTTCCTCCTGCTCGTAGACGACCTGTCGCGGTACATGTGGCTCGCCCTTCTCTCGACGAAGGACGAGGCCGCAACCGCCATCATCCGACTCCAGGCGGGAGCCGAGTCGGAAACCGGCTGCAAGGTGCGCAAGCTGCGCACGGATCGCGGAGGCGAGTTCACCTCTGGCTCCTTCGCAGCATACGGCGCCGAGCTCGGAGTGGAGCATCACCTGACGGCTCCGTACTCCCCGCAGCAGAACGGCGTCGTGGAGCGACGCAACCAGACGATTGTGGGCATGACCCGCAGTCTGCTGAAGGCCAAGAAGGTCCCCGGTGAATTCTGGGGTGAGGCGGTGACGACGGCCGTGCTCATCTTGAACGGGTCGCCAACAAAGAGCGTGGACGGCAAGACGCCGTTCGAGGCCTGGCATGGCCGCAAGACGAACGTGAGATTCCTGCGCACGTTCGGGTGCATGGTGCACGTCAGGGAGACGCACCCCGGGCCGAAGAAGCTCGACGACCGGAGCAGGCCGATGATCTTCGTCGGGTACCAACCTGGGATGAAGGGATATCGGGCCTATGACCCGGTGACCAACCGCGTGACCAGAGTTCGGCGGACACGCAAGTGAACACCTTCGGAGACGACTCCTTCACGGTCGAGCACATGGTGTTCGAGCCACAGCCGACTCCGGGAGACGGGAGTGCGGGTCCTGCACCCGACTCACCGACTCCAGACTCGCCGACTCCAGGAGATGGGAGTGCATCCCCAGCCAGTTCTCCAACGATACCGGAGCATGCGACAGCCGGGTCCCTGACTCCGGCTGTCCCTGGCGTCGAGTTCGTCACGCCACCATCGAGGTACTCAGGTATGCTCGATGCAGAAGACGACATGAGCTTCGAGCACCGGTTCCGCACGCTGCAGAACGTGTTCGAGGCGGGTCCGGCCCTTGAGCCGGACGAGGAGCTCCGCTTCCTTGCCTCCGAAGAGCCAGGCTCGTTCGGGGAGGCGAAGGCGCATGCCAGCTGGAGGAAGGCGATGCAGGACGAGCTGGAGGCCATCGAGTCGAACTCGACTTGGCGGCTAGCCACCTTACCACCGGGTCACCGTGCGATCGGCCTGAAGTGGGTCTACAAGGTGAAGAAGGATGCGCATGGCGCAGTCCTTAAGCACAAGGCTCGCCTGGTGGCGAAGGGCTATGTGCAGCGGCACGGGGTCGACTACGACGAGGTCTTCACACCCGTGGCCCGACTCGAGTCTGTACGGCTACTGCTAGCCGTGGCTGCGAGTGCGGGGTGGAACGTCCACCACATGGATGTCAAGTCAGCCTTCCTCAACGGCGAGTTGGAGGAAGAGGTGTACGTGCATCAGCCAACTGGCTTCGCTGTGATGGGGAAGGAGCACCTGGTGCTCCGACTCGACAAGCGCTCTACGGACTCAAGCAGGCGCCAAGGGCATGGAACACCAAGCTCAATGCATGCCTCGTCAAGCTCGGCTTCGCAAGGTGCGAGTCGGAGAACGGCATGTACGCGCGAGGAGCGACTCCGAGCCGGCTTCTAGTCGGTGTCTACGTCGACGACTTGGTGATCACGGGCTCGGACTCCAGTGACATCGACAAATTCAAGCTGGAGATGCGGAGCCTGTTCCAGATGTTCGACCTCAGGTTGCTGAGCTACTACCTCGGCAACGAGGTTCAACAAGGACCCAGCGGGATCGACATCTCGCAAGGTGCCTATGCCTGAAGCTGCTGGAGAAGGCGGGGATGGGCGGGTGCAATCCCGTCCACGCACCCATGGAGCTGCGCTTCAAGCTGTCCAAGTGCAGCACGGCGCCCGCGACGGATGCTACCGAGTACCGGAGCATAGTCGGGAGCCTCCGGTACTTGGTGCACACGAGGCCAGACCTGACCTTCGCAGTCGGGTTCGTATCACGGTTCATGGAGGCTCCAACTCTGGAGCACTTCGCTACCGTGAAGCACATCCTACGCTACATCGCCGGTCGCCGCGACTCAGATGTAGGTATGGGAGGAATACAGGTACACCGCGCCTGGTCGGCTACAGCGACAGCGACCTGGCGGGCGACGTTGACTCGCGCAAGAGTACGTCGGGCACCCTGTACTTCCTCGGGAGCAACCCAGTGACCTGGCAGTCCCTAAAGCAGAAGGTCGTAGCTCTGTCGAGCTGCGAGTCGGAGTATGTGCCTGTTGCCACGGCTGCTTGCCAGGGGATCTGGCTGGCTCGGTTAATGGCCGAGTTCAGGAACGGCGAAGCCGAGCACGTGGTGCTCAAGGCCGACAACAAGTCGGCAATCTCGCTCGCCAAGAATCCCGTCTTCCACGAGCGCTCGAAGCACATCGACCTGAAGTACCACTTCATTCGAGACTGCGTGGAGGCGAAGAAGGTCGAGCTGGAGTTTGTGCCCACCGAACACCAACTCGCGGACATGCTGACCAACCCACTTGGACGAGTCCGCCTGGCGGTGTGGGGACCCCGGACTAGCTGTCCGAAATACCCGATTATGCTTAACACAACGATCCCGTGATCAGTCTGTCGTTGCACATAATCCAAACTGAATACCAAAGTTTACATCCATTACAATACCGAATTAAAATCTTACATAAATGGCGATTTAGACCTAGGCTTACATAGGTGTCTTCATGGGCCAAATCACATTATTCAGCGGAAGCTACGACGTAGTAGACCAACACATACTAACAACGACCCGACAGGCAGCTGACTTATGGAGATCCCTAGTTCGCATAGAAGTCGCCATACTCCTCTTCGGCGTAGTGCTCCTCGAAATCTGGCTAAGACAGTAGCCAGGGACGAAACCAATATGAGTACATTTGATTGTACTCGCAAACTACCCCCGAATGAACATGCACTAGTTTTACTTTTATTTAATAAGACTCTTTATTTATTGAAAACATCTCTATATCTTTATTGGAAAAGGGGTAAGAAGAATTTTATAACTTTTCTCTACCAAATTTCCATTTGTGCTTATTTCTTCAAACTCCTCATTTTATTTCCGACCATAGCCTTTCATGGTCGATTTGCCTCCAACAACCTCATACCGATCTGTTGGTATAGTTGTATAAAACATTCTCCACTTCATTTTCTTTTTAAAACTCAAAGCTTTTCAAAAACTTGCACATGGTCAGAGGACAGCCTTCCAACTGTCCATTACCGAGGACTCGGCTATTCGAATAGTTTTACACTCTGCAGAGGTAGCACGCTTTTCACACATCCATCCGGTAACTCATCGTGTCAGCCACGTCCCGCCATACAAGGTGTATGCGAAGTTGAGTCACCGACCATAGCCTGTCCTTTGCTCATGCTAGTATAGGACCCTGCCGCTATGACACTTTCCATCAACACTTAACCCAGCCCGTCGGAATCTAAGTGTGAGGACTCATAGTTCTGCCCGGCGGAGTATAGGGGACGACCTTCTATCCTCCACACCAACGTGTGAGGACCTGGGTCAGGGGTAGGTCACCGAACCATCCCTCATGGAACGGAGTCATCTCCGTTGTTGAGGCATCCCATACTAATATGAGCAAATTATATGACTAAGCCCTTTCCCATATGTGGGTAAATGTGGTCGCACAGGGTATGGTTGGTCGTCATAGTACAAAGACACAATGTGCATTTTTCATAAACATCACCATACTCCACTTCTTCACTTCCACGCCGACATCTCGGCATTCCATATCCATGCAAGTATTTTCAAAGGAGTTTTAATAAACAATATTTTTCACATCCTATAGTTTTAAATAACTATCTTATAATTCTACATAGGGTGGCAAAATAGTTTCTCACATATTTTGAAAAAGGTTTTCAAAATTCTTTCTTCTTATGAGTAAACCATTTGGACAAAGTATATGCATATATATTAGAGGTGCAAGCTCAGGGAGTAGCTTGCCTTGCTCAGCAAAGTTCTCGGAGTCTTGCTCTTGTTGATCAAAGTAATCCCCCTCCTCGCAAGTTCCGGCAACGATCTCGTCTAAACGTCAAACAAGCAAGACAAACAATCACGATACTACTCAATCAACATCACAACATTACAAAACTTATTTCTACACATAGCTACTGCATACACACGAGGCAAACAATTTGAGTTCAAATTAATTTATTTAACCATTATTTAATTCTGTCTTGAGTAAGGCAGAAACTAGTTATTCAAGTTTAATTGCATAACTCCAGCTCTGTTGATCACAAAAATACAAACTAAAATTCTGCAGAGAGCTACTGATGTGTAGAAGACAACACAATTGGTTTGGAATCAATTGGACTTACAAACTTTCCTACACATTTGTTTTACTCCAGAAACCCTGTAATCAAGTTTTAGCTACTAATTAAATTCTGTTGGTCACAAAATTAAATCCTCTTAGGGGTAACTAGCACTGATTAATTGTTAGCTAACAAAATTTGTCCTAACTCATTTGGGTTAAGCATTAAACATCTATAATTATTTTAGTACAGAAGGGTTTGCTAATTTTAATCTAATGCCAAACAATTTCTATTGCTTAATTAATTCTACCAAAATTAGGGAAGCTAATAGATCACAGTACCAAGCTAACAAAATTGGATTGGAATTATTTGGGTCAATATATCATCAGAAACAAACAAGTTTATGTTTTAAACCTTCTGTGGTATTTTTAATTATACACATTTATTATTTATCTAAATGAGATGAAACCACTTGGGTTGGTTTAACAATTTCATAAGCTATCCAGAACATTTTGGTTTTGTTTATTTGGACTTATAAATCTCAAGATATTGAATTTCAAAGTTATGTCTAGTACTGACTTTTCCAGTAAATTCAAATTAGAAAAACATGCTGTTCTGGATAATGTGGAGAATCCTGACGGGTGGGGTCCATTCGTCAGTGACTCAACCGTAACTTCTCGCGCGCAGAAATTTAAAACGCTGACAGCGGGGTCCACGCGTCAGCGACTCAACTAATCGAAGCGGTACGGTATCTTTGATCTAAGATCCAACGGCCTACAAAGGCCACGAACGGCGACGACCTAAAACGGGCGGCGCCGCCGTGCTAGCGACGGCGAGGTTCGCGGTTTGCTCACCTAGGGGCTCGGGAGGAAGTGTAGATGAGGAAGAAAGGTCGCGGCGGCCTGGGGAAGCTCGCTGGAGGAGTCACGCTTCCTGGGATGGCTCCAATCGACGGCGGCGAGCTCCTCTGCTTCCACGGGCACGTCCCCAAACTCCGGTGAGGTCCTGGCTATGATTCTGTGCACAAAACAGAGGGGAAAAGGAGGCGTGTGAGTGCGGTGAGCTCGAGCAGTGTGGGGACCCCTCAGATTTACCAGTCCGAGGTGCCCACGTTATGTAAACAGATCACGATCCCAATGATCAGTGCATCGCGATCACATAACCAACATGATATACAGAGTTACATCATCCAACTCGATTAGTACAAGACTTACATAAATGGTGGTCACACGACCAAGTCTGCAACCATCGTCACGCAGGACGGAATTAACTACGATATAGCGGAAGCTTTCGGCTAGCGTCGGCCCTCGTCACAACCGGACGCATTCCCACAGAGCAGTTGACCGGTGACACTCAGTTGGCGTAGTCGTCGGCGTACTCCTCATCTTCGGCGTAGGTCTTCTCGTTGAATATCTGGACATTGGAATATCCAGGGACACAGCCATGAGTACAATTACGTACTCGCAAGACCACCACCAGGCTTAAGTTTTCATGGTAATGCAATAAAAGCGTTTTCGAAAACTGGGATAGCTGCTATATATGACTATAGGGCTTAATTTTCGCAAACGATGATTTTAGACATAGAGAATACGACATCTCTATATCTTTGTTAAAAAGAAACATTTAGAGATAGAATTCTCTTTTGTAGAGATCGCCGGAACTATCTCCACATCTTTGTAAAACACTTTGTAAAACTTTTCAAGGACACTAGGATAGGGATGCCCCTTTTCTCTTTTCCGGGTTCCGACTGGTTGACTCCCCGAGACCAACCATCTTCGCCCAAAGTCCGTACCTCCCAGGTACCTCCTTGATGTCTCCTTTCTCCTTTGCCGAAAACAGTTTCTTTTTAAAACATAAAATGCCCATACGCCTAGATCGGTGGCCTTTCCAACCGTCCATGACCGCGGACACGGCTATTCGAATAGTTTTACACTCTGCAGAGGTGGTACACTTTCACCACAAGATTCGGATGGTCTGCCGTGGATCAACCACGGACTGTACAGAGACAGCATGCACACATCAGACGGCCGATCCTAACTTCCACTATGTCAGCGCTAGTATAAGAATATCCTCTTCGAGTGGGTTTGTTCTCCCCGGCACCGAGTGAGCTGGCCGTATCGATCCGGTTTCCCCTAGTTTCACACCGCCATGACAGGAGACCCACCGTTGCTTCCCGGTGGCACACGCAGTCCACACTTTGTATGCCCATATCCAGCATTCGGTTCCGGGACTCTAACCCCTTCTAGCCCATTGAGGAGTATTCGAATACTAACACCAACAAGCTTCCGCTAAGCCCGTGCCCATTTTGGGTAATGTGGTTGTACGGGTTAATTGTTCAGTGCGGCCGCTAGGGCTGTACTTTGTTTTCAAAAACATCTCCACCTCCGACTGCTCCCAGCAGCTCGGGTTTTCACAAACTCTCCGAATGCTCCCAGCACTTCGGGTTTTCATAAACATCTCCATTTGCTCCCAGCAACATGGGTTTTATAAAATACTTTCTCGCCGATCGCTCCCAGCGACTCGGGTTTTTCTTCTGAAAACATTTTACCAAAGACCAGGCTCCCATCCTATAGTCTTGGGATAAAGATATAAGGATATACTACCAGAAAATATAATTTTCTTGATGGCACCTTCAGTAGAAGGCTTCTCAAGTACAGATCTATTTTTATAAACCTATTATATACTAGTAGATATCTTTGGCCAAACAATATTTTATAAAATAGTTTTGGGTGGCCAAGTGCCACAGAGGAAATAAAACATGCATTATTTTATTTTGAAAACAAAACATGCTTTAATGAAATAATAGGATTTCAGTAGGGTATGGTGAGGTGGCTTGCCTTGCTTAACAAAGTGTCCCTGATCTGGTTCTGCTTCGTAGTCCTGTTCAGTTTCCACGTATTGTTCCTCCTCTTGTGGATCTAATGTACCGGAAAATTAAACGTAGCTACCGTCAACTCTAAGAAGCGGGTTGACAACAATCTAAAGTACTTAAACAAGGCAGCAAGCATTTCAATACACAAACAACCTCTGGAGAAAATCTAAAACAAACCCTAAACACAAACAACCGAAAACAATCCATTAGAACAGGACTCTTTAATAATTAAGGGAATACCTGAGACAAAAGTATCTTTAATAGTTAAGGAAATACTTCAGACAAAAGTATCTTATTATGCATGTACTAACACTAGCGCTTAGCACACTCACATGTAACCATGCTACTAACTCAAGAAACACCTACTACCAAGTAACTAAACAGCCAACAAAGATAACACCACTGTTCACGCCAGTTTTAGGACTAAGAGCTCAAAAGGTGCACTTGACTTATTTAATAAGACACTACAACAAGACCACTTCAACAATTAAACCCAACAATCACACACTAATTTACAGCACACCAATTCCTCCCACAACTTTGTTTCAAATAAACATACACTCAACGACAGAAGGATCCTAAAACGAGTGTAACCTTTTTGGGTGAGGTGAATTAAATTTAGCACAAGAGTAGATTGTTCTAAAATGTATTTCAGATGTTGAATAATGTTATAAATGGTTAAAATAAGGCTATGGACTTAATTTTTTTTGTTAATCAAGCAAAGGCACACCATTTGCTTAAAAACAGGAATTTAAAATAATAGTTTTACTAGTTGTAAAAGTCCTGTTTTGGAAAATAAATCACTACTCAAAGAATATAGCTCCTAAAAATAAATCATTCTACCACAGTACACCTAATAACCATAGGAAGCTATGAAAATTGGATTTGCATCAAAAGCTATTTTTAACAATGAATTAAAAATCCTCAAATGGCTACTGGTGTCAAACTTAAACTTAATAGAACTCTACTTTAACAATTCTCCTGCATGCAAGATTAATTTCTAAAACGAGGTATTGATTTTCTCTTTCTGTAGAAATTGGATTCACTCAATTTGGATAATCCTAGCTCAAAATATCCTAAAAATAGTAAAAACCCTACTTTCTACTAGATTAAATGTGCAGCACAAAATAAATTTTATTTTTCATCCCAACTGGCTCTGCATGTTTAAGAAAACCTCAGAGCATCCACTAAAAATACTCCTAATGAACATGCACACACAGATCTACAACAAACTAATTAATCTAACCACAAACAATTAACAGAAAACAGAAAAGAATAAAAGTTACGAAAAAAAAATAAGACGGGCTGCGCATGGGCCGGATCTGGCCGAGGCCAGCGCAGATCTGGCCTGGCGGCGAGCGGGGCCGGCCCAAGTGCGCGCGCAGTGCGGCCCGCGCGTGAAAACTCTTCGCGCCGGGCGAGATTCAAGCGGGGCCGTCGATCCGGAGATCGACGGTTCTCCTGCGTCGTTTCCCGCGCGACGCGGCCGTGGCTGCGCAGAGAGAGGGAGAGAAGGCGAGCTCGCCGGGGAGCTCACCTAGGGGCAAAGCAGGCGACGGCGGAGGGTTGCGGACGGCGGAGGAGGTCGAGGGAGGGACACGGCCACGGACGGCGTCAACGGAGGTGGCCGGGATCCATGGCTGCGACGGCGGCGCGTTCTTCCGGTCGAGGATGGAGGCGACGTCCACGGCTGCTTCTGGACAAAAAGGAGAGGGGGAAAGTTAGGTCTCGCAGAGGGGGGGCTCGGCAAGCCAACAATGGCGAGGAATGGTGAAGGGAGTCGCCGGCAAAACTGCTCGACGCCGGCGGTGACCTTCGGGTTTTGCGGATGCTCACGAGCAGCAGAGGGCACGGGAGCAAGCAGGGCGTCGCTGGGGGAGAGAGGGGGTGTGTGTGCGGGATCTGAGAGAGGAGTGGAGAGCAGAGGGGCACGGGGTGGGTTTTTGTGCCACGGGCGTCTTCCCGAGCTCGTTCGGACCAGGGGGGGGGGGTCAAGGAGAGTTCGCAGTGGCCAGCTTGGGCGGTGGGGAGTGGGGCAGGGATGAGGTGGCCGGGGTGACGTGCTCTGCCCAGTGAGAAGAGAGGAGAGTGAAGCTCCATTGGGCCACGGTGGAGAGGGAGAGAGATGAGTGGAAGAGAGGGGTGAGTGGTGAGGCTGACAAGTGGGTCCAGAGGTGGGTGCTGGTTTTCTCCTCTGATTCCAGCAGAGGGAACCGTTGGTGAGGGGAGTGATTAGGTTTAGGGGGGGTAGTTTTAGGATTTTTAGCTTAACACTAATTGAAGCTCTACTCTCACAAACAATGGCAAACATGGTCACACAAGTGCTACACACCAACATGGGAGGGATGACCTCAATGGGGTGATGCAAGGGTTTGTTGGCTAAAAGGAGTGAAGAGAGAATTTTTAAAACTACACAAATTAAGAAAATTGACCAAATGGTCACTGTTTTGATTAGGCCCAAAAACCTAGATGGTTGGGTGCTAACACAAGCCTCCACAAAATCAAACCATGCACAAAATGAAAGTGGAATATCCATAGAACAAGGTGGTCGAGTTGCATGTCACAAACCACACATGGTTTGATTAATCTAGGGCTCTAGATTGGCTAAGTTTTAATAAACATGAAGATCATCCTCACAAATTCTTACGCAAGCAAAAGTTGTAGAAATACTTCTATCAAGCACCAAACATCACTAGTAGTTTGAAAACAAGGTATTGAAGATCACCAAAATATTTCAAGCAAGGATTACTACTAGCACACAAGAGTTTTTGCTGTTTTTGGAAAAATTCTAGACTCACACCACAATTCTAAAAGAGGTAATTCACTCCACTCAATCAAGACATGAGCATCAAATGGTGCTACAATCAATCCCCACATGAACACTCATTTAATAACACTCTCAAGTCAAGCAATTCAAACACAAACAGTTATCAATCAACAACATCCTAAACCCTTAGTATAAATAAGTGATATAGGGATCACACATAATCATGACAAGGTGGTGTTTAAAGTATCTCAACTCGTAACTTCATAGTTTTCAAAAGGTTTGGTACATAGAAAATATCTCTACTATATAATATGGCTACAGGTGATGGTTGGTACGTTTTTTCAGTTTCCGATTTTGCCCTTGCGTTTAGAAGGTATTACAGCATTGCCACCGCAAAGTGAAAATAAGGATTCCTATTACAGAGGCAATATGTCATGGATTCGTTCCGTCGAGAAATCCACTCCCCATCGTCCCGCTCGACCGGCCACGACGCTCCCCTACAGCTAACACACCTCGGACGTGGCCAGCGGCGCAGCGCTCGCCCTCAGACGGGGTCGTGGATCTCCGCCGCCCACTTGCCCCATGGGCCATGGCCTGCGCCGCTCTGGGTCCCTCCCCCGTGCCTCTGCTCTGGGCGCCGCCGCCGGCAACAGTGCCGTCCGCCGGCGCGCCCTCCCCTCTAGAGGGCAACGGCCAGTTTGGCTTCCTCTGCTCCCCGACCTCCCCCATCTCCCGCCCCAAAATCCTGCCGCCATGGCTCGCAACTCGCGAGGGCTGCTCTGCCTGGTTGCCGAGCTCCATCGCCACAGGAGAATAGAGATGGCGCAGCCGTGGATGTAGCGCGGTGGCTCCGGAGGTCAGGGATGAGGTGCGGAGAAGACGAGCAGACCGGCACGGTGCATCTTCGTATTTTTTTTTTTTTCTAACGGCAGTACAGTTTCTGGCTATCGGCAATACAGACAGGTTCAGAAGAAAAGTGCCAGACGCACAGTGACACGAAGGGCATGGGCAAACTCCCGCAGTGGAGCTCTCTGATCGTTGGCATCCTCCGCTGCCATCAAGTTCTGCTTCAGTTCGATCCACGCCTCCAGCCTGTGTCCATCAGCACCAGCAGTCCTCAAATTTCTTCAATCGGGAGTGCGTCGAGCTCATCCGCCTTGTACTGCAGGTGCTGGCCTTCTCTCTCGCTAATTCCAGTGCGATTTGCACCTCTTGCTGGATAATACCAGTTCCTTCTTAACCTCACGTCGTCTAAAATAGCAGGGCAACCAGGTGGCCAAGCCCATGCCATTTCTTTAATCCCTTCAATTATTTTGGTTTTGCTTTTTGCTACGTGAGAGGATGATTGGAATTTTCTCTGATACACGAGTGGACAGTTATTGCAGTGTGCGTATTTTTCATTTTTCTTTTGTTTTAAACTTCTATTTGGCATCGTCTGTTTCAGGAGCTCCTCTGGTTTCAGAAGCATCGAGTTTTGCTTCCAAAAATCAGTTATGTTGGGCAGTACAAAGGCACCGAGAAAAGAAGTGCAAGTAAAGGAAATAGTATGGAGGTGCAGACGCACTAATCAGAGGGAGGTGGCCGTCGCTGTGGATGCTGCGCTGCTCGTGCGCGCGTGTGTGTAGAGAAAGGGAGTCTGGGCTGCTCGTGCGTGTGGATTAGATGAAAAAACAGAGAGACCAAATTGTTCCTTAGGTGATTGTAGGGCGATTTAAAGAACTGAATTTTATGTACCAATCAATGGGAACTTGAATTAGTTAAGAACTGGTATGCTTGTGTGAATCAGTTCTGAATGTGAGAAAATTGTGCTCAACAATTCTGAATTTTCAATGCTGAGTTCATATGCTTATTTCCGATGTGCTTATTACTCTTAATTGTCTAAGACGATCACGTACTTTATTGGTGGTGACGGGAGCTGCTCTCACTCAATTCCACAACAGCCGCTGGGAGGCGCACTCTAGCTTTGTTCGGAGAGACCCCCGAGCTCGTATACCATGTGGCAGGGCTGAAGTAGTCAGATGCATATGTTTCTGAACGAATTAGCCAAGCATAGTCTGAAATCCTTAGACATGAATGATTTATGAAAAAAGTAGATCACTCTTTAGGCATTCATTTCTGAATTATTGTTTGAACAAACTTTTGAGGACTATGACACCGCAAAATTTGAACCCGTTGCAACGCACGGGTATTTAGCTAGTTGGAGTAGTATATCTCCCACTTGTTTCATTTTCAAAGATGTTGAAAAGAAGAGTTTGAAAATAAGGGTTGTTGATACTTACAAAATTACATAGTTGGATTTTTGGTAGGAGATTTTATATACATCTCCATAGTTTTGGAAACACTTAAATTTTTGGAATACTTTTACTTTTCTCAAATAGTAGGTTTTTGGGTTGTTGCTAAAATCAAGACATCTTTGAAAAGAGGTTGGCCAAAATAAGATTGGAGAAGATGTATGGATAATTCTTGTCATGCCATGATCACCAAAATTTAAATGATATGCTAAATTAGTTGAGTTCAAAGGTTAGTGTTTTCAGTGGTTGTTAACTCAATCAACAAAGCAGACAAGGTCAAACAGAGCAATCAGAAGTGAGACACCAACATTAATGCAGTATTTCAAAAAAGTTTTTGTTGACTCTGATTTTTGGCTCTATAAAAACTGTGTTTTTCTAGCTTCCCAAAATTGGGGCGTTACAAGCAGCAACGTAGAGGGATCAGAGGGAGAGAAAGAGCAGCAGCACGGCTTGGCCGTGGTCGTCTTCAACCTCGGGCACAGCCGAGCTTGGAGATGTTCACGGGCAGCAGCAGCTCAGCAGCGGTGCCTCCGCCCTCCTGGCAGTGCACGGGTGAGTGTGGAGATGAGGGAGTGAGAGTGGGGCGGTGGGAGAGGAATGCGAGGGCTCGGGGTGGCTTATAAGCTGGAGGTTCGGTCCATGGTGGACGCGGTGCGCGCGAGGTCTAGGAGGTGGGAGAGCTCTGCATTGGATGTCTGGGCTGTGCACGCACGTCGACGGACGGTGTTAGGGGCCAGTGGGGTGCGAATGCGCGTGTGGAGGTGAGCTGAGCAAGTTCGAGGTCTTGACGGCCGTGACGCGCTCCGACGGCGTTTGGCGGTTGCAGGCGTCAGGGATGACCTCAATCGGCGATGCCACTATGTCCTGGGGGCCATGGTGAAGCTGGGGAGTGGCTGCGAGGTACAGCGGTGATGAGCGGTGCAGTGGAGAGCGGCGTTCGTCATCGATGACCTCTCTCCGGTACGGCGCACGGCGAGCACGGGCGCGAGCTAAGTCACACGTGCGTGAAAATTCTACGGCGTTCCTATCCAGTCGAGCGGATGCGGAGGGGCGAGAGGGAGTGGATGGACACGGCTTGGGGCCAGCTCGGCGTCTCCCTCGTCCTCCACCACAGTGGCACCACGGGCGGCATGGGAGCAAGCTCCTGCCCATGGCGGTGACTGCCCTGGGTCAATTGGCACGTTTTCTTTGGGCTCCAGTGAGGGAGAGGAGTGAGTGGAGTGAGAGGGAGCAGGTGGTGCCAGAGATTTGACGAATTAAGCTCGAATTGATCGAATTTGACTCGGATTAGGGGAAGAACACAGTGATGCCAGCAAGGTGTCCAAAATTAATTTCAAATTTCTGCAACTTATTTTCATAATTTGCTTCATGAACATTTATCAAGATTTGTGGTGCTGTGGTGACCTTTATTTGGTATTTGTAACATAGTACATTTTGTGATTTAAAGAAGATAAAGAAAGATATAGAATTTTAAATTTGGACTTTTGAAATTAATTGTTGGAGAGGGAAAAGTTGTAGGAATAAATGAGAGTGCTTACATGATCGCTCTACTGAATTTTGTTTTGAAGAAATATTGATTTCTCCCTTGGAGAATTTATATGACACTTGTCACATGATTTTATGATTTCAGCTTTTTCTTTTATTTCTTTGTTTTTGTTTTCCAAATTTTTAATTAGAACAAACAAGCAACACATGTAGCAAGAAACAATCAACACACATTAAACAACAAAAGTTTTTGTTGGCCCACATTTTTGACTAATACAACTTAGAATAATTTTGGGATGTTACAGGCGGAGCTGCGCACAAGGATCGGCATGGTGGAGGTGTCTCCGGAACTCAAGCCTAGGGAGTGATTGTTGGAATAAACTTGTGTGTCCAGTCGACGATCCATCGAGTGAGGTGGAGGACTCGACAACTTAGAGGTCCCGACTTCGAGGTCTATCCCAAAGTCGAGGAAGTGTTCGACTCCGGGGTCTGTCCCGAGTCGAGGCAGTCGCCAGGTTCTTCGGGTGCGAGGACTTTTGTCCTGTAGCCTGTGTCCTAAAGTGGTGCGTCAGCACCAGTACAGAGTAGGTAGATAGGACGTGCTAGACGTCACCTACAGTGTTTCTTAGTCAGTGACGCTGCCAACAGTGACGGTGTGTCATGACATCATAGACCTGTCACATCAAGCAGATTAGTTGACTTTAGGCCGGCAGCTCGGCACAGCCCCTATTTAAAGGGAGAAATAATAAGATGAAAAATTGAGTCAAACCATTTCTTAAGTGCTCTTCTCCACTCTCTCGTTTGAACTTTAAAGGACAACAGTGACATTGTCCTGAAGGTGGCGTGACGTCCATGGACTCGCTCCTTAGCGAGTTCTTCCCGTCGGTGTACGCCCAGGCGAAGGCGAACAAGGACACGAACCAGTACTGCAAGTTCAACAGCCAGCTGCTGATGCTCTTCACATCGTCGCTCTACCTGGCGGCGCTCGCGACGTCCTTCATCGCCGCCTCCGTCACGCGCATCTTTGGCCGCAAGTGGTCAATGTTCTGCGGCGGCATCACCTTCCTCGCCAGCTCCGCCCTCAACGGCGCCGCCACGAACCTGATGATGCTCATCCTCGGCCGCATCCTCCTCGGCGTCGGGGTCGGCTTCGCCAACCAGTCCGTCCCGCTCTACCTCTCCGAGATGGCGCCCGCCAACCTCCGTGGCATGCTCAACATCGGATTTCAGCTCATGACCACCATCGGCATCCTTTCCGCCAACCTCATCAACTACGCCACCGTCAGCATAGAGGGCGGCTGGGGCAGGCGAATCGGCCTTGGCCTTGCCGGCGTCCCAGCCCTCATCATCACGATCGGTGCGCTCGCCCTTCCCGACACCCCCAACTCCCTCATCGCCCGGGGATACACCGCCGAGGCCAAGAAGGTGCTGGTCAAGGTCCGGGGCACCTCTGACGTGAACGACGAGTACGACGACATGGTCGCCGCCAGCGAGGAGGCCAAGTCCATCGAGCACCCGTGGAGGAACATCTTCGAACCCAAGTACCGGCCCCAGCTCACCATCGCCGTGCTCATCCCCGCCTTCCAGCAGCTCACTGGGATCAACGTCATCATGTTCTATGCGCCCGTTGTTGTTTTATGATGATCCAAATTCTATACTGATGAAGGCCAACTTGTGACGAAGGAGAGCGGAGCGCCCCGGAGTCAGAAGTTGGCCCATAATGTCACCATATATTCATCTTGTAAGCCGCCGGTTGGGGTAAGCCACACATTGTAAACCCACGGCGTTTGTAACCTCACCCGATATAGTGAAGTATTGCTGGCTGGCGCCCGTGGTTTTTCCCTCTCCTTTGTTTGGAGAGGTTTTCCACGTTAAAATCTCGTGTCCCCTTTGGTTTTTATCGTTCCGCTCTTCGTCGTTTATTTGCTATCGTTTATAACACCCGTGCTGTTCCTTACCATCGGTTTCGGCGGGGACGCGTCCCTCATGTCCGCCGTCATCACGGGCCTCGTCAACATGTTCGCCACCATCGTCTCCATCGTCTCTGTAGACCGCCTCGGCCGCCGCGCCCTGTTCCTCCAGGGCGGCACGCAGATGTTCGTGTCGCAGGTGGTGGTGGGCACGCTTATTGCGCTCCAGTTCGGCACCACGGGCATCGGCGAGATGTCCAGGTCCTACGCCCTGCTGCTCGTCATTTTCATCTGCCTCTACGTCGCCGGCTTTGCCTGGTCCTGGGGTCCCCTGGGCTGGCTCGTTCCCAGCGAGGTGTTCTCGCTGGAGATCAGGTCCGCCGGGCAGAGCATCGCCGTGTGCGTCAACATGCTGCTCACCTTCATCATCGGCCAGGCATTCCTCACCATGCTCTGCCACCTCAAGTTCGGCCTCTTCTACTTCTTCGCCGCGTGGATGGTGGTCATGACCACCTTCATCGCACTCTTCCTGCCCGAGACCAAGGGGGTGCCCATCGACGAGATGAACCTCGTCTGGAGCAGACACTGGTTCTGGAGCAAGTACGTCCCCGCCGGACGCGAAGGTGGCAGCAACCGAAACAGAATGCACGGCGTCTAGCATACCTTTCTTTTTTTTGAATTGACGTCTAGCATACCTAGCTCGTCCTGCGTTTTTTTTAGATAAAGGGCTTTATTACTCAAGAGTTTAAGTATTACACCCGGCCTAGCTCGTCCTGCGTAGTGCGTGTCAGTCAGATGTAGCTAGTCTCAGACTCAAGTCAGAAGAAAAGTTTGGCTGACCCTCCAGACATCGTACGTACGTCGCAGAGTTTTTTTTCTAACCTTTATTAATTGGATTTATTTGTTTATTTTGGATGTTTCAGTTAGGACATTTCTTGAGATTGTTTAGAAATTGAGCCCTGCAGATTAAGATGTATTTAGTGATGTTTCTTTAGGGGTTTCAAATATTGAACTTAGTCGTTTCCTTTGGGGAGATGAAACTGTCTTAGCTTTGTAGCTCTTTGTTTAGTGCAATTACCTTGCCAAATTAAACAGAAACTCCTATTCAACTATGATTTGTCGTTATGAGAAAACAAGCAAGGCAGTAAATTCCACTCTAGGTTTCTAAATTTCTGGCCTTGGAGGAAGACCCTGAGGGTTACTGGCTAGCACATGTGTTCTTGTGCTAGGTGGGCAGGGTTCGAGACTCACATCCTACCTTAATAAAAAACAACAGGGTTTCCTCCCTCCGCTGGTTGTTAAGTTTCTGGGGAAGATGATATACGGATAACCAACCGATTTTATTTCACGAACACCATTATGGAATGTGACACAGGTGCACTTTCAAACTGCATCAAGATAGATGTTGGTGTTTTATCCCATTACCTCTCTTTGAGCAACATTATGCAGCACTGAAGAATTCATCCCTAAACTCTCAGTAAGTTTATTTTTAATTCTAAAAATTATGTTTGGTCCAAACAAGCCTTTACCTTTGAAGAAGTCACATTCCGTCTGACCCAACAAAAATGGTGACGCGTGTGAGTTGGGTCGTCGTGGACGGGCCGGGCAAGCTCTAGGGCCGTGCAACAACAAAGCCGCCTACAGCGAGTCCGCGGCTTAGGGGGGCTCCGGTTCCAAGGCGTCAAGCGGAGCTTGAGCAGCGGCGCGCCACCGACAGCGTTCGTCGTCTCCGGCGTCGTCGAGTTGCAGAAGGGCTGGGTTGTAATTCCGTTTCTTTCGAGGACCTTTCTGTAATTTGTCGCTGTATTCCTGTGTTTGTCTTCGCAAAAAAAAAAAAAAAACAAAGCCGCTGAATAGTTGACAACACCAGAGTGGGGAGCCGCGAATGCTGTGGAGATTTATGAATTCAGAGTTCGAGAAGGGATTTTGACCGATGGAACATACATTTATGGTTCGGTTCCAGTTCAGCCCAGTTTATCCTTTTTTGTACTACAACCCAAGCATTCTTCTTGAAATAATGTGAAAAGGACTTTTTCAGTAGTTCAGATTTCATTCCATACCAAACATAAGTAGAAAACCAAAAATGAACTTTTCAAAAAAAAAAAGGGATGAAAAGTGGTCTTTCTTCTTATGCAACACTCCACTTACTTCCCTCTTCGTCTCACCACACATGACAATTGCCTCGTCTTCTCCAACTCTCACTGCTATTGGCTCTCCCACTTTATCCAACCGAACTGCGAGTCAGTTTTTGTTTTGTCTCAACTGCAACAACCATTTAAGAAATTAAATTATTCTACAATCCAAACCATTTGAACTTTTGTTATATATCATAAAATTAATAAGCTCAATTCCAATTTTCAAAATATGAATTCATTTTTAATGAAATAAAACCTTTAATATAAGTTTTTGATTACATGGGAAAGACCCGCTTATTTTTTATTTTTGTGGATTGAACTACAAATGTTTCTTCCAACATTTTCCTTTATAACAATACTTCAAATGCACAGGGGTGGAACTATCCTTGGCCCGGTATTTCCCGTGCTCTTCTTAGTTTCTTTTTCTCCCTCTCTTCCTTCTCCTTTTCCTGGTCTGGCCCAACCCACCCGCCTTCATTTTTATTTTTTTCCTCGAAACACATGCCTCAACGTGTGTGTTCGCCACCGGCCGTTCTAGCTCCGAGATAGCCAACTCAGGGTGTTAGGTTGATCTTCTCCCGTGTGACCCAACGGTCACACCGGACCCTTTACCGCGCCCTGATCGGGGGCGTCCAACCGTACACTGGTTGGTGGGCCCCTGTCACCAGCTGCTATAAAGAGAGGTGGGGGCCGGCGGCACCGATTACGAGGTTCGACGCTGTGCCAGACCCCACCGACATCCCTACCGATCTAGGGTTAGCGCTGAGCTGACGGGAAGTACCACCACCGCCACCACTCCACTCACTGCCATCGCTGGCCATCTCCACCATGGCCGGCACGTCGAGCGCATCCGCGCAAGGAGAAGGTACTGGTCCTCCTCCAATCTCTCCGTTCTACCCGTATGATCTAGACTAGACGATCTTGTGGAGTTAACATTGGTATCAGAGCTCCTAGATTCTAGATCTCGTGTAGACAGAAAAGAAAAGCAAAAGGAAATTCCCCTCCCATGGAATCCCCGAACACTAATCAAAAGAAAGAGAAAAGAAAACTCACCGGAGGAAGCCCTTGTGCTCGCCGGAAAAGATGCGCCGCGCCGTTCCTCTCGATCCGATGCGCACCAGTAGGGGTACCGGACGAAGAACACAAGCCCCACGGGGCAAAAGTGAAAGCCCAACTCGGGGCAAAAGGACACCACCACCGAGCCATTTGACGGCGGCGCGTTCACCCTCAAGGTGCTCGCGCACGCCGGCAAAGGGGCCGGCGGGGCGCCGTCTTCCTCCTCACGACGGCTTGCTTCGGCGGCCGCGAAATCCTTCACTTTCAGCGGCGTTTTGCGTCGGAGGGAAGTTGAAGAGAGAGCAAAAAGAAAGGAGGGGAAAAAGGAGGTCGGGGGTCGATGGCGGCGGTGCTCCGCCGTCGCCGGGCGCGTCGCCGTCGCCGGCTAGCCGGCGGGCGGCCGGAACCCTAACCCTAGCGCCGCTGCGGCGGACAGAAGAAAGCTGCGGGAGAAAGAAAGCGAATGGAGGCTAGGGTTCTTCGGACGGGGTCAGCGCTGTCGTTTTTGTTCAAGCGAAATGCACGCACGACCGTCCGATCAAGATGGACGGCCATGATTAAAAACCTAGCGCGCAGACGGGCTGATGGGCCGAAGGTGGACAAGGCGTCGCACGTGCGGCAGATAGCGCGCCCGCTAACAGGCCGTGGGCCGCGTACCCGACGCTCAGGCGACAGATAAAGAAAAGAAAATGGGCCGCGGGTTTTTCACTGCGGGCCGAAAATGGACAGTGTTCTGTTAATTTTTCCAGAAGCTGTTTTATTTGTTTTTGTCCAATTTTTGGGCAAATTTCATTCAGTTTTTCCTATTCAAAATTATCCAACGAAAGTTTCGTTTAGGAAACAGAAAAGTAAAAGAAATGCTTATGAAAAGTACAAAGTTCATGAATATTTTATTCATTTTCCGCTGCAAATAGTTAAAAGTAATTGCTTAAAAGCAATAAAGTGATAATTAATTTTTTTAAAGATGTGATAAAGTGAATATTAAAGGTGATTATGATTCTATTATTCTATGACCATCGTTATTAATAACATAATCATGATTTGTTAATCGTTGAACAGTGCAATGTTTGTGAAATACAGATAATATTTATAGTTTCTGCTGTAAAGTAAAATGACTCTCCTCTGATTAAATTGGAACCAACGGGAAAATTTAATTAGAGAGGAGGAAAAAGAGAAATACTTGTTTAACAGATTAATTATGGTATTGTTATTTTCTGACCAACGTTGATGATAGCAGTACTATAATTACTAGCAAACTGCCCGTGCGTTGCAACGGCTATAGATTAAATCACAACATGCCCATAACCCTGAAAAATTGCATGTTTTTAATTTTTGGTTTGAATCATTTGAAAAATGTTTGATTTCACGTATCATTCCTTGTTCCATGATAAAGCGTCGATGTTGAAAAAGATAAAAACGTGACAGCGCTCCAAGTTATGTGAACGAGCGAAGCCGTGGCCAGACAATGTAAGTCCCTCATGTGTAGGATGTCGCATGCTAGGATTGTTCAGGGAGGCTGGAGCGAAGCAGCATAGCAGCGTCCAAAGCTTGGACCGAATGAATTGCAATGTTGTCTAAAATAGAATAACAACAATTTATTTTACTCCGCCACCGCTGATGGACCTAAAACTAAATCTCAATGTGCTTACCCACACCCGGGACTGTTTTAATGAATACCCAGATCAGTATACTCCTTCAGGAAATAAATAAAAAAAGTATAAATTTTGCTGGCATAGCTAGGCATGAAGAAAAAACTATATATCACTTTGTTACTTGGAAAACGTGTTTTTTTTAGATAAAGACATGAAAAACGTGTACTGAGCTCGCGATGAGTTCGAATATAACTTGAAGTTATCAATGTTATGCAGATACACTATTTTTTTTACCTGATCCCTTTTCACGGGAAGAGGCACATGCTCCAGAGTTTAGCATGCATATGTTCACATGTAGAGCAAGTGGTGAGGTGCAAAACAATTTTAGCCCGCTCGAAATCTTGATTTGAAATGTGATTCAAAAATAAGAACACTGGGTAGATTCTTTAATCAATGCATTACCATCAAATCCTGTGTTGAAGCAATCAGCCACATCAGGTATCATGCATAGAAATATAAGAGAAAAAATCTGATGGACAATGGCTATCATTCAGTAAAGTTGAAAATAGTCATGAGGCCTATAGTGTACTAATACGTTCAGCCATAATCAACTACATAGACACCAATGTACACTTATTGAGGAGCGACTTGAAGTATATTGTCAGCCACATCTTATACAGTGATGTGGTGGCTCCCTATCCACGTCAGACTACTCTATATTTGTCAGGCAAAATACCAACTACTACCTGCTTGGACATGATTGAATCTGCATAACACTTTAATGCAGAAAAAAGATCAACATCAGATTAATCAGTTCTTCTAACTTTTGAGATGCACATATCAGATCATCTCGATCAGTAACCATCAACCAGATACGGAAAGCACACACTAATAGCACATTCCTGCTGAATACTATATCTACTTTAGCGGTACCACTAATCACAAGCAATAAGGGAAAATCAATAGGTTATTACAATCAGGGACATATGTGTTGTATTAGTCAGTGCATCACCCATTCTGTAGCGTTTGCACACTACCAGATTGCAAGACACATGAAAGCATAATAAGTTGGCAGCATCTTCAATGATCCAGACCGCACATAATAAGGCTCTGTTGTGGAAGCAACACAAACAAATCGCTGAAGGAAGGATCTGCGCCACCTCTGCTAGAGAAGCAATACAAATCCATATTATTATTCGAAGAGGGGAAAGGATCTCGTCCTCACAGCCGGCAACCGTGGCCGCCGTTGATTTGGAGAGAGCCGTATCTGAGGCAGGGGTGGACATAAGGGACTGCAGGTAGAGATGGAGGAGGAGCTACGAAGGGGAGCGTTGTATCCGGCGGAGCAGCGTCGGTGTCCGTGGTCGAGGAGGAGGAGGTGCTAGTCGTCCTCACAGCCGGCCACCGTGGCCGTCGTTGATGGGGGGAGAGCCGGATCTGGGGCAGGGGTGGACATAAGGGACTGCGGGTAGAGATGGAGGAGAAGCTAGGAAGGGTAGCGCTATCTCCGGCGGAGCAGCGGCGGCGAGCGTGGGCGAGGAGGAGGAGGTGCTAGCAAGGGGAGCGTCGTCTCAGGCGGAGCAGCGTCGGCGGCCATGGGTGAGGAGGAGAAGATCGAGAGAGATGTGAACAAGAACGACAGAAACGTTCTGCGGACTGCAGGTTCATTTCCTAGTTTCATAGTGGTGTTTCCGCAAAATAGCCGCGACGTACCACGGTCGTTTACTCGTATTATATAGTAGAGATATGAGTTCTATAGTCAAAGGGCTAGACCTCTGGTAATTTTGCATGAAAGTGATCAATTTTCAGAGAAAAGATAAAAGATCAAGAAATGCTCTTGAACTATAGAAATATGTATATTTCATGTTTCCGCTGAAATAGAGTTGATGATAATGTTATTTTCCAAACAGAGTTCTTTATTGCAATAGAAATATTATCATCATATTGTTTATGAGTTTTATGCATTGATTCTATTTCTGCCCAATGGTGATGTAGAATTAGTGTAGAAAGATGATGTTTTATTCTAATTCTGCCCAACGGTGATTTAGAATATAGAAGAAATTTTAAAGATTTAAGGTGCATATCTTTAACCAGACCAACGAAGGGTTATTTTTATGCTCATTATTGTTTATTATTATTGAATATTTTCTCAGACAAAGATTCTCATGTTTTCAGTCGTGAAAGAAAAGGATGGGTACTTGTGACCCGAAAGATGACCAAGAAAGGTCATAAAGTGAGAGAGTATGTTCTCTCTAAAGAATGACTGCAAAAGAAAAAGAATTCTTGGATGTTAATCCAAGAATACAAATAGATAGATCATCGAGAGTCTTGTTTGACAAATGTCTTTCATGTACTCTCCATGCAGAAAACAAATAAATCATTCAAGTTTTGTTTAACGAATTTCTTTCATGTACTCTATATGAAGAAAAAATTTAAACGAGCAACATGAATGCTTAATTTGACCAACGTTGGATTAAGCATGTGTATAAAAGAGTATCAGATTTATTTCTGAATTTGATGATTGAATATACAGTCTAAAGAGCCAATTGTGGCATCTATGCCTTAATTACTCGCATGACGGGAAAAACGAAAATAATACCCACGTGGTGGAAAAAGTCTGGGAAAATACCCGATGGCGGGAGAAAATTTTGACAAAGGACTTATCCTGTATGACAGGAGAAAGATGTGATGACTCATGTGTTTTTATATCGACCGCACACTTTATGTATCATAGTTATAAAGCACTTAATTAGTCAAAAGAGAATAAAGTTACAAAAGAACCTAAAGATGAGAATGGCATGCAAGTGTGACTTGCAAAAGTACCATTGAGAAAGAACTCTTGTGAGTTTTGAAAAGGAATGAGGAAAAAGTACTCCCATACATTAAAAGACAACTTCATTTTGAATGAAGCAGATAAAAGATAACTTCATTTTGAATAAAGCAGATAATCAAAGTTTCGAAATTGTGGCAAAAAGGTTCTTGCCACATTTCGAGGGGGAGATAGAGAATGTTACAGAATAAACTCCCCTATACTTCAGATAATGTGATGCATATTATGCATCTAAGTGATCTATGATGAATTGTGATCGTCTGGGGAGTACGACGGTCATAATAATGATACCCCTAAAGTAAAGAAATACATGTATTCTTGGATATTTTACAGCTCCGAAAGGAGACTAAGGACGGTACTCAAAGTGCCATAAAGAAGATAGATTGACAGGTTAACAGAATAAACCCAAATAAAAAGGATTAAGGATACACCATTTTGGAGAAAATGGAGTAATCTGGGGGAGCATGGTATGAACATACCTAAGGCTAGAATAGATTTTATCTGGGGGAGCTTGTTGCTTTATAATAGAGGTGAACAAGCAAACATGGATCTTGTGATTTAGGTCCTTGTAAGAGCTATAGCAATAGAAGACTACAGAATTAATTGCCTCTAGGCAATGACAGAACAACAACATCCCCATATGAGAAAAACAGATGACTATAAAGTCTATATCAGAGAAATTTAGATGAAGGTTGATCCCACCTCATTTACAGAAATTATAAGCAGCGCTCAATCGATTTTGACAAGTGTCTACTTGTCTTAATGATTAGAGACTATGTGAATCCCGACGATGTTTGGGACTCATAAGTAATTTCCAATGGAGCCAAAATAGTAGGCTATAAAGGGTCTACAACGCCAATGTGACTCCAAAGGAAATATGTAAAAAGCGATTTTAAATCGAAAGTTTTGCGCTAAGAGAATAAACAGATTACAATAAGTGCTAGTGGCACATAATGATCTGAGTTACATCAGATGAAAGTAAAGAACACAAGGGATCTTACGGACTAGAGCAAGTCTCTAGAATCAAAGTTATTTTGGGTTAAAGAGAATGAGAGGACAATCGCTTTTCTACAAACTTATAGAATGGGAAATTCATTCCCTAATCCTGTGTATGTGGATGATATCCTACTTGCTAGTGGTGATGTCAATCTACTACCGGCAGAGAAAAGAAGTTCTTGTCCTCAAAAGGGTATTCTCGGTAGAGTGTCTGTCGTTAAAAGTATCGAGATTTACTAAGAAAAGAAGAAAAGGGGTATTAGAAATATCGCATGGACATGCTGAGAAGAAGTCTCTAAAGCATGCAAGTCGAGAAAATCTACGCCTGTTCTTATTGTCAAGGGTAATGGAATTGAGAACTTTAGTGTTCCATGAGATAACTTAGAACAGATCAAATGAATATAGTACCATATGCTTCAACTGTTGGAAACTCAATATTACCCTGACAATTCACGTATCCGGTTGTTTTGGCAATGTCCAATCCAGATATAGATCACTGGAATGGAATCAAAGATATCGGCCTTATGCTAAAAGAAACAGAGTGCTCTCAAAAGGTTGTGAGTACAAAGTTAGATCTATAAATGTGCTCTCAAAAGGTTGTGAGTACAAAGAAAGAATTTGTGAAATGTATAGCGAAATCCACAATTGTCGCTAAATTTCACATTTGGAGTTTTTGTGTGGAAAAGCTCCAGAGAATGAAAAGATTGACATCAGTGTGATGTAAAGACATGTTATAGCATGATATAAGGCCGAGGGACAGGAAAAATGGTTAAGGAAACCTGTACCCGGAATTGATAATGGTTGACAACAGCAATAACCATTGAGTAATTCACTCCTAAGACAACGAGTCAAGTGTGGTGCCAAACACATTGACAGAGTTATACGTTGTAAAGGAGAAAGTCCGGAATTATGTTGAAATGCTTGGAGCATAAGAGGAACAGATAAAAGAAACACACAAGTGTTCGCAGATCTGCTAATTAAAGGCTTACCGCTCAGTGTGTTTTGGAGAACACATAGTCGACATGGGTTTATGGTATAGTCTATATGATTTCCGGACAATAAAGAGGCCCAAAAAGATTAAAGAATCTATTTCAAAACAGAGACGTATATTGTAGCTGTCTGATTCTATCGGCAATTGAGCTGTGACGATGAAACATGCTCTATGTATCGATCTGTGATGAAACGAGTAAAGCGAAAAGTATATAGTTAAAAGTAAAAGTTGAGATCAAGGGGGAGAATGTTAGGTTGATCTCCTCCCGTATGACCCAACGGTCACACCGGACCCTTGACCGCGCCCTGATCGGGGGCGTCCAACCGTACACTGGTTGGTGGGCCCCTGTCACCAGCTGCTATAAAGAGAGGTGGGGGCCGGCGGCACCGATTACGAGGTTCGACGCTGTGCCAGACCCCACCGACATCCCTACCGATCTAGGGTTAGCGCTGAGCTGACGGAAAGTACCACCACCGCCACCACTCCACTCACTGCCATCGCTGGCCATCTCCACCATGGCCGGCACGTCGAGCGCATCCGCGCAAGGAGAAGGTACTGGTCCTCCTCCAATCTCTCCGTTCTACCCGTATGATCTAGACTAGACGATCTTGTGGAGTTAACACAGGGCACTCTGAATACTGAGCATGGTGACATTTTTCTGTAATGTGTTACCAACAACTCATTTTTAATTATGGTCTTGTCAAGGATTCATTTCCGAATAAGAGCTTATTCGATTTGCTGAATTTGAAGGGGATTGACCTGGATTGGTGTGAATTAAGTCCTTAACAAGCCAAAAGCCCCTCCAATCAGCTCCAATCCACCTAACCACTTGGCCAGTGGATTAACCGAACAAATCCTAAGGCCTTGTTTGGTACACATGTGTAGGCCGAGGAGGGATTTTTTCTCTAGGGGGCCAAAAACCTGAAAATTCCACGTGGCCTTGTTTGGTAGATTGGGTGGGGGTTGGCCCAGGCTGTCAAACCACCGCTTTCCAATCCCTTCCACGCGGTTTAGACTCCTCGAGGAAGGCCTCGCGGATCGACCAGGGACAACGCGATGAAGGCGAGCGAGACACCGCAGCCCCCATCAAAACTCCTATACCAAAGAAGGCCTAAAGTGGTTTGGCACGGTCTAGGATACGAGCATGTCAGTATTGAAAGAGGATGTGGCATTGGTGATGGATCAACGTGCTCACCCATTTCCCCAGAGAAGTAACCCTATTCTTTTTTGTCCGTGAATTATTACATATATTTTGTGTTTACTTGTGCTGACCTTCTTTTCTTTTGCGAGATCGTCGAGATTTTATTCCTCAATAATAATGTTACAATCAGCTATTACAAGCTGCAAAGCACAATCGGGGACATGGCGTAAACAACAAGTGGTACTACCATCCGACCTACCAAAATTTGCTAGACAATATGCAACCTTATTTTGTTCCCGGTCTACTTTCACAAGGAGAAAATCACGAGGACTCAACAGACGCCTCACCTCATCAAATAGGTGACCATAGCTTGATCTGTTATGTTTACTCGTGCCGGCATCCAACTACGGAGTAGATTATATTGGGATTGTATGTTTCTGATGTTTTTCGTGATTTTTCTTTAGTAAAAATGCATATCCTCCTCCAGTGCCTCTTTGTTGGGGACGCGGCATTCAACTACAGTTTTTAGTAAGTCTGGCAAGGGTTAATTTGTCACATAAAACGATTTCTTGGCCAATAAGTATTTTGGCAGAGAAATTCTTGGCCAACAAGTAGTAACGTACAAGTGCCCAGCACAAAATATTTTGGCATTTCAAGCAGGTCCAACAGTTTGAACAAGTGATCTGATCGTCGGCGAGGTCGGCCATGAGCCTGAGCTACCTGAGCAGGGTGTGCGTCAGGGTGGTGCAGGCCGCCGTGCGCGCAGAGCAGCCAGCGTCCGCCAAGACGCCGCCGATGCCTAGGCCGTCGCCGGCGGCGCCCGCCCCTCACCGTTGGCCGCAGTTCTCGGGCGGCATGGCTGAGATGCAGGCGGCGGCGAAGACGAGGCGAGCGGAGAAGGACGAGAGCGTGATGCACCTCATCTGCTGGGGACCAGATTAGATAGATCCAGGGAAGGTTAATCTCACGCTGTTGCTGTCTGTCCTTTGGTTGTTGATTTTGAGTGCAAAAATGTTTGCGAAAATATGACTGTCTGCTTAGACATTCCTTCAGTTTGTTCGTTTGAACAATGCACTTAGCTGGAAATTTAGCTCGTAACTGGTATACTGATGCAGATGTTTCCTCTTATTTTCACATCAGCCTTGCTTCCAGTAGAGGTCCTAATGTCCTTATTTTGTTAACTCTGTCAACTGTGTATTGCATCAGCACTTACAGTATTTTTATGCTTTTCAAAATGGTTTTAGTTCTATGATGCCAGTTAATTCAGCACAAATGGCTATATTGTCAGATATATCCTGTCTCTGTCTTCAATAACCTGCTGAATACAGTTTTCTGTAATGGAGTTTGTATAGTGGATGTACCCTTTCCCACGTTCAATTGTTTTTTGCGGATTTGCGGATCATCAACTGGCAAAAACTTCGGTGCTTATTTTGGTAGTATAATCTGACAGTAATAAAGATATCTTCATAAGGCCTTGCAATTGGGACACATAGAACTAAAGCCAGACTCTAGTCTGAACAGTGACTGCACCAAGAAACACAGCAGAGTCAGGCTACAGATGGATGAGACAGCCAAGGCGACGGCTAGTGTTAAGCATCCCAGTTACCTTTTGCAACACGGAACAATCAATTATATGGAAACAGCAGTCAACTTGTAGAAACATCTGAAAACACCACAATGTACCACATTGCAAGCTCAACTGCATCATCGTGAAATCAGTACAACACAAGTTAGCACATACTCCTTCTGTTTTTTAATATAAGATGTTTTAACATTTGTCCACATTTATTTGTATATAAACTAGCTGGGTGGCCCGCGCATTTGCGCGGCTAGACCTATAAATATTGTCATATTTTGTAGTTTATCTGCTATATATCAACTATTATTTATGAAAAATCATTGTTGCTTTAGTTGTAAAACTTCACATTTAAAAAAATATATACATTGTTGGACAATTACATTGCATGATATAGATTCTAGATTTTTTATCTCCAGATTCATGCGCGTCTGCTGGCCCCTTTTCATTTTTATCCATCAAAAGATCATTTTTTTAAGAATCGATTCTAACCCATTTTGTTGGGGTCATGATTTATAAGGAAACGTATATTTATTTTTCAGGTAATTACATTTTTATTTCTAGGTACAATATGTATGCGGAAACCACTTTGATATGTTCGTAATTGAACTTATGTGCCACTAATGCAACAAAAGGGCTGCATAGTTAAACTATCCATGAATTCTAAAAATAACTTTTGTATAACGGATTGAGGACCAAGATCTGCAGGATTTTAGCTCTAAAATGACCTGCACGTAATGGAACCTGTACGGGCTGACCTCTAGAAGCTGATGGATCAAGCGATTATGCTCCTTTCCGACTATATCCGGCAAGGATGTGCTGTTAGATGCAAAGCTTGCTGTATTGCCGAAGTATTTGCAATATAAATGAAGGCACGGAAAATTAATGCAAGAATATAAAGCTTCCATCATCTGATGAAAGGAGAGTACGACTCACCGCGTGCGACGGAAGAGCACCATAGGACATTTTTGTAATGTGTCGATGAAAGGATTTCTACATGCACAGTTGCACACGATAACACGGTTTTCTTTGAACAGAGACTATGTCTTCCATAGTTCCATGCATGCATGCATGCATCTACAGCCTCTTGCATAATACCTTCAGCCTTCATCGAATTGTCTAGATCACATACATGAGGAGAGGAAATAACCGGGTCGAATTGTCAGAAAATAATCAAGCCCAGCTGCTGCAAATTAACTGCATGTCGGGTCACCAAATCGTCTACTGCCGTACCGCCCACGTTGATTTTAGGCATCGTGCCAGATCGATATCGCCATACAGATTCCATGTAGACTCATGAAACCTTCTGAGTTTGTCAGTTTCAGGCAGACATGATCGCTCATGGCTTGTACCGATTGATTTAGCTGCTGCTTGTCTGCTGTACTTGTGATCTCACAGCGTTCTCGTTTGTGCGGTTCTCGTGGACGCTCGCCTTGCGCCTAGGGCCGCTGCCAGGCGCCAGCCACTGCCGGCACCTGCTCGCCTAGCGTGATTACCGGCGACCTGCCAGTCCGTGGCATGTCGATCGCCTCCCGTTGATGTTGTCGTTGATATCCCGCAAAAAGAAAAACAGATTTCTGCCTGGCATCTTGGCATCGCGAGACCATAGATTTATAATAGACGTGTTGTTATCGTGTGTTGAATACATCGGGCATGTGAGCGTCGACGACTTCAATCCGCCGGGCATGCGACTTCAATTCGCCGGGCTGAAACCTTTTGAGTTTGTCAGTTTGAGGCAGACGTTATCGATCACGGCCTTGTAGATTGATTTAGCTGCTAGCTTGTCTGCTGTACTTGTGCATCTCACCGCGGTTTCGTTTGTGCGGTTCGACGTGGACGTTCGCCTTGCGCCTAAGGGAGCGTCGTGACTTCAATCCGCCCGGCATGCCACTTCAATCCGCCGGGCGTGATCACCGGGCATCCGGATGTCGTATTCTTCAATCCGCCGGGCGAGATGTGCACATTAATTGTCAAAAATCTATATCTATATCATGCAATGTATTTTTCCAACAATGTATATATTTTTTAAATGTGAAGTTCTACAACTAAAGCAACAATGATTTTTCATAAATAATAGTTGATATATAGCAGATAAAATACAAAATATGACAATATTTATAGGTCTAGCCGTGCAAATGCGTAGTCTTTTATTGTTCAATTGACAATTGAGGCAGGGGTATCCGCTTACTCTGATATGGGAGTTTCGATCTGATGGATATATGAAGTTTTCAGGGATTCCCATCCATTTTATCTTCATGAGTAATCCGAAGACATCTGCAATTTAAAGCTTAATTTCTTAATAGGCAGAAAGATGAATCACTTCAAAGTCAGAAATATGACTATATACCCGAGCATTGTTGCTCTGTTTCTTAGAGTGTCCTTGGTAGCAAACTAAGAACCTAATTAAAAAAAAACAATAGGATTGTCGTTCCACTCCTTTTGTTTTGTACTTTACATGAATGTGGTTTAAATTTCATGGTCGACTGGGTGATATTTTGTAGATTCCGGTATTTCATACCATTCCTAAATACATTGATATATATGGCTCTTGATTTTCTTTTGATCTATATGTGCCAATCAGATTCTTCTGGGCAGTGGCATGAATTGTATCTCCCTTCAAAACGGAGTTTCAATAACTTAGCAGTACTTTAAATGATATAACAAAGTACTGTTCAATACGTCAGTAAAATAGATACTTCATCAAGATCATATTGATGCCCGGTAATTCATTAGTTGAGTGTCTGAATTAATGTAAGTTGTCATTCCTTTCACATAATATTTGTCCACTTATGGTTTGGTCACTCAAATTTGTGTATGCCACATAGTATTAGCGACGTTCTAAACCATGTTAACAGCAGTGGTTTGTTCATAGTATATCTGTATGAAATCTAGTAAAAATAAGTGAACTTTCTTAGTAATAATTTAGAAAAAATAAAGCTAGCAAGTCATGTTGAGATGAACCTGCAAACACAGATGCACATGAAGAAAAATCTCAAGTATCTGGAAGGACGGTGGTATTACCGTTTCTTCGGTTTATAGATCATCTCACCGTGGCTCTGTTCGTCCTGGAATCGCGAGTATGTACTGCATGTTCTGGATTAACGACGTCGATGCTGTGCCTTCGATTCATGGAACTACCTTTGATTCATTGATCAGACGTCGGGATCGTCGCCGTTGCCCCCGTGTATCATGTCTTCGATTTTCAAAGCGTCTGTTCGTTCCATCCGATATCGCTGTGTCCCAAATATTATCTCAATTTGCAGCTCCTAGAGAGAATAGAGTGCGCATCACCAATAGCGTCCTGTCCTAGAGATAATGCAGAGGTTATAAACCTCAGAAGATAATGCAGAGGTTAGAATCCTTATTTGTGTTGTTCTATGTTTGCATGCAATGAATCAATTCATTCTGAAGCTTGATGTTTGTCTCGTGTATTTCTGCTAGTATATCTCCTTCTAAATCATTATGGGTACAAAATTAGATGTAAGAAGGAACATTACCTCGCTTTGATGTTTCTTCATGCATTGTGCGCTTCCATTAAAGTTGTAGCTCTAGACATGTTTTGATGTGCATGTTCACTCACTTTAGAATGCATCTTATATTTAAAAACGGATGGAGTACCACAGACTCACATTGGCATCAAGACTCTTAAGAAACTTCAGAGGCAGAAAATTAAGTGGTTTGTCCCATATCAACAGTTTTACTAGTACATCCGACATGGCAGACTGATAAATGGATCAAAGGATGTTACAAGTAGCATCACAGACTTACAAACGATGCGATGAAAAACCTGCTAGAGTTTGAACAAGAGCTACACAGTGTCTCCCTTAACATCCGTCCTGCTTCATGAATACTAGTCTGGTTTTATGTTTAAAAATACTAGTCTGGCAAACCTGAGACCGTCTGACATAAAAGCAAAACTGAACATATTACAAGAACACCCATCAGCTCTAGTGCTCCTGCAACAATGAGAGAATATCTAGTGCTACGGCCTATTTGGGTACTACCTATGCTACCACTGAATATTAATGTCGCAAAAAATTCTACAAGAAAATGAGAGTGTTTACAAGATATGTGTCTAGAACATCAAAAAAATTCAGGTCCAAATTGAAAAGGAGTATTGAGAAATAAAAACACAAATGCAGCATGCATTTTTCTGCTTTGTCTTTTGTGACACTAGTGACACTATTCACACGAGATTTGTCTTTTTTTTTCTCAATGCTACTTTCGAATTTATATCTGAAAAATTGGAGATTGTAGTCACATATCTTGTGAACAGTCACAATTCTAAACTCATTTTGAAATGTAAAAAAAATCAAAAATAGTCCGCTTGTACATCTTTGCATCCTTTGTGTTCACGAAGTTGTTTGACAAAAAAACGACTTTTTTTGTGGACTATGTAAGAAAGACAAAATTTGGTGCCAAATAAGCCGTTCACGTGAAAAAACTCTTTTTGTCTTTTTAGTACAACTCATAAATATTTCGGTTTCTCGTGAAAATGTATATGCACACATGAATATGAAGATGTATGCTCAATTGTTTTCAAATTTCGACATTTCAAAACATGGTTTTTCGGTAAAGGGAGCATATTCTCCTAGGAGCCAAAGTGAAATTCTGCCTCTTTTGGTCCTTTTTTCTTTGGCTTCTCACATCTTCTCGGAAGATATTTAAGCATCTAAATGAGTCATCCAAGGAAGGTAAGTAGTTCCAATTAAGGCTCAGATTTGCTAGTAGTTCAGAGGTCAGTTGCTAATAATGTTCCAACTTAATGCAGATATGAACAAATTCCAATTTTAAAGTTTGTACTAGCAAATCATTTCTCTATGTTTTAGAGTCCATTAAAAAAGTTCTAGACGGTTTATATTGAACGTCAGGATGCCTCTTATATTTAGAATTATAAACAAAGGTGATATGATTGATGTTTGACAAACATGAGATTCAAAGCCAAAAACAATGTTGCATTCGAAAAGGCGAACCGCGCGGACCCAACTTCTTCCTTACTTTGTTGAGCATGTCTAGAGTTCTTTCACCTCTCAATGGTTTGGTTAAATGATTGTACTCTTCATAAAAATTCTTTACGTCGTACATTTCTGTACATTGTACAATTGTTTTCTATACTACAAAATTTTCCCAACCTTGATTTCTTTCCGTGCTCCACAACTGAGTATGTACACATATGTGTAGTTATGTTGAAGGTGGAGCTGGTTTCTAATATAATATTACACTCAGCTGATAGACAGGTACGACGTAATATCTTTAGAGAGAATCAAAATAGAATTCAATGGAGCGAGTGACACATTGATCAAACCGTGCCCTCGACATCGGTCGGGTATGGGTGTTGCTGTTCTACAATGTGGCTTGTGGTTGTGTGCGTTCGTGACCCAGGAGAAGGCGTGACTGTAGATGAACACAGTGATAAATCTGGACACTTGGTGGTTTGACGTGTGGCCAACCAAGTGTGGAGGTGAACAGTGTTGGCGAGTAACATGCTCATGTTGGTGACATTCTGCCGAGACTGAAAGATGGACGAGAGTTGGTCATGAGGAATCTGTGAAAGTGGTGAGTCAACTTTGAATTCGACTCGACATGACTAAAGGCAATGGCAAAATTGTTTCAAGTTTTCATACATGCAGTCAACAATAGAGGATGATGAGTTCTATATCAATTTGCATAAATCAAGACCAAACGCCACTAGGCTGACAATAAAATGATGTTCGGATATGGTAAGTTTATGATCGATGTGCGATTGATGGATCTCCAAAAAGATGGGACCACAAAACAAAACAAAAAAAATTCCCGGGAGTATTGAGTGTGATGGAGAAAAAAAGTACTATTGTTGTTGCAAGTGGAGTCATTTGTCAAGGAAGTAGCAGCGGAACTCATGAATAATGGTTTTTGTTACATTTGGATTTATATAATTACCTGGTAAGTCGAAAACTATTAATCTAAACCTAATGTACAAAAATATATAAAGACACATCAGACGGCCAAAATAGATGAAAAGAAAGTTCCTAGGTTAGATAGTAATTACACGAGGACGATCCGATTCCTGTGGCAGGGTACCGGATCGGCGTGTTATTGGTGATCGTGATGTGTTTGTTAACTTTGATGGGCTGATCTTTACTGAAAACATTTTTTTAGTGAAACAACATGACTCTGTCATGGGATCCCACGGTTCTAACTATTTCCTCTCAAAATGGTTAACCTCCAACGGTACATTGTCAAGGTTAGCAAACCTGAAAGTGAAATTCCGGGAACCGTCTTACCTTCCTCCTGAAAAAATTAAGCAAACATATAAAGAAATGGTTATTTTTCTTCCTGAGAAAATTAATTGAAATATAAAAATAATTATTCAGCTTCTGAGTTGTGATCTGTATAGAGGTTGTCCTTCTCTTAATTGTAGGTTTACCTATTTATGAATACTAGGTTTCACTGCGGGCGTTGCTTTTGTCTCGCGCATCGCGCGGAGGCAGAAAAGAAAGGGCGACGCGAGCGACGCGCTGCACGTGGGCCCGGGCCGGCGCAAACCTCACATGTCATGGACCTGCCGTGTGTGCCAGCGAGTGAAAAACGAAAAAAAAAACCATCCGATGGCCAGGGTGAAAAGGGCGGTTACTGTGCACAGGTGAACCAAGGGCTCAGATAGTCTGCCTTCGCCGAATTCATCAGAGGAAGGAGGAGCTGGGTAGTGTAGTGTCGTTTATAGGTTTAATCTGCCTAGTAGCTCATTTTCTGTTTAGCCGATGATACTCTTCGACCTGCGTGTGCCACTAGCCCACTACCACTTATTTTGGCAGGTTGTGTGCCACAATACACGCAAAAATAAACTTAGCGCTAGCTCAGCACCCCCATGTGAGGCAAACATTATATATGCGTTAATAAACCAAATTGGTTACACCATATATTTATGGACAAGGATACTATTACTATCTTTCTTTCACAAACACAAAGGGATGAACATCGTGGAGTTCCTGTAAGATAGACAGAACAATCATACATCATCTATGCTATGGATAAGGTCTTGGAAAGAATTTCTCGATGCCCCGTCCACCAACCGGCTGCATAGACACCGCTTGAGGCGACGACAAAGCTAAAACATCGATGCTCACCGGCAGGCGGCAGCCCTGGGAAAGGTGGTAGAAAATTGTCTGGCTGATGAATCCATTTGTTAACTTGTTAGAGCATCTCCACAGGCGCACCCAATATAGCATCCGACAAAGTTGTCGGACTGACGTTGTTGGGTGCGCCGACAGCCGTTGCCGCCCATTGGGAGCGTCGCGCCCCCCACCGGTCACTCCCAATAGGATTTTCAGGGAAAAAAAGACATCAAATTCATCGAATTAACATTTTTCATTCAAATTTTATAGTTTATACAAATTTGATAAAATTTAAACTAAACCTAATCTAAGGGCCGGTCCAGTAGCCATAGAACTGGTCCCAGTCGTGCTTGGCCACCGCGTCTTCGACGTTCCACGCGCCGGCCTCCTGCAGCGGCGGCGCATCGGCCGGCTCCTCCACCTCCTCCTTCACCTCCTCCTTCACCGGCGCGACGGGAATCTGGACCTCGGCGTCGAGGTCGATAATGTTGTTCTCGACGCAGGACCAGTGCTCCGCAAACTCCCGCGACGCCGGCCGGACCGTGTCATCGGAGAGCTTGGTGGCGATGGCGAGGTCCCTCAGGTACATGGCCTCGGCCTGCTCGGCCGTCAGCGGCGGCGACGGCGTAACAACGCGCTTCTTGCCACGGGACGAGGACGTCCCCGGCTCGAGCTTAACCTTAGCGCGGGGCGCATTCGTAGGAGTCGTCAGCCCGAAGTCACGGATGGTGACGCCGCTGTTCCTGGGCGGCGGCGCCGACCGTCCGGATTCCTGCTTGACCTTGATCCTCCTGCCGTTGTTATTGATCTGCGGCGGCTCGATCATCACGAAGCGCGGGGTCGTGGGCGTCGTGGACCGCGCGCTGTAGGAGGACGACGAGCTCGAAGGCATCTGCCAGCCGCCGCCAGAGCGATCGGTGGGGGCGTCGTAGCCGTGCTCCCGCATGACGGTGTAGAAGTCGCGCCCTCCCACCAGCGCCGCCTCCACACGGCGTTGTGTTGGTAGGGCCGCACCGTCCCCTCGTGGTCGTCCGCGCCGCGTCGCGCTGCGCCTCCAGCAGTGCCCGCCAGTTGGGGTTGTCGACGTCGTAATCCGGATCCGCCTGTTGCTACGGCGTCAGCTCCCGGCGGCACAGGCGGACGAGGTCGTGGAAGCGATCCCCCGTCGGTAGCGGCGGCACGACGTAGCCGAGCGCGCTCATCTACCAGCCGCCGCTGCTGGGGAGGCGCATCCCCGGCGGTACGGGGATGTGGTGGCGGTGGAAGAACGCCGCCTATTCCTTCCGGAGGCAGGTCTTGACGCCGCCGCTACCCAACGCTTGCCCGTTGTGCGCCATGGTCGCTGGGGAGAGGAGAAGACGGGGAGAGGAGAAGACGGGGAGAGAAGAGCGGTGTGGATGAGGGAGAAAGGAGTGCGACGGTGTGATGTCTACGCACGCTTCTATTTTTGTAGACAGTGTTGGGCCTCCAAGTGCAGAGCTTTGTAGAACAGCAGCAAGTTTCCCTTAAGTGAATAACCCAAAGTTTATCGAACTCAGAGAGGTAGAGGTCAAAGATATCCCTCTCAAGCAACCCTGCAATTAAGATACAAGAAGACTCTTGTGTCCCCAACACACCCAATACACTTGTCAGATGTATAGGTGCACTAGTTCGGCGAAAAGATATTAAAATACAAGTGATATGGATGATTATATGTGGTAATTGCAATCTGAAATAAAAATAGCAGCAAACAAACATGAGATAAAAATGGGAGTAAACGGTGTTTCAATGCTTGGAAATAAGGCCAAGTGATCAACACCAATCCACTGTGTAGGGCTATAAAAGCGCGCCTCAAGTCTGTATTCCACCTCTAGGGCACCCCGCGCTGTCACTATGAGCGCCCCAAATTAGTACTAAACAAACGCCACAATATCATAGAGACATCCAACACAAGAACAACTCATGGCAAGTATTCGCATAATCTTTAATCCAAAGAGTCACACACGGTGCGCACACTGTCAATTTCGCACCGTGGGACAAAGGTGACTCCGGAGTTTATATTAATAAAACCACTTGAGTAGCATATTCATAAGATAATGAAGAGTAACATCTATGGATTTAACTAGATTACAAAGCTCATGATCACATAAAGATCACACCATGGGAGAGAGAGATAAACCACATAGATACCGGTAGAGCCCTCAGTCTCGATGAAGAACTACTCACACATGATCATGGTGATGAGGAGCTTGATGGAGAGGTGCAGCCCGAAGTGGAGGCGGCGGCAGCCCGTGGAGGCGGCGCCGGCGGTCCTTGGCGGCGGCGGCCCTTGGAGATGGTGCTGGTATGGAGGAGGTTCTCCTCCCCAAGATGGCTGCCTGGGAGGAGGAAAATTCGTGGTATGGGGGGTCCTTCACGAGCTAGGTTTTCTCCTTTTATATATCCTCTCGGATTTCCGTCATCCAGTTTTAGGTCTTCACGAAAACGGATCTGTAGGCCGCGTCCGAACTCCGATTGGGCTGTTCTCGGGCTTAAAAGAAGCGTATGGAAAATTGTGACAACTTTGTATTTATCGAGTTATCCGTTTGACGTCGTCTTCGAGGGTCAAACTGACAGTTTCCGTAAAAAATTCTCAGACAGATTTCAGCAAAGTCCCAATTTGACTCTAACAAGGTTTCCTTTGCCCAATTTTGATAATTCCTACACATTAAAGTGTAAAACAAGAACATTGTGCACTTTGGCAACTATTAGTAGGTTAGTCCAATAAATGTCATAATATGATATAAAGTGCATATAAAACATGCGGCAATTGACATAAAATATGCATGGAACATCAAAAATTATAGATACGTTTGAGACGTATCACGGTGGAGGTGAGCGGCGGGGTCTTTATAGGACGGGGGAGAGGAAAAACGCGCGAACATGGCACGGGAAGCGCCCCATTTACGCCGGCGCCGATTCCCGAGGCGACGTAACTCCGGCGACGCGCGTCGGGGAAGACGAGGCACAACGTGTCACTGCGCGTCAGAAAACCGCTCAAGGCGCATTAAGCGCATTAAATTACGCTGACCGGTCCGTTGGGTCGCTGACGCGTCGTCCCCACCCGTCGGGTTTGGACGAGCCGCGCGTTGCCGCGGTTGCGAAGCGGGGTTGCCGGACGCTGTATTTGGATGCGCCGGCAACTTTTTTGCTATTGGGCGCGCCTCTGTGAATTAATTTGCTGCCGGCGCGTCCAAATATTTATTGAGAGCGGAGTTGGGCGCGTCGGTGGAGATGCTCTTAGTTCTGTGACAATTTTGCCAAAATATTTGTGTGTGGTTATCTGAATCGGTTCCAAAGGAAAATAGACAGAGTTTGTTGCTGTCTACATATCATGACTCTTTTCTCCTCATACACCTCCTTTCTTTTTGCAAAAAAAAATAATGTAGGTTTTTCCTGCATCATCTCTTCATTGAAACTGAAGAGTTGTAAATCTGTAAATGCACCTTTATGCTTATCAAATCATTATCCTCTTGCAGAGCTATCTGAGTTGCTTTAATCAGAGACCGTGATTCTCGTTTGGATGTTTGCATTGAGGCTAGATATTGGATATTTGGAAGGTTTCAGCCCCGAATATCTGAAATCACCGCGTTTGGATGCGCTAGGTATTGAACCTGAGTATTCGTGCTTGATATCCAGCTAGGCTCCGGACGGCAAAAAATTTGGCTACCGAATGTCGAGCCAGACCCCTCGACATTGGGCAGATATTCACATCACTTTCTTATGATGATCAGCTTCGTTAATAATTTTGGCACGAATATAACAATATAATGATCAATGTCTCGAAAAACTGCAATTCATCACTTTATACCATCCAAACAACATTTGACATTCAACCACAATATCATGTCTAAGTCCGAATATCTAACACATCCAAACAGAAATATTGATATTCAATCTCAATATCAATATATTGGATATTAGACATTCAACCCAATATAACATCTACCCTCCCAATACCTATATCCAAACGGAGCATTAGCGGTATCGCAAACCAAGATGAACCTGATATTGTAGGACCAACCAGACATATTGGACCAAAGTTTTAATGCAAGTGGAACCCATAATATGCTCTCCAAGAAGATATTTAAGGGACCACGATACAAGTAGACATGGTTATCTTCAACGATGTGGGACACTGATGGGGACAAATCCTACCTGACCATTCAGATGAGGAATCCTGGAAAATAGTTTGCAGTGTCCGGAGTCATGGGGACACTTAATTGATTTCCCTTTGGATGGCTCACGTCAGAGTTAAAGACATTTTTAGCGGTCGCTTAGAGCATCTGCAATACACGGAATTTTGTCTCGCACACCCCAAAATGCATCCGCAGTGGGTGTCGGGAACTTGTCCGGTCAATTTTATGGTGCTCTCCACACCGACACCCTCCCTCCGATGGAAAAAATTCAAATATTCCGATATTTGCAAATTATGAACAAAAACACGATTTTCCTTCAAATTTGATAAATTACAACAAAATTTAAATTACAACTAATGTAGACTTAAACTATAACTAAACTATCTAAATACCAGGAGGAGGTGGCTCGCTAGGGCCAGCCTCGGCATCCATCGCCGCGTGAGAGGGATCGGCCGCGCAGTCGTTAGCCCCCGCTCGGCGAAAGACGGGAGTCAGGCTCATTTGGGTAGGTGACATGCACGAGACAGTGCCTCTCCGCCCTGCTATGCGTCACCATGGTGTGCGCCTCCGCCGCTACTGCGTGTGCGCACACAGACGCCTTTGCTGGTGGCCCGCGCTCTGAGCAGCGTGGAGCTGCCTCGCCTCCTCCGCCGCCGTCTCGCACGCATCCCTCTCCTTGTCCATGGCTAGCGCAAAATCCACTTCCACCGCCGCCTTGTCCATCAAGCATTTCCTTTCTTGGGCAGATGGCCCGAAATCCGCTATCTACAGTGCATCGGCCTCCACCCGGTGGAAAGCTTGTTTCACCAGGCGACGGTGAGCGACCGCTGCCCTGATGGCATTCAGCTTCTCGTGGTCCAACCTCTCGGTGGTCATGAAGTAGTGGGCATGCTCCTCCATCCCCGCGGTCTCAATCGACCGCTCCATGGTGGCAGCCTTTGTTGTGGCGTTCGCCTCCGTGAGGGCCGTGTGCACCTGTCGGTACATCTTCTCGTCGCGTGCGGTGATGATTGAGCTCATTGCGGTGACCTGATCAGGCCCCAGCGGCAGTTCCGGCTGTGGCTCCAGCTCTTCCTCCTCATCCTCCGGCTACTCCACGTGACTCTCCTCTTCAATGTCAAACGACGGAGTATTTGGCTCCCCCAACTAGAAACAACGGCGTGCGTTGTGGGTGAGTGTGTCCCAGGAGGTGGCTAGGCGGTGTGGCATGTTGTCGACGACGGGGAATGGGGGTTGTGCTTGTCGATGGCGAGAGGGGAGAGCACGGTGAGAAGCAACTGCACGACGTGGCTTCGTATAGCCGGCCGACTGGGCGGGAAAGCAATGCGAGAAGCGGCGGCACGCGCAGGTGGTGAGGCGACTTGCCGGTTTAATGCCGGCAACACTTCTCCACCGCGCTGGCCTGGCAGCGCCGAGTCGGAATCCGCGACATAACCGGTGTGAGGATAACAGGTGCATCATCTATCTATGGCTGCATACGGACATGTCTGACAGCTCCGAGTCCACCACCAACTTTGGAGGCCCCTCGTGGGTGCCAAAAAAATCAGATCGAGCCGAACACTTGAGAATGCTGGTGAGCCCGACACCCCAACAGGACTTTGGGGGTGCCCGTGAAGATGCTCTTACAACTTCTGTTGATAATGACCAACATGTGGACTCCAACGAGACTATGGGTAGGTTTACTTTCTTTTGTGCGGAGTTTGTAAAAGATGTAACCTTGTATAATCAATATAATTATATATATTTCAAAGAATAATAATCCTTACATGTATCTAAGCTTCGTTGAATTTGCATAAATGGAAAAAAACATATTCAAAATAATCATTAAAGATAGGCCTTAAGGGCATTGAGTCTAAAGATCATCACAGAGATAAATAATTGCAGGCCACTTTCTGTAGCCAATCAAATCGAAATATCTCCACTAATCTATATCTATTATAAAGTAAAACCTCACTAAGTGCATTAATTATTTTTCTATCTCGGAATGTAAGGTATCCACATCACCCACTATTTTGGCCAATCAATTGTCCATCTCATCTCATCCACTAACAATAATTAGTAATAATTTTCATGCAACATATCCATGTCATGCTTTATAGCCATATAGTTGTCCATGCCACTAATATTTAGTCCTCAAATTTAACAATTTCACACAAATTAAATTTAATTTCTTGACTATTGTGATCAACTGAATCTTGACAATTGGATATTTCATATGTCTTCCATTTCATTTACATAATTTTTTTTTAAAGATTACCGCTGCAAGGAATTTTCTAGTTAACAACTAAGAGCATCTCCACCGTCGCGACCAATAGCGCTCCTAATAAGCTTATTAGGCGCGCCGCCACCCAAACTGCCCCTACGGAAAGCCCAAAAATTACCGACGCGCCCCAATAAAACGTCCACCAACCCCCTTCTCTCCCTGTTTTTAAGGAGACAAGCGGACACGCCGGTAAACCGCGCCAACTCCGCCACGCTGTTTCTGGCGTTGACCGATCGTGCTCACTTGGGCTGGAAGAGCCGAAAAGAGAGAGACACTGCTCCTCCGGCAGTAGCTAGACAGCTTGTCCACTCGTAAGTAGTCAAAACTTTCAGAAAACAAAACATGAGAAAGGCACCGCGCAGCAGTCCATGACCACCACCACACGTGAGAAATACTTGCACGTATGTTGGCATGCTCATCGTGTGGATAGAAACAGATGAGAAAGTGGATAGTGCCGTGAGAAGGCAGTGGGAGATGTCTTTCGATCACAGATTTTGCCCGATTATTAACAATTGTTGTGTTTGACTGATAGGTTTCCTTGAAAGTTGGCAGTGGACTTGCTTGTCATTGTCAGCAACTCATCGCTCGCCATGCTTACCATGGCACGCCACCCTTCCTCCATTGTTGACTACCTCACCGAAAGATCAGTACAGGAAGCAGAAGTGGACACTCAATTGGAGAAAAAAAATCAAAGTGTTTTCATCCACCAACTCTTTTGACAACAACAAAAATGGTACTCCATCTTACCTCACTTAACTGTCGCCACCTCACTCTGTAGGTTTTTTTACTTATCTCACTCTCTAGTCGTGTAGTGAATCTAAGTATATGTTGCGACCGTTAATTAGGGACGGAGGGAGTATGATTTTTTCTCCCATTTCTACTGTTTATTTTATAGATATATTTTCTTATTGGGATCTAATAGTAGCTCGCACCGTTTTTTTTTTTTTGAATCTAGGCATACTTTATTACTTATCAAATAGGCTTACATCGTTTGCAAGTATAGCACAAATAAAATCCGGAGGGTCCTCATGCCAGACAGATGACAAGACGCCCTCCGCTTTGCTAGCTAGAACATGAGCTACTTGATTACTTTCCCTAGGAGAAAAAACAAACTCAATGGCAGCGAAGCCCCTAGCTAAGAAGGTACATTCTTCGTAGATAGCTGCAGCAGCTCCCGCCGAGTTGCCGCCCTCATTCATCGTAGTGATCACCTCCATGCAGTCGCTGTTAACTACTAGTTTAAGGCAGCCAATTTGACCAGCAAGGAGGAGCCCATCTTTCAGCGCTCTAGCTTCAGCCATGGCAGCATCAGGGACATGGGCAATACCGCAGCTGCTGCCATAAAACCAAGTCTTCTGTTTTCCCAACCCCTCTAAGTCGAACCATCTGTCCACTCGATGGATAGTGGCAGCGGGCTTACCTCATGGATCATGGGGCCCTCTGGTTGTGCGAGTGGGCCTACATGGGCAACACACCAATGATGTAGCTCGGGTAAGCCCAACGTGGGGGACACCTCTTTCTCAAGGTTTAAAATATCGTGTTATGGCTTTAGCGCCAGCCTTCTCTAGAAGCTATCGTTGACACCCCAAGACCACGCAGCTAACTAAGAGCGGGTAGCGATCTACAAGAGCCCCTTGATCGTCCCGAGTCAACGCAGAGAATCAATGGAGGGTTCTCCTAGGGCATACCAGAGTGAAGTGAGGGAGCGAGAGTTGGAGAGAGATCGCACTCGCATGGGCGACTCAAAGATCGATCCAAACCCTAGCTAGGTAGTGGGAGTCGCCCTAACCCTAGGAGAGAGAAACAAAAACGTTTTAGTGACACTGTGCACATACCTACTACTTCACCCATACGGTTTGTTAAAATATAATACCTAGCCCTTTCCATCAGTTCGGACTTTTGGGATAATTGGTTAGTGCATCCATTTAATATGGTATCAGAGCCAGGTGGTCTCAAGTTCAAGCCCCGGCTAACGCGCTATTTAATAAAAATAGTTGCGGCCTCCCCATCTACCCCACGTCAAAGGTCTTACCATTTGTCCAGCCTAAACGTGAGGGAGAGTGTTAAAATATAATACCTAGCCCTTTCCATCAGTTCGGACTTTTGGGATAATTGGTTAGTGCATCCATTTAATACGGTTGATTGACAAGTGTTAATAAACATGCCGGATCCTTATTATGATCAGGTGCTTCAATGCATGGCGTGGGTTCAGAATCACGTCGCACCTTGGGATAGGGGTTGCATGTGGCACATAGTTTTGTTCCTCGCAGCTTAGATTAGAACTCAATATTTTTGACATGTCCTTCTGTGGCTTGGAGGGATGTATCACACTTCGGTTGTGACAATGTTCGCGTCGATAAGAAGACACATGATGACATTATCGATGTTGAAATTCGGTGGCTCCAATAAACTTTGATGGACGCTTGTGAGTATGTGCATGTAGTGTAAGGCGCGTCTCCGTTTTGTTTTTGTAATATTAAGGAATAGAACAAATTCCGTGAGCGTATGTTCAATTTGTTTTGAACAGGAGATTGGTCCCGAAGGACCGAGAGCTTCATTCCGCTGAGATTACATCTTACATACACACATGGCCAAACATTTTACACAAAGGACCTCAAAACAACGACAGGAAAAGCAATAAGGTCCAGCATCTTCCTCAGCGTGACGGATCAGAGACGCGGCGCAGCCATCCTCTTCCTCGTCGGGGACGAACTACTTGGTAAGGAGAGGCGGGAGCACGCTGCCCGCAGCTCGAAGGGCCTCCGCAATGCCATCTTGGCCTAGAGGTTGAAAATACCACCTACACCGGTCAGTGGAGACTGTAGCCGACGACAGGGGCGGGAGTGGTCGCGGCACGAGCATGAAAAACAACGGCGTTCATACTCCCAAGATAAGCCTTGATGCTCCCTTGATGCACAAACTGCCAGCAAAGGCCACAAAGAGGAAATCCATGCTCAACGACGCGACCTTAGCGGGCACAAGGATAGATTCCCAATGCGCAACTCTGGCTAGCAGCACCACGCAAGCAAACGAGATTTATTGAAGAGGACGGCAAGGCGATGCCGAACAAAACTTTGGGCTTCTGACCTCAAGAACACGCACAACAACCGCATCATCCTTGTACACTGCCAGGAGCAGCTTGGGCACTCCTAAAGCAACTTCTTAGCACCAACTCTAGATCGAACGCACCCCATCTCCTCCCCTCGCCTCCACGGCTGGCCGGAGGGACAATCACAACACCACTTCACAGGATCCAAATCTGGCCATAACTGCCTTTATTAGAAAAAAAGACTTTCGACCACCACACCTCCACCGCCGACCTCCCTCCTCGGAAGCTCGGCCGACAGCATCGTAGCCGGCTAGCCCGTGCCAGGCATAAGCATCGGACAAGAGCCTAGCGTCATTTCGCCATACGCCACTCAGGACCAGACGGCAAACCCTAAACCTACACCTAGGGCGAGACAAACTAGACCTAAGCTGTCCAAGAGGACACGGCCGCCATCTGTAGCTCCCATCCGGACAGCACAGCCGGCGGAGGGAGGCCATAGCGGCGCCTGGCGGGCTGAGATGAATCTCAAGTGGGGAACGAGAGCAAGAGAGGAGAGAGAAAGGGAAACACCAAAGGAGTCCCCATATGTGCAAATTTGTATTTCTAAGCAAAACACATATGAACAAGTTGCACATAGTATAGTAAAATCTAGCACGAAAAGAAATCATACAACTACCTACACCATGAAAAGAGAAGCGCAAAGTGCTAGGCATGTTCCCCATCATTCACATGCTCTCTATTGCCACCACCGGCACTGCCCGTGCTACCCATCTCGGTCACGGCGCGCGCTTCCTCGCCGGCACCCACCTTCCGGCGGTAGCCAAGTTTTGTTGCGGCATCACACACCCAATCCCATGAGTGCAGTAGAATGTAGGTGCCGATGCCGCCGATGAGACCGTAGGCGATTGAGTAGGTGAGCGGCATGAGCGCGAGCGTCATGAACGCCGGCACGGCCTGCCGCATGTCGAGCCAGTCCACCTCCGCCACCGACCGCATCATCATCACACCCACCAGCACAAGCGGCGGGCCGACTGCCCAAGACGGGATCGACGCCAGCAGCGGTGTCACGAACAACGCGGCCGTGAAGTAGGCCGCCGCCGTCAGCGCCGTCAGCCCCGTCCGCCCGCCCTCTCGGATCCCCGTAGACGATTCGATGAAAGCCGTGACGGGGGAGGTGCCCAGCAAAGACCCGAACACGATGGCCGTCGCGTCCGACATGAAGGCGAAGTATTGCCCCTCAAACTCTCCTGTCGCGTCGTCCATGAACCCGGCGAACCGCGCCATGGAGTAGAGCGTGCCGGTGGTGTCGAGGATATCCACGTAGAGGAAGGTGAAAGCGCCTCCCAGAAGTAACCGTGACCGGCTCCGCTGAAGTCGAGGGCGCCGGCCGTAGACTGGATGCGATGCACATCGAACACTTTCTTGAAATAACTGAAGCTTTCGTCGCCGGCCGGCGTGTCCGGGAATACGGTGACGGCGGTGTTTCGCGGCCAGGATATGAAAGTCACGAAGAGGATTCCGTAGATCATGGCGCCTTTGACGTTCTTGATGAGGCAGAAAGCGATGATCAGGAAGCCCACAACGGCGAGCCAGAAGGTTGGGGAGGTCATCCGACCCGAGAGGCAGAGTATGCCGCCGGAGACCGTGCCGCCAGGTATCAGTGCGACTGTGCCATTAGGGAACGTCATCACTGGTGCCACGGACGCACGCTCCGACGCCGGACACGCGCCGAGCGTGACCAGCGTCGACGAGCTGAACCCGACGAGCCCCAGTCCTTGGTTGCTCTGCAACCCAATGAACGCCAAGAACAGCCCGATCCCCGCGGAGGACGAGATCCGCACGGGTTTGGGGATGAATTGGGCGAGCTTGGAGCGCAGCCCCACGATGGAGAGGAAGAGGAAGATGAGGCCCTCGAGAAAGACCGCGGCGAGCGCGGTGCGGTACGGCAGCGTGCCGGAGCCGTGGAAGCCGACGACGGTGTAGGCGAAGTAGGCGTTGGTGCCCATGCCGGGGGCGAGCGCCAGCGGCAGGTTGGCGAAGGCCCCCATGATGAAGGAGCCGATCACGGACGACGCCGCGGTGGCGACGATCAGATCCCGGCGCACGCGGGACACGCAGGCGGCGTACCCAGGGTCGACGGGCGGGAACTTGCAGCGTGGCGAAGGCGCCTGGCAGTCGTCGACAGTGCACGTTCCGCCAGAGTCCGAGAGGATGGAGGCGTTCACGGCGAGGATGTACGCCATGGTGAGGAACGTGGCGGTGCCGGCGCGGAGCTCGGTCGTGAAGGTTGTGCCGCGCGCGGCCAGGCGGAAGCGCCGCCCGACCCACGACCGCTCAACGGCGGCGTTGAGCCGACCCAGCTTGGTCGTCGCCTCGTCCCCATTAGCGATGGTAGGGATGATGGGGTTGGCCATGGCGGCTTCCGGCCGGCGCACGCGTGTGTGGCTGTGGAATCGTGAGTGTTTTGGAGCTTTTAATCAGCAAGTCAGTGGTTTGGGGACGTAGAGTCAAAGCCTGAAGTTGTGGAGAGAAAGGGACTGAATTCTATTTCTGCCTTCACACTGGGATTGTTTTGACGTGCCTTATTTGTCCTCTTCTTTCGGTGTGAACGACGTCGTAATCTGGCGATGCACATGCTGATTAGTTTATCTGGCTTTGCTTTCGTCGACTAGTACTAGTAGGGCATGATATTTTCGGTGGACTAGCAAACGTGACATACATAGGTTTTTCAACTAAAGCACCGATGTCTTTGAGTTAAAATAATATTTATGATGAAGGAGTTGCCTCTGATTTCTCATGTCTTAAATAATTTTCCAAATTTTAAGCGAGTAAAATAAACTACTAATCAAGAAGAAGCATCAAGTATCTTGGATGGCTAGATAAGTAATTAGAGATATTAAAACTGAACCAACTAGGCTGCCTCTCACGCTGTCAGCATTCTTGTCCGTCCGATCGTTCTCCCTGCTCGTTTTTTACCGTTGGATCCACTGTAAATCCCGATTGGGCCCAATATCCCTAAGGGCAGCTATTCTGGACATCAAATCTGCCCCCTCTGGTTAATTGGGACCTGAATGCCCCGGTTTTCCGTCGAAAAAAAAAAGAATGCCCCGGTAAAGCCCACCAAAATATACGCCTTTGGCACCGATCGTTTACCTCTCCCCCTTCCGCTTTTGTCTTCCTCGAGAACTCAATTAAAAACCTAACCACGCTTCAACGAGGGCGGCTGCAGCGACCGAGTACGGCCAATGTTGCAGTCCGAGAAGCAACTATAGCTTGAACCGTATCCAAGATGGACTACTCACAAACATAGACGAACAAATAGAGTTTCTTGTTCTAAAAACACATGTACTGTAGTATCAAAGACAAATGAATTCATGTGATCTAATTTGCTCTTAATTATCGACGCCTATTTCAGACCAATTGTTTCAAGTCATGCCTAAGAAAGTACCCGTCGAGTTGTATTTACTTTCCAGAACTCATACATAGAACACACCGCACAATTCACAATTGTCTGAAGTCAGCCGTAAAAAAAAGGACACGATTCTTGTTTGACACAGAAGACATGAAAGAACTCGTGTGTTAAATACAGTAGAAAAATAGACAATATTCATGCATGTTAGAATCCATGATTCTGTCTTCCTTGCATACATTCCCTTGCAAGGGGTCGCGAGGTGGCTCTCAGGGAGTCGACGAGGCCCTGAGCAGCAGAAGCGAGAGCGACCATGCCCCTTGTGGCCGTACACGCCGCGCGGAGGAGCGAATAATCCATGGCGGCGTGAGCTCGACTGAAATCGGCGACAAATCGCGATCAGAAGCAGGACCATCACGAATCGCCAATCGAACATCAGGGACAGACGGCGCGCTGCCGGCGGCAAAATATGGCGCCAAGGAGCTCGAGAAGTGGGGGAGTGAGCGGGACTCGGGAGCTTGACTGCTTGAGGAGTCGGGAATTAAGCGGATGGTGCGTGTCGGCGAGAATTTTTTCTTAACCTCGTAGCATCACCCGTTGGATAGACGAGCAATCAAGCTTATTTCAGTAGCGACAGAATATTAGCTCAGCTCGTTGCTCGCAACGGCGCCTAGCGGCCTAGGTGATTCCTTATTTTTTTCGAGCTCAAGTGCCTAAGTAAGTGTCCCCCGTTGTACTCTCTTTGTGATAACAGAGAGTTTATCTTGTTGAGCTAAACCCAATTCCTTTGCCCTAAAAATAATCCAGTTATGTTGACGTTCATTTGTTTTTCAAAAACCAAAAGGGAACTAAATACTACTCTACTCAGAACAAATAGAAAATGTGCACGGCCTAGGTGAACTTTTTTACATCTATTTCATCATGAACTTTTTTACATTTATTTCATTTGTTTTTTTTTTGTGTTTGGTTTTTTTTTTTTTTGAAGTGTATGTATGGTATATTTCAATTGTGTGGATCAGAAGCGGAAAAAGATAAATTATATCAACAATCCAAAAAATTAAAAACAATACAGGCATATTCAGCTGCAAGCAAACATCATTACATAACTGGACTCGAACATGATACAAACTTCACCAAACGAATTATTTCGGAATTGGTAAACATGTAGCTTGTGGATGACTCTAAGAAAATTCAAAGACAGAAAGTTAAGTGGTTTGTCCCATAGCAACAGTTTTACTAGTACATCCAACATGGCAGACTGATAAAAGGATCAAATGAGGTTACAAGTAACTTCATAAACTGATAAAAACGCTGCGATGAAAAGCCTGCTAGAGTTTGAACAAGAGCTACACAGTGTCTCCCTTAACGTCCGTCCTGCCTTATGAATACTAGTCTGTCAAACCTGAGACGGTCTAACATAAAAGCAAAAAAGCAAAACTGAACATATTACAAGAACACCCATCAGCTCTAGTGCTCCTGCAACAATGTAGACATGTCCAGGTCCATATTATCCCCATACTGAGCTCCCTTGATAGTTCCATCATCGTGGTGCTGCTCTTGTTCTCCAACCCAGGAGGACACCATATCATCCATCATAGACAAGACAAATTGCTTCTTGCGAGATGACTCCAGTACCTCCACCGCAGGCCGTTTCATGTATCCATTTGCATCTGCACCAACAAAGTTACGAAGTGCATGTTCAGTGCTAATGATGCAGATTAGCATATTCTAACTACAGTAGCCCGTCATTTCCACCAACTGGATTTGGGGAACTTACTCCTAGCTAGTGTTTTGTTAATATGACCTGCGAATTAACGCAGCCAAACTGGGTATATTAGTCCCCTGGTTATGGAGGTTTGGGCCTAACCAGCTACTTGTGCTAACACTCTCGCGTATGCAGTAAAATATCAGACTGATTAACTGCATCCTGGTCTATGACACTATGGCGACATCACTGTCATGTTCTACACTCTGCTGCGATATCAAATGAGCTCTTAATAATATATAAATGGCGGGCATACTCCCTCTGTTTGTTTCTGAAATTAAGGCATTTTTTTTTCAAAAGTCAAACAGTGTCAAGGTTTTAGAAAAAAACTATTATTATCTACAATACCAAATTAATACTGTTAAATACATCATTAAAAATATTTTCATAATACTGTATTATAGATATTGATAGTTCTTCTAAAAACTTGGTCAAACTTGACATTGTTTGAATTTTCAAAAATAAATTACGCCTTACTTTAAAGAACAGAGGGAGCATCAATTTGAGATTTGGCACCGTATTATGATTGGAACGTGCAATCAGGCTTATCTAGGCATATATGTATGCGCTGGCTGCTAAAATCAAAATTGACCATGCATTACCTGGAGAAGCGCCCATATTGAGATGATTGGAGATCTTGCTATGGCGAAATTTCAATCTGACATGTTCTCGGCGGTAGTGAGCAACGTCTCGCAGAGTCATGTTGGCCGTATCGACAGCAATCACCCACCTGTCCCAGGCGCCGAGACGGGAGCTGATCGTCAGGTATAGAGTGTTGACGTCGTGCAAGCTCAGGGTGGGAAACTCGGTGTACCACATCCTCCCGAGGTCCCAGCTGGTCGGAACGGGAGGTCCTCCGCGGTCATCCCAGTACGAATCCCTGGGCAGCTGCTCGGGTAGGTCGCCGGAGAGCACCCGGGAAGGAAAAATATCGCAGTCCTTCCTCCAGCCCTCCTGGTAATTAGCAGCACTCCTACTCCACGTGACGGCCTGCCAATTATGAGTCTTCTCAGCAGGGCACAACTCAACAAACCTGATGCGGCCGCCTTTGTTGTCGACGGAGTGCCTCGCGGCGGTCGAGCCTGCTGTGGTGGAGCGGCGTTGGCAAAGGCACATAATGGAGATCAGGGAAATCGCCTTGAAGCACGTCGCAGAAGAGGATGCCCCGTGAATGGTCTACGAGGCCCATGGTACCGTAGTCTCCACCGACGGTGATCACCTCGGCCGTGATGTGGCGAAATTCCCCTGCTTGCTGCTGCTGCTCGTTCAGAATCAAGACGTGGCCGTGATGGGAGGAAGCGCTTCCAATTTGCGCGCTTTTGGGTGAAGCTTGACGGATTCCGTGAGGTAGTGGAGACCGCGTGGGGGACTATCGATGGTGATACGGACCCATTCCGGCGCTTACATGCCAAGATGAAGCGCACGGCTCGCCAACTCATGAGTTGGAGCGATAAGAAGGTGGGGTGTGTGAAACTGCAGCTTATGATAGCGCGGGAGGTTGTGCTTAGGCTAGACATTGCGATGGAATCGAGACAGCTCTCGGGTGACGAGCGTGCTTTACGCGCCAAGCTCAAGCAGGCCCATCTTGGGCTTGCCTCGCTGGAGCGCACAATGGCCCGCCAGCAGGCCAAAGTGGCATGGCTCGTCGAGGGTGATGCAAACACAACATTCTTCCACTAGCATGCTTCATACCGGCGCAAGAAAAACGTGATCAGGAGTCTTCAAGTTGGTGGGGCGGTGGTGACAGACCATGCAGCCATGGCAGAGGCTACCTTTTCCCACTTCGAGTCCTTGCTGGGAACTTCGGCGGCGCGAGATTTCTCGTTGGACCTGGACTTTCTGGGGCTACATACCGAGGATCTATCGCGACTCGAGAAACCTTTCACAGCAGCGGAGATTTGGGAGGTGGTGCGGCGGCTCCCTCCTGGGAAAGCGCCAGGCCCAGACGGCTTCACAGTGGAGTTCCTTCAAAGCTGTTGGGGGATAGTGAGGGATGATTTTATGGCCGCGTTCAATAAGTTCTTCACGATGTGTGGACGAGGGTTCCAGGGGTTGAATCAGGCGCTCTTTATCCTCCTACCTAAGTGCCCGGATGCGGCGGCTCTAGGGGACTACCGTCCGATTAGCTTGATCCATATCTTCGCCAAGCTGGCGGCTAAGACACTGGCTTTAAGACTAGCTCCGTTGATGCATAACATGGTGGACAGTAACGAGTGCGCCTTCATTCAGAAGCGCTGGATTCATGATAACTTCATGTTGGTTCAGCAAACGGCGCGGGCACTTGATAACCCCCAAGAGCAAGGGATCACTGTAGCACCTCTCAATGTGGAAGTAAGGTATCGATCCGCAGGAGCAAGAAGGAAAAGTTATCTATTCCTACAACTAAAGTGTCACAAGTTTTAGTTGATTATGCACTAAACAAGTTTAAGGAACAAGGTGTTTGATTTAATGGATGGAAGTTTGATGTAACAAGGCAAGAATGTGAAGTGTCCCAATCCTCTTCAATGCAAGAGGACAAGACAAAGGTTTTCTAGATGCTTGGAAATAAAGCCTAGGGATCATACTTTCACTAGTGGACACTCCCAACAATTGAATACATAGATATTTCCTCTTCATTTGCTACTCTGAACTATTCTCCCGTTGGATAGAAATACCAATCTACTGCGTAGGGCTACAAGAGCACACCTTAAAGTCTGAGTGAACAAACACCACATATCATAGAACACCAAACCATCGTGTAGGGCTACAAAAGCACACCTTAAAGTCTGTCTTCCACATCTAGGGAACCCAAGGTCACTATGAGTGCCCCAAAATAGTACTAAACAAACACCACAATTTTATAGTGACATCCAACACAAAGAATAACTCATGGTAAGTATTTCTGTAACTTTAGCCTAAAGTCACACACGGTGCGCACACTGTCAACTTCACACCATGGGACAAAGGTGACTCCGGAAATTACATTAATAAAACCACTTGAGTAGCACAAACAATGAAAGAAACATCCATGAATTCAATTAGATTACAAAGCTCATGATCACATAAAGATCACATCATGGGAGAGAGAGATGAACCACATAGCTACCGGTAGAGCACTCAGCCCCGATGAAGAACTACTCCCTCCTCATCATGGGAGGCAGCAACGGCGATGAAGATGTTGATGATGAACACGCGGAGGGGGGTGGAGCCCTCCGGAGGCGATTCCGGCGGCGTTTCCCCCCTCCGATCTTCTCCGGCGGCAGCCTTCTGTCTCTCTGTTTCGTGGTTCTGTGTTTTTCTCCGCCGCCTCCTTTCGCGAAACGTCATGGGACCTTTTTTATAGGCGTTTTTAGGTCAAGACGAAGGCGGTGGAGAAAGGATCGACGGCTGCGGAGCCACGAGGACCAAACGGGTAGTCCCACGCGGGCACTGTACCTGGCCGCGTGGGCCACCCCCTTTTGCCTTGCGGGCTCCGTTTGCTTGATTCCTTCGCTCCTACGTCTTCTTCCTTCCAAAATAATGACCTCTGTATTTTTCCAGAATTTTATGACGACGTTTGGGTCCCTGAAACATTAAAATAAGAAAACGGGTTTTCTGCCTGTGCAGGGTTAATTCCATAAAAATAGGAAATAAATGAATATTCCCAAAAATCATTATAAAACATTGATATAACCCTTATATGATGCAAATATGATTGGAATATAAGCAATTAAAGTGCAAAGTTCATGTATGCATTTTACATGCATCAACATCCCCAAGCTTAATCCATGCTCGTCCTCGAGTATGAAGATGATAAAACTAACATGGACTTTGCAATTTAATACTTAACAATGAATATCAAAGATGATTACAATTGCTACATATAGTCAAATGATTCATTCTTCAAAGGAGTAGCAATATGCAAATAGTTTATGAAGTGATATCAAGTATTCAAGACAAGGATGTTCATTGATAGTTCACAAAGTGTAACATAGTAGCAAGTAATATGGAACACATGTATGCATAATGATAAGTAGAACATCCTACAATGGTCATAGAGTGTAGATGAAAATCTGAATATGATAGGTGTACACTTTGGAAAGATGTATATGTGAGTAGAGGTAAAGCATGCATAAGTTTCATCCAACTTCCAAACTCTTCTACTTAAGTTAATGATTGCAATAAGGTATTCATTGGTGTCAAGCTCTCATTGCCCCTATCATAGCATCTTGAATGATTAAGGTTAAAGTGAAAGCAAATATGAGTAGTGTGCTTGATAAAGAATGGGTTGAATGTCTCATGCCCCTTGAATACAAGTACTTACACCATGTGTTACTCAACTTGGGAAACAAAGCAAGTTCAATTAAATATCATTGTAAGCATAATAGTATCATCAAGAGCGTCAACTGGGGTACCTCTTGTCCCAAGATATGGAACAAGCCCATATCAAAATGACAAGACAAACAAACAAAATGAACAATCTCAACACCCTTTTTATTTACCATTTGGAATAGTTTTTTATTGCAAGGTGTATCACAGAAGGTTCACCATAGTATGTAAGTAAATTTCCACCATGAATGATGCATGGCTTAGATTAGCGGCCCAGGCGTCTCTCTAACCATTTACACAAACTCATTTAAACTCACTCTATTTCCACATTTATTTCAACATGATAAGCATCCATAGACAAAAGCACATGATATCAACTAAATGAGATGAAGAGCGTGTTGAAAGCTTGCCATGTGACAGCACATATGGGCTAACTTCCAACCCAAAACATTCATCAAGCCACAAACATCATAATCTTAATCACAATGGGTCAAGTTTTATTATGCAAATAAAAGAACATTGCATCAAGTTCGTGAGAGCTATATAACCAATTTTCCATTGCAATCAATAACATAAACATTTTCATTCAGAGGTAAGATAACACAAACAACATGTTAAACATACTCGGAATAGCATAAAGCCAATAGGTAGATATGGTGGACTCACTGGAATAACTTTGGTTGAAGGTGTTGGAAACAAGTTTTTGCTTGTTGGAGTTTTTGGGCTAGCAAAAGGGAGAAAGTTGACCATCTAGATGCATGCATGAGTGTCCATAGAACTAACTAATCCATGTTAAACCAAGTAAAATAACAATCAGCACCAAAACATGAATAAGTGATAGCTCTACAAAAGAATTTGCAAACTATTACTCATAAACAAGCTCATGAATCATGCAACTATATGTATCATTAAAAATCAACTCAAACATCCCTTTTCCCAATCTTATAAAAGCATCCAACATATTTCAACCCATATTTCCAGTAGCTCTCTCATATATAATGATAGTGTGGTGGTCTCTCAAGACTCAAAAAAAACAAAAAACGACGCTCCAAGTTTATGCGATAAAGTGTTTCGATCGAAAAACAGAAGTTGGACGTGTGCAAACCGAGAGTGTGTAGGTCCAGCGGGGTTGTCTTCACATCCCCAAGCTTATGGTCTTCACCATCCTTGGATAGCTCTTGGTGCATCTCCTCCAATCCCTGTGAAAAAACTTCAAAACACCGTTTCTCCCATTTCTTTTCTGTGGGGTGCATTAATAGTGATAAACAAATAGGTTCTTGCTGCATATAATCCTTGAACAAAAATTCATATGAGATGTCCAGAAAGTGTATAATGTTGTATGCCTACTCATAAACTCAATTGGATCAAAAAGATTCAACTTAAAAGCTCAAAGCATGCATCAAACAAAATGGGACAGAATCTGTCCAGAAAAACAGCAGCAGCAAAACGTATTTTTCTACCCTACCAAACTTTCTCGAAAAATTCCGAAAAATTCATGCATACAGAGGATGAAAAGTTGCAACTACAGTTCAAATATGAGCTCATTCGGAGTTACAGAATAAGAATTAAAAATCATACCGTGCACTGACTCGTGCAGGAATAAAATCTCCGAACTATAAGCAACTTTTCAAACCAAAAAGGGTAAAACTTGGCACTTTATTAAAACTCCAGAACTAAACTAGACACAAAGTCTCTTGTTACAGCAAGAGGACACAAAGAAAATCACACAAAAAATAACCGGGTTGCCTCCCGCAAAGCGCTTTCTTTATAGCCATATAGCTAGGCTTGATAGTTTTAATGATGCTCCCATAGGAATAAGAGTTGAATATAAAAGAGCATCAAGAAGCAAATATCAAACACATTTAAGTCTAACCCACTTCCTATGCATTGGGATCTTGTAAGAAAATAAATCAATAAAGCACAAAGTGACTAGCATAGGAAGGCAAAGCAAGTGCAACTTCAAAATTTTCAACAAAAAGAAGAGACTTAATATTTTTGTGTATATGAAATCATGTCTCCCTCTCTCATAAAAACTTTCAGTAGCATCATTGATAAACTCAACAATATAGCTATCACATGAAACATTCTTATCATGATCCATATGCATAAAAGTATCATTACTCTCCACATAAGCATAAACAGTTTCATTAGGAATAGTGGGAGTAAAACATTCATAATAATCATTGTAATCATCATATATAGGAGGCATATCATAATCACAATAAACTTTATACTCAATAGTGGGTGGACTGAAAATATCATATTCATCATCATAAATGGAGACATAGTATCATCAAACAAGTCAAAGAACCTCCCCAAGCTTAGATGATTGCAAGATATAAAAGAAACCTCCCCAAGCTTAGTCTAGTGCACACAAGAATAGAAACTTAAGCGCTACGCTCCCCGGCAACGGCGCCAGAAAAGTACTTGATAACCCCCAAGAGCAAGGGATCACTGTAGCACCTCTCAATGTGGAAGTAAGGTATCGATCCGCAGGAGCAAGAAGGAAAAGTTATCTATTCCCTACAACTAAAGTGTCACAAGTTTTAGTTGATTATGCACTAAACAAGTTTAAGGAACAAGGTGGTTGATTTAATGGATGGAAGTTTGATGTAACAAGGCAAGAATGTGGAAGTGTCCCAATCCTCTTCAATGCAAGAGGACAAGACAAAGGTTTTCTAGGATGCTTGGAAATAAGGCCTAGGGATCATACTTTCACTAGTGGACACTCCCAACAATTGAATACATAGATATTTCCTCTTCACTTTGCTACTCTGAACTATTCTCCCGTTGGATAGAAATACCAATCTACTGCGTAGGGCTACAAGAGCACACCTTAAAGTCTGAGTGAACAAACACCACAATATCATAGAACACCAAGACCATCGTGTAGGGCTACAAAAGCACACCTTAAAGTCTGTCTTCCACATCTAGGGAACCCCAAGGTCACTATGAGTGCCCCAAAATAGTACTAAACAAACACCACAATTTTATAGTGACATCCAACACAAAGAATAACTCATGGTAAGTATTTCTGTAACCTTTAGCCTAAGAGTCACACACGGTGCGCACACTGTCAACTTCACACCATGGGACAAAGGTGACTCCGGAAATTACATTAATAAAACCACTTGAGTAGCACAAACAATGAAGGAGAAACATCCATGAATTCAATTAGATTACAAAGCTCATGATCACATAAAGATCACATCATGGGAGAGAGAGATGAACCACATAGCTACCGGTAGAGCCCTCAGCCCCGATGAAGAACTACTCCCTCCTCATCATGGGAGGCAGCAACGGCGATGAAGATGTTGATGATGAACACGCCGGAGGGGGGTGGAGCCCTCCGGAGGCGATTCCGGCGGTGCTTCCCCCCTCCGATCTTCTTCGGCGGCAGCCTTCTGTCTCTCGTTTTCGTGGTTTGTGTTTTTCCGCCGCCTCCTTTCGCGAAACGTCATGGGACCTTTTTTATAGGCGTTTTTAGGTCAAGACGAAGGCGGTGGAGAAAGGATCGACGGCTGCGGAGCCACGAGGACCAAACGGGTAGTCCCATGCGGGCACTGTACCTGGCCGCGTGGGCCACCCCCTTTTTGCCTTGCGGGCTCCGTTTGCTTGATTCCTTCGCTCCTACGTCTTCTTCCTTCCAAAATAATGACCTCTGTATTTTTCCAGAATTTTATGACGACGTTTGGGTCCCTGAAACATTAAAATATGAAAACGGGGTTTTCTGCTGTGCAGGGTTAATTCCATAAAAATAGGAAATAAATGAATATTCCCAAAATCATTATAAAACATTGATATAACCCTTATATGATGCAAATATGATTGGAATATAAGCAATTAAAGTGCAAAGTTCATGTATGCATTTTACATGCATCACCACTCCATAGACTAAAGGAGCCCAGGGTGATGCTCAAGCTGGACATTGCACGCGCCTTTGACTCGGTCTCTTGGGGGCTTCTCTTTGAGATTATCAGGAAACTTGGGTTTGGTCCAAGGTTCTGCGAATGGGTGGCCATACTTTTTTCCACAACAAGTTCTAGGGTAATGCTTAATGGCGAGCCAGGCCCCCCTATTTGGCACAGGAGGGGCCTTAGACAGGGGGACCCCTTGTCGCCACAACTGTTCATTCTGGTGATCAACACGCTAAACAAACTGCTGGCGAAGGCAGCTGTGCTTGGTATCCTTCGTAGGGTGGCCCGCCAGGACTTGGTCACTACGGTCTCGCTGTATGCAGACGATGTGGTCATTTTCTGCCACCTTGACGCGACGGAGCTGCATAAGGTTCGAGAAATTCTTGTGCTCTACGGTCACACTTCGGGTCTGCATACCAACTTTGCCAAATGCTCAGTCTTTCCTATTGGGTGTGAGGACGAGGTCGCCAATGTGGCGGCGGAAGCAATGGGGTGCCAGTTGGCCCCCTTCCCGGTGAAATACATGCGCATTCCCCTGGGTATACGCAGGCTACCGAGTGAGGCGCTCCAGTTCCTACTGGATCGACTTGCTGACAAGCTGCCTACATGGAAAGCGGCCATGATGCCTAAGACGGGGAGGCTCGCGCTGGTCAAGTCGGTACTAGCGGCGATTCCACTCGATCAACTCATGGTGTTAAGTGTGAACAGGAAGACCCTAAAGAAGGTGGAAAAGATCCTGAGAGGCTACCTGTGGGCCGGGAGGGCGGATGCGAATGGGGGTCACTGCCATGTAAACTGGGCCAGGGTGTGTCACCCGTTGCAGCTGGGAGGATTGGGTATCCCGGATTTGGCTCGCACGTCGATTAGCCTAAGCGTGCGCTGGTTGTGGAGGTTGTGTACTGACCACCAACGGCCATGGAGGGGGCTCGACATGCAGTTCTTGGAGGATGAGCGTTAATTTTTTTATGCCTCCACAGAGATGTCCCTAGGGGATGGTTCAACGGCCCTTTTCTGGGTCGACAAATGGATTGAGGGTAAATCAATGAAGGACGTAGCACCGAACCTGTTCGCGCTGATCTCAAAGAACCCCCAAAAAAAGAGGACGGTCCGAGAGGCGCTGGTGGAGCGCCGGTGGATTGCGGACATCTCGGGCGCTTTGAGTCCACTTGCTCTCGGGCTTATTATTTCTGTGCCCTGGTTCGCTCAAATTTCCTCGTCTGTGCCCTACTTGCGTTGTTTTCCTCGTTTGTGCCCTATCTGGCTATTTCGAGGCCCGCGGATGGCCAAGACGGCCGTTTCCGTCTGGTCAACCTCCTTTGACCGTCACTTGGCCTGACTAGTGGGGTCGGCCTGGGGCACCTCATGAGTTGACAAGTGGGACCGCTCAAGTGGGACAGGTAGGTGGGGACGGATTACCAGGAAGCGAGTCTGACGCCCAGGTTGGGACATCTCGGCCCCAAGATTAACCATTTAATTTTGAACTTAATTACAAATATTCCGATGAATAATTTTTTGTTTGAATCAACATTTATTTATTCATTGTTTAGTGAGAATTCGTTGATTAGTATGTCGTTAACACTGAAATTAATGATTAGGAAACTGAACTTTAGAATTAGGATTCATATTTAGAATTTGCACAGGGAAACTGAAACTGAAACTTAAATTAGGATTCATAATTCACATTCAGTTTAGAAACTGATTACAAAAGATTACTGAAATTATACTAATTACTAATGCTAATACTACTACTAATCGGTAGCAGTGCAACTACTGCACTGCTACTACGCCGGCGGCGGGCTCCAACTTCCTCCGCCTCGGATCCTATATCCTCCGCCTCTTTGCTGGCGGTGCGTCGTCGTCGTCCTCCTCCTCGGAGTCGGAGTCGTCGTTCGGCGGCTCCTCCTCCTCTTCTTCCTCCTCCTCCTCCTCCTCATCGTCGTCATTGGAGTCGGGGTCGGAGTCAGAGCCATGGCCGTCGCCCTCGCCTTGGCTGTCGTCGTCGCCCTCTCCGTCGTCGTCGCTGTCGAGGTTTTCTTGCCAATGCATGTGGCCCTCGTCCCACCACGGGACGGAGTTGCCCTCGCCGTCCGAGTCGCTCGGAATGACGTCGTTCTGCCACCATTCGTCTGCCATGGCAGAGAGATTGGGGTTTTTGGGAGAGAAGAAGAGGTCGGTGAGAATGGGTTTTTTTTGGAGAGAAGAGAGAAGAACTGCTCTGGAACCGCATACACATTGGGGGTTTTTATCTTTGAGGAGGATAGAGATGAATTCAGTGCGACGACACGTAGATCGATAACCGCCTGCGGAACCGAACAGATGGATCGAACCGCTTCGTTTTTGCCAAAACAATTGTGAAATGACAGCACATTTTACAGATTATATTCGCAATGATGATATCCTGTGACTGCACTTGACGTCCAGTTGAAATGACATGCCTATAAATGTTCACCACGTCATCTGGTGCACCTTGACGCGTGTAGTACAAGTGTCGAACAGTTGATGTGCATTGACGTTCTGGTCAAATTGACTGCAATTGGAAACGTTGTGAGACATCTAGACGTATCGCAAGCATTTTGTGCGAGAACTGACGCGATTAATTTTTTGTTTACGTGCATATCTGCGTAGGTGCATCCGTGTCAACACACCAAGCGCGTTCTGGATGCGAACTGGCACCCACAATGCGCTGTGGGACACAAAATGTTGAAAATGTTGAAATTGCAAGTTTCTGTTTTTTCCCTGATACTACAACACCAAGGTGAGTTTTGGCAAATCCAAAACCCCTTCTCCCCCTTCTCTTCACCCTTGAGTTCATACGACATAGTTTGAGATATCACATTAGATACGTGAATTTTTCGTCTGAATATTATAGACCTTGTTTATCAACTTGAATCGCTAGTATACGACATAAGAAGACTATGTGCGCAGGTTTTTCCTTTTTTAAATTTTTTTTTATTTTTTAATCTCATTTCAAATATTGGTCAAACCAAAATTTGACCAACATTTAAACAAGTTTAAAACATGAAAATGAAAAACTAAGCTGGATCCTTCTTAGTCACTTCAAAATGAAACTTTGGTGAGGTTTTTGAAATTTTCATGTTGCAAATCCAAAACACCTTCTCTTCACCCTTGAGTTCATAAGACATAATTTGAGATATCACATTAGATACGTGAATTTTTTGTCTGAATGTATATAGACCTTGTTTATCAACTTGAATCGTTAGTATATGACATAACAAAACTATGTACGCAGGTTTTTCCTTTTTTTGAATTTTTGAAGCTCATTTCAAATATTGGTCAAACCGAACTTTGACCAACATTTAAACAAGTTTAAAACACGAAAATGAAAAACTAAGCCTGGATCCTTCTTAGTCACTTCAAAATGAAACTTTGGTGAGATTTTGAAATTTTCATGTTGCAAATCCAAAACACCTTCTCTTCACTCTTGAGTTCATACGACATAGTTTGAAATATCACATTAGATACGTGATTTTTCGTCTGAATGTATATAGACCTTCTTTATCAACTTGAATCGTTAGTATACGACATAAGAAGGCTATGTGCGTAGGTTGTTCATTTTTTTATTTTTTTTGAATTTTTAAGCTCATTTCAAATATTGGTCAAACCGAACTTTGACCAACATTTAAACTAGTTTAAAACATGAAAATGAAAAACTAAGCCTGGATCCATCTTAGTCACTCCAAAATGAAACTTTGAAACTTTGTCAAACTTTTCAAACCCCGTTGACTACCTCCAAACCTTGTCCCAAACCTCGCCGAACAATGACCGTCGATCTAACCCTAGCGCTGAATTGGAGCCGTCCGATCGTTCTTCTAGAAGAAATCTGCAGGCAGACTCTGGGCGATCCACGAGAAGCTCATTCTGAGATCTGATTGGATGAAACCCATGGGATTTTGGCCACTGACGAGTGGACCACGGCGTACCCTTTTCACGCTTTATGCTATTGTTTTCAAAACAAGGCCAAATTTCATAGCTAAGGGTGAATATTTCCGACTTTTTTCTTTGCAATTGCGTAGATTCATAATTTTGGACACATAAAAAACGAAATTTGCAAGAGTTTGACATAATTCATAATTAAACACAACTAATAATGAGACAACATAATATTCATTGGTGCATAGTACAAAATTATAAAATAGATCAACAACTAAAATTTCTTGGTACCCTTGGCCTTGCCCTTAAAACAACTAATAACTAAAAGGAACTACCACTCGTCTCGTCATCGGAAACCTCCACCGACTTGGCCTTGCCCTTTGCCGTCGACCTCCATTGGGGCGTTGCCCTTGCTCTCCGAGCTGTTCAGAGCATTCTGCAGGTCGTCCGCATACTTCGCGCTCTCGCCTGCTCCGCGGCTTCTGATTCGACCACAGAAGCGACCAGAGCATCCATGAGCTGTTGCTGCTAGGCGGAATGACTGGCCTGCTCCGTGGCTTGATAGTCGGCCCTGGCCTAGGCCATACCGGGTCCATGACCTCCTCCTCCTCCTCGAACAGATCGATGAAGGGAATGGGATCGGGCCCTGCCCCTGCTCGAGCTCGGAGGAGACTCCCAACATGAACGGATCCTGCTCGACCTTGGAGGAGTGCGCCCACGTCCACGGCCCCTGCCGCTGCCCTCGCTCAACTCAAGAAACCAAGGATAGTGAACGTGGCGGCGGCGGTTCGAGCTGGGAGTGGAGTGGTCCCACCACGAGCCATGGAAAGAGGATGGACTAGGTGAGGGTGGCAAGGAGAGGAAGAGGGATCACTGGGCGGCGTGGGCGCAATGGGCAAGGAAATGGCTCCTTTTCTAGCCATCTACGGTCTGGACGGTCACGTCTGGACTGGCAGTAATGGCTACCGGGCATTGATCCGGCTCGCCAGACTGCTCAGCTTGCGGCGGGACAGACTAGGCAAGACAGACGCGAAGACGGCGGAGCAGATGCGCGGCCGGCGGCAGCGTAGGCGGCAGGCATCTTTTTGCCGGCCAGGGGGGCACGCCATTGAAGGCGCGAGGACGGCGAGCAGGCATGGACGCGCTCGTACGGCTGCATGCAAGCACTCCTCCTCCGCTGGCCCCACTTGTAAGCTTTAAGTGGGACGGCGAGCAGCATGGGTGCACAGGGGCATGCACTTCGCTGGGCCCACATGTCACAGCTTCGTTAATGGTCAAAGGGCTTGACCGATGAAACGTCCGTCTTTGCAATCTTCGGCCTCGAAAGAGCAGGTAGGGCACAGACGAGGAAAACTACGAAAGTAGGGCTCAGACGAGGAAAGTTGAGCTAACCAGGGCACAGAAATAATAAGCCCCTTGCTCTCTGGCAGTATGTCCAGATTTGGACACTGCTCCAAGGGGTGCATTTATCCGAGCAGCCTGACAGAACGATTTGGCGCTGGACATCCGATGCCCAATACTCCGCCATGTCTTGCTACGATGCCTTGTTTCATGGGGCGATTGAATCAAGTTCTTGGAGGTTGAAACTGGAAGACTTGGGCACCACCTAGGGTGAAGTTCTTCGTTTGGCTGGCTTGCTTAGACCGATGCTGGATGGGGGAAAAGGCTTGCACGTTGCGGACTACCACATCAAGCAAGCTGCCCGATGTGCGACCAGTCGGCGGAATCGATGTCCCACATACTCACTGGGTGTTCGTTCTCACGGACGATTTGGCATGAGGTACTGTCATGGATACGATCGACATCCAGGCCACCGGTTGTGGAAGACGATTTCGTGAATTGGTGGTCGTTGGTACTCAACTCCACCCCCCGCTCGCTGCGTAAGGGCACCTCTTCGGTGATCATGCTTACGGCGTGGTGGATTTGGAAGTAACGAAACGCGATCGTTTTCGACAACGCACGTCCCTCAGTTAGCGCTCGGTGGAAACCATCAAGACTGAGGCTCGTTCTTGGGTGAGCGCGGAGGCCCGTGGTCTCACACAGCTTCTCCCCTAGTCTAGGTCGCTGGGTTGAGTTGTATGGTGTGGGTGGCCTCTCTAAAGGCTTGTAAATAACTTTTCTATCTAACAATGCATAGAACGCAATGCTTTTTGCGTTTTCGCGAAAAAAGAATCAAGATGGGGTTCTTAACAGTCCAAGTTCGTGTCTTGGAGCTGTAGAGATAGAGCTCGAAATGCAGTGGCGCCGAGGCGTTCAAGTGTGCGGCCACATGGTAGTCGCGACCGGTGCCTCCTGGGAGGAGTCCAATCTGACACCGTTCGTGTGATACGGCGGTCGGTGGACTGCGGGAGCATCGTGAGGGATGGCTCCCGTTGGCATGGTAGATATAGGAGGCGTACCGATCGAGTCCGTAGCAATTCCGCTTCCTAACGCCGATGTGCAGGAGGGCGAGATTGCCCTCTGTGTTGACGATGATTGCTCCTCGGTGAAGGTTGATCCAGTGCAGTAGGCGCAGAAGTAGGAGACCTGAGGAGGTCGGCGACAACGAAGGTGATCTGGATTTGGGAGACCACGTGTATGTCGTCAGTAATGCAGCAGGCGGTGGATGCGTTCGTCCGGCTGTCGATGGAGGCGCGGTGAGGCCGAGAAGGCAGCTCGCCGGACAAACTCGAGCGGCGCCGGCAGGTGGCAGATGAGGCCCCCCATCGTCCGGCCAGACATACTAGCTAGCTTCATCGGTGGAATTGAATTCAAGAAACGGGCTTCTTGCTTCGCGAGATGGAGGGGAGTAGGAGACGGAAAGCCGAATTTGAGATGAGGTACGTCGACGGGGTAGGGATGAACACTCGCCAGTGAGCGATGGCGGCGGATACTGTAGGCGGGCGGAGAAGCCCAACTGGTCAGACATACAAGCACTGGCCTAACTCAGCCCATAACCCACAGGTAAAGGGTGAGGTTTGCCCAGCCTTTAAGCTGGTGTCCAGCCCCCTCGGCTAGCGAGGTGGGACTAAATCCCAACATTCTCCCCCTAGTCCCAGCTCGCGCAGTCTGGGAACCATAGCAAACCCTCGCGGAACGGATCCACCCCAAGTGCACACGGCCCACAGCCAGCCCAATTGCCGAAACCTGGGCTCTGATACCATTGTGGCGGAGAAGCCCAACAGGCCAGACATACAAGCGCTGGCCTAACTCAGCCCAAAACCCACAGGTAAAGGGTGAGGTTTTCCCAGTCTTATAAGCTGGTGTCCAGCCCCCTCGGCTAGCGAGGTGGGACTAAATCTCAACATTCTCCCCTAGTCCCAGCTCGCGTAGTCTGCCCGGGAACCGTAGCAAACCCTCGCGGAACGGATCCAGCCCGAGTGCACACGGCCCATAGCCAGCCCAACTGCCGAAACCTTGGCTCTGATACCAATTGTAGGCTGGAGAAGCCCAACTGGCCAGACATACAAGCGCTGGCCTAACTCAGCACCAAGTACCTGAGGCTCCTGACTATGCTCGGGTACCGGTAGCATCCGTTTGCGGGCGCCGTGCTGCACTTGGACAGCTTGAAGCGTGGCTCCATGGGTGCGTGGACGGGATTGCCCCCGCCCATCCCCGCCTTCTCCAGCAGCTTCAGGGCATAGGCACCCTGCGAGATGTCGATCCCGCTGGGGTCCTTGTCGGACTTCGATGCCGAGGTAGTAGCTCAGCAACCCGAGGTCAGACATCTGGAACAGGCTCCGCATCTCCAGCTTGAATTTGTCGATGTTTTGGAGTCCGAGCCCGTGATTACCTAGTCGTCGTCGTAGACGCCGACTAGAAGCCGGCTCGGAGTCGTCCTCGCGCGTTACATGTCGTGCTCTGACTCGCACCTTGCGAAGCCGAGCTTGACGAGGCATGCATCGAGCTTGGTGTTCCATGCTCTTGGCGCCTGCTTGAGGCCGTAGAGCGCCTTGTCGAGTCGGAGCACCAGGTGCTCCTTCCCCTTTGCAGCGAAGCCGGTTGGCTGCTACAGGTACACCTCCTGCTCCAACTCGCCGTTGAGGAAGGCTGACTTGACGTCCATGTGGTGGACGTCCCACCCCGCACTCGCAGCCACGCCTAGCAATAGCCGGACAGAATCGAGCCGGGCCATGGGAGCGGAGAACTCGTCGTAGTCGACCCCGTGCCGCTGCACATAGCCCTTCGCCACCAGGCGAGCCTTATGCTTAAGGACTGCGCCGTGCGCGTCCTTCTTCACCTTCTACACCCACTTCAGGTCGATCGCGCGGTGACCCGGTGGTAAGGTGGCTAGCCGCCAAGTCGAGTTGGACTCGATGGCCTCCAGCTCCTCCTGCATCGCCTGGCTCCAGCTGGCATGCGCCTTTGCCTCATCGAACAAGCGGGCTCTTCGGAGGCGAGAAAGTGGAGCTCCTCGTCCGGCTCAAGGGCCGAACCTGCCTCGAGCATGTTCTGCAGAGTGCGGAACCGGTGCTCGAGGCTCATGTCATCTTCTGCATCGAGCATACCTGAGTACCTCGATGGCGGCGTGACAAACTCGACGCCAGAGACAGCCGGAGTCGAGGACTCGGCTGTCGGGTGCTCCGGTGTTGTTGGATAACCAGCTGGGGTGCACTCCCGGCTCCAAGAGCCGGCGAGTTTAGAGCCGGCGAGTCGGGTGCTGGACCCGCACTACGTCTCCCGGAGTCGGCTGCGGCTCGAACACCATGTGCTCGACCATGAAGGAGTCGTCTCCGAAGGTGCTCACCGGCATGTCCGACGAACTCCAGCCCCAGCGCGCGTTCTCATCGAACACGGCATCTCACGTGATGGTCACGCGGTTGGTCACCGGGTCATAGGCCCGATATCCCTTCGTCCCGGGTTGGTACCCGACGAATATCATCGGCCTGCTCCGGTCATCGAGCTTCTTCAGCCCGGGTCACGTCTCCCTGACGTGCACCACGCACCCGAACGTGCGCAGGAAGCTCACATTCGGCTTGCGGCCATGCTAGGCCTCGAACGGCGTCTTGCGTCCACGCTCTTGGTGGGCGACCTGTTCAAGATGAACACGGCCGTCGTCACCGCCTCACCCCAGAATTCACCGGGGACCTTCTTGGCCTTCAGCAGACTGCAGGCCATGCCCACAATCGTCTGCTTGCGTCGCTCCATGACACCGTTCTGCTGCGGGGAGTACGGAGCCGTCAGGTGATGCTCCACTCCGAGCTCGCCGTAGTATGTTGTGAAGGACCCGAAGGTGAATTCGCATCCGCGATCCGTGCGCTGCGTGCGCAGCTTGCAACCGGTTTCTGACTCAGCTCTCGCCTGGAGTCGGATAATGGCGGCTGCGGCCTTGTCCTTCGTCGAGAGAAGGGCGAGCCACATGTACCGCGATAGGTCGTCCACCAGCAGGAGGAAGTACTTCTTCCCGCTCGGTGTGGACCAGCTCGAGTCGCTCCTTCGGTCGGAAATTCGCTTACTTTGCGAACGGGGCTCGCCTCTGCTTTCCTGCTAGGCAGGCGTCGCAGAGCTGGTTCACCTGCTCCACCAGAGGGAGGCCACGCACCATCTCGCCCTTCGCCAGTCGGCGCAAGCTGTCGAAGTGAGGTGTCCGAACCGCGCATGCCACGTCCATGATGGGTCGTCGCCGGTGCCCACGACCAGGCATACCGGCTGCGCGACTCGCGCGTGCAGCTTGTACATCGGTTCGGCTCTTGATAACCCACAAGTATAGGGGATCGTGTGTAGCCTTTTCGATAAAGTAAGATTGTCGAACCCAACGAGGAGCTAAAGGTAGGATAAGTAATCTCTCAAGTTCTATCAACCACTGATACAACTCTACGGAGACTAAACGTTTGCTCTAACTAGGAAATAAAACTAGAGTAACAATACGAGTATAAAAGATAGCTTTGCGAGATAATAAATAACAAGAAAATAAATGTTAGTTGCTGCAACAATAAAGTATACTAAAGAACCATAAACTAACAGTACCACGAGTGTGGAAAAGTGGTGGAAAGTGTGATGGAATTGTCCAAAATTAATTAGTGAAGATACTTAGTTTATTTTCTTCGATGCAGTTTTCCATGTGGGAGAGGCTAAATATACATGCACTCGACTACTTGCGATTACACATACTATATGATTGTACTGTTAGCGGGCATCCGCAAATGCTAACAATGTGTTGGGGATATACCTACTAGGGGTATCACCAGCATGGATCAATCCGGCTAGTCCAGGGTGGCCCGCAGTGGTGGTGAAGGCTTTGCCTACCGGGCGGCCCAGATAGCTGACGACCAAGGAAGGCGGATGCCGGCAAGGAGGAGGCCCAAGACTGAAGCCCATGAAGCCACCAAGACCAAGACGGAAGGCGGCATACTTGCCGGCTAGGTTTAGGACTCCGTATACTTGCTGGATACGTATCACCTTGTAACCCTAGGTCCAGCCGCCTATATAAGCTGGACCTCGGGACGCCTTTAGGGCAACTCTAGATACACAACCAACTCATTGTAACCTGTTCACGGCGATATTGCCTTATAGTGAGTTATAGCAGCACGTAGGGCACCGCCACCGCCGTGGTGCCTGAAGCTGGGTAAACCGCCGTGTACAATCCCGACCTTGACGACGTCCACCTTCTTGCCCTACGTTCACCCTCGGCTAGCAGGACCCCGTCTCCTATCCAAGATGCCGATACGACGACAGTTGGCGCCCACCGTGGGGCCTAAGGCGTCACGTTCCAGGCGGGAACTCTTGGCGGCATCGGCGAAACAATCGCCGTCGGCCGCGCTGTTCGCTACGGCGACAACCACTACATCAGCTGCGACGAGTCCTACATCCCCGCAGACGACTACATTGTCGGATGCGGAGTTGTGCCGTTTGGCGGCGTCGATGTGTTCATCGGCTACACTTCTGAGGCGTATGGGTTGCCGCGAATTTATTCGCCATCCCACCCCCCTACAATCAAGACGGATCTGAGTTTGCCTCCTCTGAGGAGTCCGCAGATTCAGATCTACACTTTGTCGGCATGACGGGACTGGGATCAGACTCCCAGCCCAACAGTCAAGATCCCGAATCTATTCTTCCTGCACTCCAGGATGATGCGATGTCGGATGCCGGATCCAGATCTACCGTTCACGTCAACGTAGACTCTGATTCCGAAGAAGATTCTGCCAGCATGTTGAGCAACGGGTCAAGAAGTGTTTTATTACACCTGATCCTCCGCCATCTGAGGCGGCTACGGGCTCTTCCGTCAACATGCAGCAGTTTTGTGGCGGATGTCACCGGCGCAGCTTCAGAGAAGGCGGCAACTGACGCCGCCAACCTGGGGACCCCGGCAACCGATCCACAGTTTCCAGAGCCTCCTGGGGCTCCAAAGAAGAAAATCTGGAGAAGGGCGAGCCCAGCAAGATAGGAAGCATGGCGGCTCTGGCGGAAGTTCTTCACACGCCGGTAAACGACAAAACCAATCCGGCTGATTTGGAGAAACTTCGGAACACCTTGGTGGAGCAAACTGAGTACCTCAAAAGCAAGCAAGCAGAGGTCCAGAGCCTCCTCGACGAAGCCAAGGAGGAAAACGCCAAGATAACTGCCAAGTGCGACCCCAAGCGTAATCTTTTCACCACCACCCCATTGCCCAAGCCGGCAGGACAAGTGGCGGAGAAGAGAGGTAGGAAAGGCAGGGATCATGACACCTTCAAATCCCCTGCCCAAAAGCTTGGTTTCGAGTGGGCTACAGCGCCGCAGCGTAAGGACAAGAACGGGGACGTCATCCTCGCAACCCTGTCCTCAACACTGCGGCCGCCTTGGACATCCTCAACAATGATGACTATGACAAGGACGAGAAGATCTACTACGCATCGATCCTTGCTCACAAAGCTCTAGAGCAGCAGGCCCGTGCTGATTCTCGCGCCGACATGGCGGACGCAAGGGGAGGAAAGTTGGAATCAAAATCCAACGCTTGCAAAGCTGCGGCCGGTGGCAACCCAGAAGATCCGTCCGGTTCCAGTAGCCACGGAAAAGGGAAGGACAAGGAGAAAGACCCACGCAAATCACCACCTCCAAAGGCAGCGTGATGAGGCATCCAGGACCGGCAACAGGCGCAAGGCCTCACCTCCTCCGCCTAGGCGGGATGAAGGCGGAAGCAGGGGCAGCAAGCAGCCGCCAAGGGTGGCGGCAACCGCGACGATGCCCCGCCGCCAAGAAGAAGCAGGGACCGCACACAGTCCCCACCACCAGTGCCCAGGCACGAAGGCGGAAGCCGGGGACACAACAATGAGCCTAGGCACAGCCGGGCAGCGCAGGACGAGCCACATGCTGATAGATCTGGCAAACAGCTCAGTCCGCAAGACGCGAGACATCGTCTCAATGACATCAAGGCTGGAAAGCAAGATGCCTATCTAGGACCTGAGTGCTTTGGCCCAGCCATCCGCAACGTTCAAGTACCCAGAGACATGACGTCAGTGTCAAAAACTCATCAAAGGTACAATGGAGCGGACAAGCCAAACTCATGGTTGTCGGACTACGCGCTGGCAGTTGAAATTGCGGAGGCAATGGCCTCGTCGCTGCACGCTTCCTTCCCCTCATGTTGGAGGGGACAGCCCGAAGCTGGATCGAAAACTTGCCGGAGAAAAGCATTCATAGCTGGCATGACATGGAAAAGGTGTTCACGCAGCACTTCCAAGGCACGTACAAGCGACCCAATACATACACAGATTTGGTTCGTTGCGTGCAAAAGCCAGATGAAACAGCTACAAGCTTCTTGGCAAGGTGGATTCAAACAAAGGCAAGCTGCGAGAACGTAGACGACAATCAAGCAATCCATGCCTTCACCACGGGCCTCCTGAAGGGCTCAAGTCTCAGACATAAGCTCGTACGCATGCAAGTCAAGGATCTCGGAGTCATGCTCGAAGTAGCAGCCATGTACGCACAGGCGGATGACGATGCACGCGATGGAGATGGCGCACATGATATGGCGCCAAACAGGCGAGCAAGTCACAAACGCAAGGCTCCCCAGGATGACAAAGCCGGACCATCAAACGAGGTCGCCGCCGCCTTCGAAGGCAAAGGCGCAACCGCAAGTGGAAAGGAAAGGGTAAAGATGGCGGCTCCAGCAAGCAGCGCCTGACGTATGATCAGGCGAAAGCCTTGCCTGCCCAATCCACGCGTCCTTAGGCAAAGTCAACCACACATTAGGGGAATGCCGGTTCATGGAGGACTTCAAGAAGACCCCGAGGTTGGCTGGAAATCAAAAAAGAGCAAAAAGGCTGAGAAGACAAAGAAGGAAGACGATGATGGGGCTATGTCCATGTCGAGGATGAGGAACCCAAGCTGATGCGCAAAGAAAGGAAATATCCCAAGGTACATGGCCAATTGGTGTGCTTCCTGGGCACTCCTTCGGCAAAAGAAGAAAAGGCGGAGATGCGCGAGCTAAACGCCACAGTACCAGACGTTCCCCAGTATCTAGACTGGTCAGAGGAGCCAATAACTGGGATAGAGATGATCATCCAGATCACGTTCCTCACCCCGGCAAATACGCCCTTGTCGTCGACCCAATTGTCGATAACTTCAGGCTCACCAAGGTGTTGATGGATGGCGGCAGTAGCCTCAACATCATCTACGCGGACACTCTGAAGCGCATGAACTTGTCGGAAAGCCAGCTTGACTATAGCAAGTCAAGTTTCATGGCATTGTTCCGGGAAAGCAAGCAAGTCAATGGGAAGCATCAGATTGGAGGTTACTTTTGGGCCTGAGACAAACTACCGCTCGGAGTATCTCAGGTTCGAAGTAGTCCCCTTCAAAAGTGCCTACCACGCCATTTTTGGACGGCCAGCTTTCGCCAAATTCATGGCTCGCCCGTGTTACATATACAGCAAGCTGAAGATGCCGGGACCCAATGGTACAATTACCATCAGTGGCAACTTCAAGAAAGCAAAGGAGTGTGAGCGTGGCAATGCCGCCTTCGCTGAGGCAGTCCTCCACGCAGAGGAGTTAGCCATGTTGAAGAAAGAGCTCGATACATCACAGTTGCCGGAGCATGTAAAGACCGCTGAGCAAAAGAACACTTTCAAGGCGTCCGAAGACACAAAGAAGGCGGATCTGGTCCCAGGTGACAGCTCCAAGCAAGTCACCATAGGGGCTGGCTTGGACGACAAATAGGAAAGCGCGCTCGTCAGGTTCCTCCGTGAGAATCAGGACATCTTTGCATGGTCATCAGCGACATGCCAGGTGTCCCGAGGGAACTTGCCGAGCACTCTCTTAACGTCTACGAAGGAGCCAAACCAGTGAAGCAAGGAATAAGACGCTACGGTGAGAAGAAGCGGACAGCAATAGGGAAGGAGATCATCAAGTTGCAAGAAGCCAAGTTCATTAGGGAGGTAGTACACACTGATTGGTTGGCAAATCCTGTAATGGTTCCAAAACCTAATAAGGAAATGAGAATGTGCATTGATTATACCGGTTTGAACAAGTGCTGTCCTAAGGACCACTTTGCTTTGCCTCGTATAGATCAGGTCATAGACTCCACAGCCGGCTCCGAGCTGCTGTGCTTTTTGGATGCGTACTCCGGGTACCACCAAATCAAAATGCGAGAATCCGACCAAATCAAAACAGCGTTCACTACACCCTATGGGACCTTCTGCTACATCACGATGCCCTTCGGTCTAAAAAATGCCGGCGCAACGTATCAGCGGTGTATGCAAAGATGCCTTCACGAGCAAATTGGCCGCAATGTTCACGTCTATGTTGACGACATTGCCGTCATGTCAAGAAAGAAGGCAGATTTGCTTGATGATTTGAGAGAAACCTTTGATAGCCTCCGGGTATATAGGATGAAACTCAACCCGAAAAAATGCGTCTTCGGGGTTCCTGCCGGCAAATTGCTTGGCTTTATCGTTTCCGAACGAGGGATAGAGTGAATCCAGAAAAAATCAAAGCGATCCTCAACATATCCAGGCCCAAGGACCTGAAGGACGTGCAGCGACTTGCCGGATCGGCGGCTGCCGTCAGTCGTTTCATTAGCCGTCTTGGTGAGAAGGCACTGCCTCTCTACCGGCTTCTGAAGAAATCCGACAACTTCGAGTGGACAGACGAAGCAGACGCCGCCTTGCAGCAACTCAAGGACGCGTTAACGTCTGCTCCAATTTTGGCAGCTCCTCGTTCGCAGGAACCAATGCTGCTCTATATTGCCGCAACTAACTTAGTTGTTAGTGTGGTACTGGTTGTGGAACGCAAGACGGAAATTTCAGACTTGCCGGAACAACGTCCGGTTTACTTCATCAGTGAAGTATTTTCCGCCTCAAAACAGCGTTATCCGCATTACCAGAAATTGGTCTACGGTGTTTTTTACGCCGCCAGGAAGTTAAGGCACTACTTCCAGGAACATTCAATAACCGTGGTGAGCAAGGCACCTCTGGGGGATATCATCAATAATACAGATGCAACAGGCCGCGTTGCCAAATGGGGCATTGAACTTGCCGCCTTCGACATCTCGTATAAGCCCAGAACGGCCATTAAGTCTCAAGCCTTAGCAGATTTCGTAGCTGATTGGACGGAGGCCATGGACGAAGTACCTCTCCCTGAAGATGCATACTGGATCATGCACTTTGATGGATCAAAAATGCTCCAGGGCTCGGGGGCTGGCATTGTTTTAAGAAACCCTCAAGGAGACAAGCTTAGTTATGTGTTACAAATCACTTCAAGGCAACTAATAATGTTGCTGAATACGAAGCTCTCCTTCATGGTTTACACATTGCCAAGGAACTTGGCGTCCACGTGTCCTCTGCTACGGAGATTCAGATTTGGTGGCGCAACAGATACGTGGTACTTGGGACACAAAGAGCGAAACAATGGCGGCATATCGAGCTACCGTTGACGAATTCGCCAAGTGTTTTCTAGGCTACGAGGTCCGCCACATCCCAAGACTCAAAATGAGGCGGCAGATACACTTGCCAGAATGGGTCTGAACGCAAAAAGGTACCAAAAGATGTTTTCCTGGAACACCTACACAAGCCGTCAATTAAAGGAGCAGACCTCCTTGACCCAGAGTCGGCAGAACCAGTTGATAGTGCTAGCTATGCCGTCTACTTGGTAAAGCCGGATTGGACGACGCCATATTTGGACTTCCTGATCAATCAGGAGTTACCGGATGATGAGGTTTTGAAAAGGCAAATAATAAGAAGAGCCAAGGCATTTACAATAATCAAAGGTGAATTGTACAAGCGTAGCACCACTGGTGTTTACCAACGCTGCATTTCGCCCGAAGAAGGCAGAGAACTGTTGGATGAGATACATGCCGGCGTATGTGGACATCATGCTTCTTCACGCGCCCTTGTTTCAAAAGCCTTCCGACAAGGTTTCTATTGGTTGACAGCCAAGCAAGATGCAGAAGACATTGTTAAAAGGTGCAGGGGCTGCCAACTTTATGCCAGACAATCACACATGCCGGCTCAAGAGCTTAAAACAATACCCATCACATGGCCTTTCGCAGTCTGGGGCTTGGACATGGTTGGTCCGTTTAAAACGGCGCCTGGTGGCTACACACATTTACTTGTGGCTGTAGACAAGTTTACCAAATGGGTTGAAGCTAAGCCTATCAAAAAGCTAGACGGCGCCACAGCCGCAAACTTTCTGTGGGGAATAATCTCTCGGTTCGGGGTGCCTCATAGCATTATCACCGACAATGGCACTAACTTGTCGCAAGGCGAAGTCGAGGAATACTGTTATAAGCATGGTATCCGCCTAGATCTAGCCTCGTAGCGCATCCGCAGCAAACGGTCAAGTAGAGCGTACAAATGGTTTAGTCTACAAGGAATCAAACCACGTCTCGAAGTACCATTGCACAGAGCGGCTGGGGCTTGGGTGGATGAATTGCAGTCTGTCCTTTGGAGTTTACGCACAACTCCAAACAGATCAACCAAGTTTACTCCTTTCTTCTTAGTCTATGGCGCAGAAGCAGTGTTGCCAACCGACATGATGTACGATTCTCCCAGAATCCAAGCCTACGTCCAGGAGGACGCAGAAGATGCAAGACAGGATGGCCTTGACCTACTTGATGAAGAACGAGATGTTGCCCTTGCGCGATCCGCCATCTATCAGCAAAGTTTGAGGCGTTATCACAGCAGAAGGGTGAGGCAACGAAGTTTTAGAGTGGGTGACCTGGTTCTCCGCCTAATCCAAGATAGAAAGGGCTTGCATAAGTTATCCCCGCCTTGGGAAGGACCTTTTGTGGTCAGTAAGGTGTTGCTCAATGGTTCTTATTACTTGGTCGATGCACGTGACGGATACAAGAAGAAGCGAGGTCGCAAGCGCAAAAGGAAGGTTGACGACAAGTACGAAGAAACCAAGCGACCCTGGAACATTGAGCAGCTACGTCCTTTTTACACTTAGCAATTTCCACATTGTAATAAGTACTATATGATTATGAAATAAAAGTCTGTGGTTTGCTCATTCAGTTTTGGGATCATGCCATCTTTTGTCTTTTCTCGCAATCATATATCTGTTGTCATAAAAGTTACCAAACAAAATAAGTTTTGCTCCGTGCTAAGGTCCAAACTTTTTTGACATTTGCCGTCTGCCGGCTAAAAACGCAAACAATCTTTGCACCGCCTAATATGCTTATCTGTCTGTTTGTGTGGGTCGCCTAGTAGTATGTCGTTGGCACCAACATGCTGGCTTTGGTCTCTGAGTCTAAATTAGTTGGTATTGCACCTGGTTGGCTCAGCTAAAGTAACTAAGATGAGGTTCCGCCAACATATGAAAAAGCTAAACATGCAGGCGAGATACATATTAAGGCGGGCCACTTAAGTAAGCCTACCGCCAAGTGTAGCATAAAAGTTGGCCCATAAATATTTACAACCCAAAATAAAGTTTTATGCGTTAACAGATTAACGCAGTGTTTTGTGCTGCCTTTGCAGGAGGAAGTCTAAGGGATTGCCGCCTTCGTAGAGCTGGTGGAGAGATCCTGGGGGCTGACGCCGGCATTCTTGGGGCTGGCTCCGCCATCCTTGGGGCTGCGCTTGTCGGTTCCGGCTTCGCCTTCTTCGCCTCGGGAAGCTTCAGGATCGCCAAGGAGGGATCAGCTACGGCAACATGCGGGTCCGGGTGTTCCTTGTAGAACTTGCGGATGTCAACCATGTTGGCAACCCGGGTCGCATAGCCGCGAACAGACCGCAGCACGTCCTGCATCACGATGGCTTGGTTGTTTTCGTCTTCGGTGGGGAAGTACTCGGTGACTTGATGAATATCAGCCTCCGGGTACCACGCCGCCGTCATCGCCAATGCCAACTTGGCGCCGCCTCGTGCTGCTGAGCGTAGCGTGTTGTCGTGTTCAGCTGCCGCCTTCTCCAGCACTCCGGCAGAGCATCGAAGATGACGGGATCGCCGTCTTCCCCAGGGTAGAACTTGGCGGCAAATGATTTGCCTGCGCCGACAATCTGGTTGACGATTTCGCCAATTTTCAAGATCGGCAAGGCGCGGCGTTGTAGCCAGGTCATCTCCCAAGCTAGCCGGCACTGCACAAACACAAAGTTACACACTGCAGCTTCAAGTTTCAAGAAAGCAAGGTGACAAAATGAAGGATGGAGGCATACCCAAGACATGGTCGTGGATGGCGTTGACCTCATCCAGATGGTTCTCAAGCGTTTCTTGGGCTAGCTGGACCGCCTTTGACAGTTGGTCCTGCTGCTCCTTGGCGTTCTTGTTCACCTGGTCAAGGTTGTTGCTCATGGCCTCAAGTTGTCCAGTCAACTTGCTAACTTCGGCAGCATGGCCAACGCACGCTCATCCAGCTCCTTGGCGTGATCCGCCTTCAGCTTGGTCACCAGCCCGGCAAGATCTGCAGCTTCGTTCATCAAAGCTTGCATGTCAGTGGAGTTCTTGAGAATATCTTGCGCAGTGTTTATAATTCTACAAATAAAAAGAAAAGACGACTAAAATACTTGTCGGAAAAGGAAAAGAAGTCGGACGAAAAGAAGGCAAAGAAAGCTTTGTCACCTTCATCCTTCTTGCGAGCTTCTTCCAACTCGCAATTTGGGCGTTCTTCAACTCCACGTCCTGCTGCAGTTCCTCGCATTCCTTCTTCTTCATCTCTTGAGCACGAAATAGCTCAAGATTGGAAGCAAGAACGGCCTGCATGCACGAAAACAACATTATGGTTAGCACTATTTAGTCAACGAGACCACTTTGCCGGCTAAATTTTTCAGCCGCCAAAGTGCTCGGGGGCTGGGACCATAGGCTATTTTACCTCAAGTTGTCCGTGCAGGGTGTCGTGGAGTTCGTCCATGTGTGCGTACCAGTTGCGGGTACCGTCACGCATGGTCTTCAGTGTTTGCCGGGGGTCTTGCAACCCTTTGCCAGGTTGGGAGCCAGGATGAGAGGACGATCCGCCTTGTTCGGCCGCCATCTGGTCATCCATCTCCTGCTTCATGGCAATAAATCGAGCGGCATCACTAGCCGAAGCTTCAGCCGTCTTGGAAAAAGTATGCCGGCAACTGATTTCTTGCCCGCCATCTTCTCTGTAGCCGCCTCTGCGGTACCGGCAGCTGTGTACGTTCCCTGGCACACAACCACGGGAACGCCAACTGTGGGCGTTGTCGGCGCAGCAGCTGGAGAAGAACGTGGTGGCTTGCCCCTGCCGGCAGCAATCTTCAAGTTGGAGCGGAGTTGGGCATGGCAGGCTTGCCTCTGTAAGCAGAAACATGCAAGTTTGTCAGCACAATATCAAAAATAAGTCAGGGAAGCCAAAGTTTGCTACCGCTTGAAGGGACATTCCCCACGGTCTCATCCTCTGCATCGCAGAGGTGGCCGCCTTCTTCCTCTTCTCCAAATCCTTGGTGGAGGAGCTCAGCTTGCGCTTCTTCGATTGCTGGCACCTGTCGTACCAGTTTGGAGCCAGCTTCCTCCCCAAGGTTTGTAGCTGAAAAGGAAGCAAGACAATATTAATTCAGTACCTAGTGGGCAAGGATGTTAGTGAAATAACAAAGTAGCTTTGACTTACCGCTGGGGCTGGGTTGTCATGGTGAACATGGCGACGCCTTCAGCCGCCTTCACCGACAGAGGCTTGATAAGCTCTCTAAGCCGGTACTCCAAGGCATCCTGATCAAGGGTGCTGTTGCCGGCGTCGTCCGCCTTGTACTCGCACATCTTCAGTGGGCGATGGCGGAGAGGCATAATCTTCCTCGACACCCAGCAGATGACGGTGTCAACTCCGTCAAGTCGTGGAGCCAACATCGTCTTCGTCAAGAACTCGATCCGCCTAACGGCAACGAAGTTCCGCCGCAAGCTGCTGAGCGGCACTTTTGCGTCCAGCAGCCTTGTGGGTTGGCGGACCGTTGACGAAGGCTGGCATCCCTTGTGTGCTGCCAGGTGTCGGGATGTCCTTGCAGTAGAAGAAAGTGCTGGTCCAGTGCTTCACCGACTCGATGTATGGTATTTTTGGGTACCAGTCGGGTTGGCGGCAGTTGAACGTAACACTACCGCAGGTTGCTAGGTGGCCGCCTGGTATGGTTTGCCGGCGGCACAGGAAGCAGTACTTAAACAGCTCTATGGACGCAGCTATGCCTAAGTACCCTTCGCACAAAGCCTGGAAGCCGGCTAGCACTAGAATACTATTGGGCGCTATGTTGTGTGGCTGCAGCCCATAAAAACTAAGCACCGCCAAGAAGAAGGCGGAAAGCGGCAGAGACATACCGCGAAGGCTATGCGACGCCAACATGACGCGCTCGCCGTCTTGGGGGTCAGGCACCGCCTCGTCGCCTGGAACCCTCCAGGAGCATTCCGTCTTTGGCGGAATGTATCCGCCTTCCTCCAGCCTTCAGTATGCTGACGTCATAACTGACGGCAGCCAGTACCTGGAACCCAGGTCTCCAGCCTCTTCCTCTTCCTCGACGTCGTCATCCTCGTCGGCGGCAGATTCCGCCGCGGCCTCTGAGCTGGTCGCCGCGAGGGATGGGAGGGGAAAGGTTGGAGCGGCGGTTGCAGGCGCCGCCGGAGCTGGGGAAGAAGTAGAAACCCCGCCCGTGGCCACGGTGGCGCGGGAGAGGTCATCGATGCGCCTGCGGGCACCGCCGCCGCCGCTGGGACAGATCCAGATCCGGCGGGGGTCGTGAAGCCGCAGCCAGTGCCGCCGTCGCCGCCGCATCCTGCTGAGTGCTCGCCATTTGGGGAGAGGGCCGCTCGTGCTCGCCGGAGTTGAGTTCGAGGAGGAGTTGAGCTCGGGAAGGTGAGGAGGCCACGGTGGGTGTGCGAATGAAGAAGAAGTGCATCGATGTGCCCTTTGGGGTATTTATCCCCACGCGCCAAGATCCGTGCCTGAGATTGGGGGGACGCGAGATTTCCGCCACGTGCCCACGATTTGCACGTCGTGGCAACGGCGTCTGCGGCCTCGCTCCGATTTCTGTGCGTAGTGGAGAAACCATCATGACGCATGCCCAAGTCCAAACTGTCGTGGACTGCATGGCGTCATCCGTCAACATTTGACGGTCCAGTCAATTGACAAGACTGGTGCCAGGAAGATTCCTGACAATGGTCAGGCCGTCTTTCCCATGATGGCGGCAAATTGTCCGACTACTTTAGGCGGACCGCCGCTTACTTTCAACTTTGGAATGCTTCAAGCTCTTCAGACGCTTACAAGACAAGGCGGACGTTGCCGACAAAGAAGACGGCGCCTGAAGAACTCGAACCCTCCCAGGGGCTAATGTTGGGGATATACCTACTAGGGGTATCACCAGCATGGATCAATCCGGCTAGTCCAGGGTGGCCCGCAGTGGTGGTGAAGGCTTTGCCTACCGGGCGGCCCAGATAGCTGACGACCAAGGAAGGCGGATGCCGGCAAGGAGGAGGCCCAAGACTGAAGCCCATGAAGCCACCAAGACCAAGATGGAAGGCGGCATACTTGCCGGCTAGGTTTAGGACTCCGTATACTTGCTGGATACGTAATCACCTTGTAACCCTAGGTCCAGCCGCCTATATAAGCTGGACCTCGGGACGCCTTTAGGGCAACTCATACGATTCAACACAACCAACTCATTGTAACCTGTTCACGGCGATATTGCCTTATAGTGAGTTATAGCAGCACGTAGGGCACCGCCACCGCCGTGGTGCCTGAAGCTGGGTAAACCGCCGTGTACAATCCCGACCTTGACGACGTCCACCTTCTTGCCCTACGTTCACCCTCGGCTAGCAGGACCCCGTCTCCTATCCAAGATGCCGATACGACGACACAATGCATTAAGGTTTCCCCAACCATAGCCTTGAGTTAATGGTCCTCTTACTGCCATACGTGCAACTCAGGGGTTCGAGTCCTCATGTTTCTGTCACTCCGGCATGACTACCCCTTCCTTTACACATACTACAAACCCTATGATGTTTGATCCATGCGCGCACACATATAATGGACACCAAAGGACTGTACCATATCAACATACAACTCTAATGAACCAAATACATTCAACAATGCAATCAAAAGACAAAGGAACTACACAAACATGACATAGATCATAGGAAAATACTCTATAGCATCAAACACCATGTTTACATAGAGCGGTACAGAGGTGTGTGGGACGATGAACCACTGTATACAAGGAGGATTTGGCGATGGAGATGGCGGTGAAGACGGTGAAGGGGGCAGCGAGGAGCGTAGGGCGGCGCCGGCGCCGGTGGTGGCGCGGGGAACTCCTCCCGCGTCGCCGGCATCAAGGGGGTGCGCCGCCCCTTAGCCCCTTCCTCCATGGCTTCTTGGGAGCCCTCCCCCATGGAGATGAGATCCATGGGGGAGGCAAAAATGTGGCTTTGGTGGCTGGAAATTCGTGGGTATGAGGTGTCCTCCACGACCTAGGTTTCCTCCCTTTATATAGCCTCTCGGATTTCCGTCATCCCCTTTTAGGGTTTCAGTATATTGGGCTTGTAGACCGCGTCCAACCTCCGATTGGGCTGATCTTGGGCTTAAAAGAAGCGTATGGAAAATTCCAGCAACTTTGTCTTCGTTGAGGTCTCTGTTTGATGTCGTCTTCGAGCCGAAACGTGACCATCTCCGAAAAACGTTTCCAGACAGATTTCAGGAAAGTCCCAATTCGACTCCAACAAGGTTTCCCTTATATTTTGATAATTCCTACACATCAAAGTGTAAAACAATAACATTGTGCACTTTTGCAACCATTAATAGGTTAGTCCAAATAAATAATAAAATTAGTATAAAAACAAGTGCTAAACGCATAAAAGTGGCACGAAACAATCAAAAATTATAGATACATTTTGGACGTATCAACATCCCCAAGCTTAGTTCCTACTCGTCCTCGAGTAGGTAAACGATAACAAAGATAATTTTGATGTTGAATGTTATGATTAGGTCTTTAACAATTGTATGAAAAATGATGTACGGATAATGAAACTTAGTAATTATGTTACCTAATGAAAAGATGTCAACGAACTAAGAGTTCATAATATGAAATTTATGAACATCAACAAGATTGTAAAAATCATAATAAAGCATGGTAGAGTGATATCTCGCTTGCCCTTTATTGTGGAGCAAAACATAAATGCCAGAGCACCTCTGAAGTTTAAGTGGAGACTAGAAATAAAGATATCAAAGATAGAAACATCACAGCCATGCCACAATTAATAGTATTCTGGGACAAACACATTATACTAAGAATGACAACTATTTTCTCGAAGAAGTGCTCAAAAAAGGATGGTGACTCAACATAAAAGTAAAAGATAGGACATTCGCAGAGGGAAGCAGGGATTAACATGTGCTAGAGCTTTTTATTTTTAAAACAGAAGTAAAATTGTTTTGAGAGGTGGTTGTTCCTGTCAACGAATGCAACACGGTTTTTATTATCTTCCATGCTAAACAAGTTTTTAGAGCGGTTCTGAAATATGTATACTTTGCACTTATAATATGCGCACATTATATAGCTTGACACTCCTCCTCACCATTGTTTACACAAACCATGGCTAACCAAATCCTCGGGTGCCTGCCAACAATCACATACCATGGAGGAGTGTCTATATTTTTTATTCTTTTAGATATTATAATGGTCTAACAGCTCTTTGCAAAATTAGTGACGAGCAGATGAAGCATGCAAGTCGGGAAAACTTTATTTAGCATGGAAGATAACAAACCCAACTACTACTTCCTCATGAGCTAAAAACAATGGCACAAAATAAGAAGTATTTTGAAGGTTTTAAATGTAGCACATGAAAATTTACTTGGAATGGCTTCTAAATACCATGAATAGGAATTTATAGTGGACTCTCATGGAAAACTTGGTTAAAGGATTTTGGATGCACGAGCAGCATTCCCGCTCAGTACAAGTGGAGGCTAGCAATAGACTGGGAAGTGACAACTAAGAGAGCAATAACTGTCATAATCATGCTTGCGACAAAATAATATTAACTGAGACATAAGAAGTGATATTACCACTTTGAGTTACAAAAGTTCATAGAGGCTTGATAGACTTTTCTTTGTAGTCATAAACATGTGTAAACATGCGCCAAGTCGATCCAAATAAACTCTTCAGAGGAGGATACTACAATAACATACCATCTTATGAATAGGACAATGCATGTTAACATCAAAATAACATAATATACACTATAATTAGCTAGTTGAGACTAACCATAAGAAAACGTAAACTACTAAATATTATGCACACATCATTTTTAAGTTTCATCAAATAGTCCAGCAACTAAGTAAATAAAAGATATGATAATCACCTTATTAGTGTAACGGTGTTTTGATGCTAAGACAAATAAATAATAAGATACAGACGCTCCAAGTTTATTCAAGTTTCTATGTTGCACGAAAAACAAAGTTTAAAGGTTTGCAAACCGAGTGGTTGTTGATGAAGAGGGATGCGGAGACATCCCCAAGCTTATGGCTTTGACCATTCTTCAATATTTCTCAGTTTGGTGTTCCTTCATTCTCTGTGAAAAAACTTCAACACAAAAACTTTCCCATTCTTTTCTGCTGTTAGACATTAGTGCAATAGATAATATTCCCAAAGTGCTGCTACTAAACCAAATCAAATTTTGTTTTCGAGTTACAGAGAGGTTACTTAAGTGGCCAACTTCTAAATAAAAGGTAAGACCCAAAAAGAATCAAATGAAAACGCAAATAGGCCACTCTTGCAACAAAAGTCAGAATCTGTCCAGAAAAACTGCAGCTGGAAAACGTAATTGGTAGGTGCACCTAAACATGTCAGAAATTTTAGCCAATTTTTTTGCGTGCAGAGGATTAGGTGATACATAATCTGTAAAATTGACATGATTTTTCGAGTTTCCAGTAAAATATGAAAAATCGTACAGTGAGCAGAAGATGTTGAAAACATAAAAACCATTTTTGAATATGTATCAACCTAAACCAAATGGGTAAAACTTGGTACTTTATTTTGACAAACTAAAAGACCAGAGAGTAAACAAGACCTAAACTCTCTAGCTACCGCAAGAAAAAACTCTAAAAAATCAAAAGTAAAAAAACCAAATAGAATTCAAACAAAGAACCAAATAAAGAAGCAAAAGAAAAGAAAATAGTTTTGTTGTTTTTAAATTTATAAGTGAAAGCAAAATAAGAAGCAATGAAAACCAAATAAAGAACCAGATAAAACCAAATAAGAGAAAACCAAAACTAAATAAAAGCAAATTATAATACAAGCTAAGACAATACATATCATGTTAACGGGTAATATAATTTAACATTACCTACTGTATGCTAGCCAATTTATAACTTTTATCGATCAAATTAAGATTATAAACATTGAGTATAAGCACAATAATAAATAAACACAGCAATCCATCAAAACTGAACAGTCTGTAAAGATGGCACTCAATGAGATAGTTACGTAGCTCAAATCAAAAAACTCAAAACTAATGAAAGACAGATAATAAGCTCAGGTTTAAGCACAAGAAATTTCAGATCAAAATACTATCCTGATATTTATCACGATTTTATTTACAGAGAAGCACAGAAAATCTGTTAAAACTGGACAGTCAGTGAAGATCGAATTTTTCGGGACAGCTACGTAACTCAAATAAGAAAAGTCAAAACTAATAAAAGAAAGATAATAAGCAGTAATTTGCACTCAAGAAATTTCATATAAAGATAACGTTCTGATGATTTTAAACATTTTATACGGTGGAGCACAGAAAATCTGTTTCTGGATAGCAAAGTAAAACTATCAACTTTTAATTAACTAGAGATTATTATTAGCAGTTTATTTTTATGTACAGAGGTATATACACAATATTTACATGTTTTTAGCTAAGAAGCTTCCACGGAAAGATTTGCTTTGGTTTCATAGGCATGAACACAAGTGTTCAAGTTCGACCCCACTTAACCATTACTTATCTTTCCAATCACTCTCTTTTTGAAAACGTTTTTAGATAACAAGTACAACTAATTTTTTTATAATTCGCATTTTCTATCCATACTAAGATAGAAAACAACTTAAAACTGAAAGTAAAAATTACTTAGAGATAAAGCAAACAAGTGCACACAGGAATATTCACCCCATGCTATTGCTCCCCGGCAACGGCGCCAGAAAAGGTCTTGATAAACCATAAGTATAGGGGATCGTGTGTAGCCTTTTCGATAAGTAAGAGTGTCGAACCAACGAGTAGCTAAAGGTAGGATAAGTATTCTCTCAAGTTCTATCAACCACTGATACAACTCTACATAGACTAAACGTTTGCTCTAACTAGAAAATAAAACTAGAGTAACAATACGGGTATAAAAGATAGCTTTGCGAGATAATAAATAACAAGAAAGTAAATGTTAGCTGCTGCAGCAATAATGTACACTAAAGAACCATAAACTAACAGTACCATGAGTGTGTAAAAGTGGTGAAAAGTGTGATGGAATTGTCCAAGATTAATTAGTGAAGATACTTAGTTCATTGTCTTCGATGCAGTTTTCCATGTGGAAGAGGCTAAATATACATGCACTCGACTACTTGCGATTACACATACTATATGATTGTACTGTTAGCGGGCATCCGCGAATGCTAACAATGCATTAAGGTTTCCCCAACCATAGCCTTGAGTTAATGGTCCTCTTACTGCCATACCTGCAACTCACGGGTTCGAGTCCTCAGGTTTCTATCACTCCGGCAGGACTACCCCCTTCCTTTACACATACTACAAACGCTATGATGTTTGATCCATGCGTGCACACATATAATGGACACCAAAGGACTGTACCATATCAACATACAACTATAATGAACAAAAGACATTCAACAATGCAATCAAAAGACAAAGAAATTACACAAACATGACATCAAACAGAGACCTCATCGAAGACAAAGTTGAATGTCTTTGGTTCATTAGAGTTGTATGTTGATATGGTACAGTCCTTTGGCGTCCATTATATTTGTGCGCGCATGGATCAAACATCATAGGGTTTGTAGTATGTGTAAAGGAAGGGGGTAGTCCTGCCGGAGTGACAGAAACCTAAGGACTCGAACCGGTGAGTTGCACGTATGGGAGTAAGACGACCATTAACTTAAGGCTATGGTTGGAGAAACCTTAATGCATTGTTAGCATTCGCGGATGCCCGCTAACAATACCATATAGTATGTGTAATCGCAATTAGTCGAGTGCATGTATATTTAGCCTCTCCCAAATGGAAAACTGCATCGAAGACAATGAACTAAGTATCTTCACTAATTAATCTTGGACAATTCCATCACACTTTTCACCACTTTTCCACACTCATGGTACTGTTAGTTTATGGTTCTTTAGTGTACATTATTGCTGCAGCAACTAAAATTTACTTTCTTGTTATTTATTATCTCGCAAAGCTATCTTTTATACCCGTATTGTTATTCTAATTTTATTCCCTAGTTAGAGCAAACGTTCAGTCTACGTAGAGTTGTATCAGTGGTTGATAGAACTTGAGAGAATACTTATCCTACCTTTAGCTCCTCGTTGGATTCGACACTCTTACTTATCGAAAAGGCTACACACGATCTCCTATACTTGTGGGTTATCACTTGGCCTCCGGCTTCTCAGCCTCATGTCGCTCCTCGGCCGTTTTGAGGCGGCCGATGAGCTCCTCCATGGGGAGCTTGTCGAGGTCGGGCATGGTCTCGATGGAGGATGTCATCTGCGAGAACCTCGTGGGAACGACCGAGAGAAACTTACGTATCGTGTTCGGCTCGGTGATGGTGACGCCGAGCACCCCAAGCTGCGACACAAGCGACGACAACCGCATGGCGAAGTCGTCGATGTTCTCGTCGTCGCCGAACTTGATGGCCTCGTACTGCTTCTTGAGCGTCGTCGCCTTCGCCTCCCGAACACGGGTGTCTCCAACCCGCATCGTCTTGATTGCCTCCTTGGCCGTCTTCTTCGACACCAGTGTAGAGATCATCTCCGGCGGGACGGCGAGCAGCAGGTACTCCAGCGCTGCTCGGTCCGTCTCGCGCTCCTCCGTGCCATCGTGCACGGCGACCCAACACGGCGTGCCTCAAGCTTCACCTGCACGAGCAACGCCCAGTCCGCGTAGTTTGACCGCGTGAGCATCGGCCACGAACTACCGGCCTCCCGCACAACCCACTGGACTGCCAGCGTGCTTGCGGCCTCCTTCATCTCCGCCGGCATGAGCGCCTTGTGCTCGCCCATTTCCGGTGAGATCTCTCAAAGAACTCGTGGCTCTGATACCAATTGTAGGCGGGAGAAGCCTAATTGGCCAGACATACAAGCGCTGGCCTAACTCAGCCCAAAACCCGCAGGTGAAGGGTGAGGTTTGCCCAACCATATAAGCTGGTGTCCAGCCCCCTCCGCTAGCGAGGTGGGACTAAATCCCAACAGATACATGTTGCTGAGTACCACAACAAACCTCTTACTAGTGTTCATCCCTGCCCAAGTCAAATCAGCCCAGCCCGCATATCATTTCCACCTATACTTCTTTGAAGCATCTTCCTCTCTCTTTTTTCGAAAGGACCCTGACAACAAAAAAAGCACCGAACAGTACAAAACACATCAACAAAAATGAAATTACAACGAGATTCTTGATATGCCCTTTGTCTTTAACCTCCAGACCATGTCGACTGCGCGCCGCCGCTGCCGCTCTTCCCAGAGCCGGCTTGACGTTATTGGTTGTGGACGGGAAGTCGTCAAACGGGTCAAGAAAACCACATCCGTCCTCAAGCCGAAGAAGAAGCATGAACCGCCGATGAAACTCCACGACGATCCGAAGAACACCGCTGCCATAAGAAGTCTTCGATAACCACACTACTCTCACAAACTTCTCGACGTCGCTGTCGAGGTGGGGTTGAAACCGGGAGACTTTATTGAAAGAGGTGCTGCCGCCACCATCTCAGCGTCGTCCCACCAAATCTTAACCCTAAAACGAGGGAAACTGATCCCTCCCGCCGATGGGGGCCGAGATCCACCCCGCCTCCATGACCCGAAGGTCACAAAAGCGAGGCAGGGCAGCGGTGGCACCAACAGGAGGCGGAAGATCGCTAAACGCCCTCACAGGCTTCTGGGGCGAAGGGGTACGCGTACCTCAGATCGAGACCTATTTAAGTTGTCCCTTTGGATCATCTTCCTCAACAAACAAATGGGACAAACATCAATCATTTGTGCCATGTCACTTGCTCAACTCCTTAACAAAGTCAGCCTTGAGTTGTCTATGCATCTCCCAGTGCATTCTCGGAATTCTCTGATCCGGAAACTGCAATGCGTGTGAAAAAAGTAGGGGAAAACAATTATTGCAACACATACTACACATACCACCCAACTTTAAAATAACAACTACCAAGCAAATGGACGTATAGAAAAAGGAGTAAAATGCTACTCACTTAGGGAATAAGTTCTGTATTTCTAGCCAATATATGTTCTATACATTCAATAACTGAAACTGAAACAATTTTTGCATTTAACAAAATTAGCTGCTCTATACCTGGCTTATGAACTCCACTTATACAGCGGTTTGCATGAAACTAATTAACCTTTAGCAATATCGCTTTACTGAACAAGTATTGTGAACCGTAAGGGTATGATATGATGTTTCTGGTCAGAATGGATATGCAGCTCAGCTGAGATGAGCAATGTCGATCTCGTCAGGGAGCTTGAACGTATCGGCTGCCCCAAACTTCCTCCTGCCGTCTTCCCACTCGTCATCATCCCCTATGCCATCCTTGTCTTCATATCCATGGTCGTGGTGGTGGCTGTCGTCACCGAGCGAAGAAAATGGGTCGCTGAAGCTCTTTGACTTGCAGGGCTCGTTCGCTAGCATGGTCACCTGACCTAGGCACGAGATCTCCACAACGACAGTGTCGTCGTCCTTTGGGAGAGGCTGCTTCCAGGGCTCCCCATCGACCCTCATGAATGTGTGGTCTGCCGCGCCTTTGTGAAATTCGAAGCGGATCCTGTGGGCCTAGTTTTGTAGGTTGTCAGCATGAGATTGAAGGATGGATTGCAGTAATGTGTTGCAACAAGCAATCATGTCATGTCAAAAGGATAGGAGGAGGAACAGGATGCTAATAGCGAGACAAGTCTCAAAACGCTATAGCGTGCTATTAGCGATGCTATATCGCGCTAAATTTTTTTCATGGAAAAAACACTTCATACCTGAGCAAGGCGATGGCCGTGTCCATTAGGAGCCAGCAAAACTAGCCCGTGCCAAGCATCGCGAAACCCGACAACCTCAAGAAGGCCATCATCAACATAAGGCGCTGTGAATTCCCTCTACACATTGCACAGAAAACATGTGAATCATATCAACATGCACCTCAAACATCGATTGATAGTGCATGGAGCATGGGAACTCACGTCTTCTACTCTCCTCGTGCCAGGTGTGCCCCATGGATTCAAACCTCCGGAAAAACTAGGCAGATTAAGACAGACGATTGATCGAATGCTGCAAGAGGTAAAGTATAGCACAGATTAGCTTCATCTACTACCTAAAAACATTACAAGTATTTCCATGATATCTGTAGAACCCAAAGATAATTTAGTAAGGTACAGTAGAACAGAGGAATGGAGTAAGCAAAAAAACACATCGTAATTGGATCATATCATACTCTAAACCTCTAGGTTAAATTTATGATATACATGAATAATATGAAGTGTGCTCCACTAAACCAATAAACCATAAGGTATCAAAGATTACCTGTGATGAATTTGTAGTTCTTCCCACTGGCCACCAGCTACTTTCATAACCTTCACCTTTGCAAATTGAGGAATATTCCTGGAACGGAGCATTCAAGTTTATCCACAAGAGAGAAAAGGGACCAAAGTGTGAAAATATTTAGTGCCTATCCTTTTGTAACCTAAAATTGTCCATAATAATCTGATGCCTTGTGCTAATTAAATTGCAAACTTTCGAACTTGGTAGTGATTTGTAAATTAAAGTAAACAGAACTTAATAAACTATTCTTGAAATGTTGTCTTGTAAAGTACCCTCCCCTTCCACTTAATTTGCACTGATCACTCAGAGTTGTGGTCTTTTTTTTTTTTAATTAAGGAACGCCACCTGATCCAGATCAGATACACTGCCTTCACAAAAAGGTCAAAGACACTTTGACTATAGAGATTGTGTAATTGAGTTGCATGGGTGAACCAGTTCACCGAAAAGGTTAATCTGATGAGGAGAGGTGGGCCAATACTCATACTTGAACACACTTGTTCACATGTAGTCTCTCTCAGGATAAAGATCTCTCGGCTCTGATGGCTTATTGGGTTGCATGCAGTAGTGCACCCAATAGTCTAAGATGATGAGGAAAGGTCGGCGTATTTCAGCATGTGCAAGACATCTAAAATAACAGGTAAGTATGTGATTCGGAAGATTATACAAATGGATGATAAATAGACAAACTACCTCGAAGATGGATGACTTAGAGAAGCACAAAACCATCCTTGTTTAAGTCCAAGCTTAGCATATGTACCCTGTATAGATGATTGCATTAACAATTCACAGGGCTCAGCATAACTCGAATGGCACTAGCTGGTGATTTGTCTAATCAACCGAGGGAAAGGATGGGGAAGAAATCATCTCCTAGAATTTTAAAAAATAGACACCTGATTTGTCAGCTGGTTTTTAAATTTCTCTGGATTTCTCTTCCTTTCGGAGTGAAATGCGTAAGACACTTCAGCATCCATCCCTGCAACATGCAAAAACATGATCATTACACATGATTTTCCAGTTTGTTTGCATCAGTACATGCTCGAGGGTTCACTGAAGAAACTTGGGATTTTTTAGTATCAGAAGTAATAATCTGCTACGGGTTGAACAGTTTGGACTGTTTATGGTACACAGAAATCCTATGTGGTTCATGTCAGCAAAATTAATCAGACGAACACAGAAATCATTACCCATACTGAAGTAGTTCCAAAATCCTCCGCGGAATGTGTGGTAACCCTCCTGGGGGGGTACAAGGAAAGACAACAGAGAAACTAGTTTAATTTGGTAACCAGATGTCTTACTTTGATGCACATACTGTATCTAACAAGAACTCAAGAAAATGATATCATAACATTACTTGCATCAGCCATCAAGACATGCTTACCACATTGAGTGAGTCGCCACTTGACACGCGGTGGAATGCATGTAGTGAATGAGGCAACTCTAAGGGAGCAATGGGTTCACATGGACCTTCCTTTGGAGCTCGCATCCTCAAAATTAGATGCCAACTGAAACATTAAAGTGACCATTAAATTGGACCCTTGTGCATGCATAAGATACAGATTACAGATACACACAAACGAAGAGGCAATTCTTAAGTTACTTAAGTACAAGAAACAGGCAAACAGCTATCCTACATTGATTACAGAACCATGGGAATAAATAAAATCAGCATTGAAGCATAATACATTATTGTGGATAATGTTGAAAGATAACCAGTTTTTTAATCCTCCTGACAAGCATCACATATACAACAAATAAAGTGAATTATAAATATTACACTTCAGGTGGTACCTATCAATTTTGATCTCTTTAGCGTGCTTCACAAGTCCAAGGAACGATTTTACAGCCTCTTGGTCTGTAGAAGGATTTTTCTTCCCCTGCAGTGTAGAATTCAGAATGAATTATAATTCTACCATACATACAGAAGCAAGTGTATTTTTTTCGATAAAGGGCATTTTATTACTGAAAGTATCGCGAGGATACACAGAAGCAAGTGTATGTATGGTCCGGATCAGGAACGTGAAAGAAAGAGCTAAATGAGACGGCATAGCAGTAGAAACCGGGTTGCTAGAAACCAAAAGAAATCAAAGAACTTGTACATCCACCATAGCTTAGAAGAAAGAAAACACTAAAACACAACAGCTTGGCAATATGCACAGTACTAGTTCATGCATCAGAAGAGAGTGTAGCTGAGTCACCTTCTTTCTGCAACCTTTAATTAGGATGAATAAATAAACATGTTTTTTATCTTTTCTGTTTGGCGCAAAACAAATGAAAGCATGAATGGAAATTGTTTTACATGCATATGGTAGGCAATGAGTTGATGACCTACCCATCCAAATGAAAAGGGAAGGTTGTTTCCAGTTCCCAGAGGTACGGTAGCAACTGAAGGTGGTTGGGAAAGCTTAAGATCGCTAACTACCCCAAGCAGCCAACTCGCTGTACCATCACCGCCTGCAACCTATCCAAATTTTATTCAGTCGATAACATGAAACTGCAGTCCTAGAAAGGCATCATCGTCAAATTATATTACTTGAAGATGTCATCACTCACAATTAATCTCATAGTCCTCCAAATTTGAACAGCGAGAATGTCTCCGTCAATCTTGAGCCTTTCAACATTGACATATAGACGGTGCAAAACCTTATCCGGAGCCTCTTCTGAGAGATCAATAACCTGAAGAAGTACTTAGTAGCTGTGATAACAATTCCAGAATTCAAAATGCTACTACGATCTCCAGAGAGACAGAAAAAAGTACCTGGGCTTCATTGAGAAGTTCACGGTATGTTTTGATCAAGCTACTTCCGAGTTGGCCACCAGATTTAGAGTTGATGAACACTAATACAGGACATTGTGGAGCATGATCAACAAGCACCTGTTGGGCATCTGGTTTCAAAATGTAATCTGGAATACGGTACTCCTCCAAAGGCCCACACGGCTTTGAACAAGAATCTCTAGGGGTGACTGTTTCCTCTTCCATTCTGAAAAATAGGTCTACAAAATTCAATGATTTAGTTCAACTCAGTAGACTACAATGTAAGTATATAATAAGACTTCTTGCATTTAGCATCAAGCAAATAACGGATCAAACATATTTGATAGAACAATAGCAACTGATTTCAGGGTACATAGACCACAAGGGCATGAAAAGTGAAATTGAGTCCAGTCTTATGTAGGGCCTTTAGATAAACATTGCAATCATGGTATTTATGATTTATCTTCTTTTTTCTCGTACGAACAAAATATATCTCAAATAGTTTTTTATGAATTAGCAATCCAATATATCACTAATATAAAGATAACATGACTATGGAAGATCCATAGCGTTTTGGCCTTCCATACTAATCATACCGCTAGAATGAATAATGTACAATTATCATGTAAGATAAAATTCTAACATGTAAGAATTTTAAAAACTAAATAGAATAATAAGTGGGGTCCTTCCCTCCCGTTGTTTAGAAATGCATAGATTTTATGCAGGAATGTATGAAATAAGCATGCCACAGTTTGCAGACATAATAATTTTGTAAATGCAGATAACAATCGATCTTTCATAATGAAAATCCAAAAAAATACTAAGATATTTCTAACTTGTCATGTACTCTTACACAAGTCATACAAGTTATTTTCCGTTCAAACCCTTTGATAAATCAATGAGTGAATTCCACTTTTTACCCTGTAGTTATACATTTGTGACACTAATTACCCCGTCTAGCGAAAAATCGTCTAGATTACCCGTTTTACAAACTTTGGACACTCTTTTTCTGATGCATTTCCATTGAGCAAGGTGTGAGATGTTGATCGAAGCTGAGAAAAACCAGTTAAACAACGACAAATTTAATAGATGGTGAAGAGAAATCCGAACATTATTGTCGATACCGCCCTCCGATCTTTACAAATTTTGACGCACCACAAAGTTCTAAGATGCCGGTCTATTCTAGCGAAACATGCTAAATGTAAAAATGGCGCAAAACCATGTTCAAAATTTTATATGTTGCATTTATGATTTTGTTACGCTAAATGAGGTAATTAGTGTCACAAATGCACAACTGGAGGGTAAAAAGTGGAACTCACTCTAAATCAATATAATACAGTCTTAACATGTGTATCAGAAATAATCACCCGATTAACCTCTATAATCAAAATCCGAATTTACGGAAAGAATGCCCGCAAAACAAAGAATTTACAAAAAGAAAAGAAAAAACACGGATGCATCAATTGCTGCGGCATCATCACAAAACGGCTACCAAGATGAGATCCTCATCAGCAACGTGCTCGCGACACGGGGAATCCTCGAATCAAGAAATTCAGATAAGATTAATTTGAGCGCCGCGTCGGGTTGTTTACCTGTGATCCCGAGGTTTGGCCTGTCTATCGCCGGCCCTGTACGGGCTCCGCGCGTCCGAAAACGGGGGTGGGTGGCTGATCCGGAGCTCCAATTTGGAGGGGTGTTAATGGGAGGAGGAGGAGGAGGAGGAGGAGGAGGAGGATGGTGGCGGGAGAGGGAGAGGAAGGAGGAAAGAGAGGCGCTTCCATTCGCAGTGGATTGACCCGCCCGTCTCGTTCACCAGCCTCTCGATCGTTTTGGGCCTGCCTGATTGCGCAGTTGTTAAGGTTCCCACAGAAAAAGTCAGCACTGATTTTTTTTTTATTTTTATCATGGGTGTTCAGTTTATTTTATCCATCCGCCAAAACTATTTGGACCGCGTTTGACTTGGGGAGGTGATTATCAAAACCTCGTTTGCCTCATCGTTTTTTTTTCTATTATCGGGTTTATTTGATCTGTTTCTTTCTATTTTTTTTAGAGGAAGGATCCGATTCATATATCAGGAAACTCAACACAAATTACAAGCAGGTCCAAAAGAAAAGAAAATTACAAACGGACCCAGAAACTTGCACAGAGCACTCCGAGCCACCTGAGAAGAACACAATCGGATCCAGCAACGAGCTCCCAAGAACCTAGGCTTCGCCGGCGACGCTGTACCACCTTCCACCGGGACGCGAGCACCACCACACCTTGTAGACGACCGCAGGAGCCGTCCGCCGCCGCGCGACGGAACTGAGAGGCGCTGAACGAACACGGCCACAGCATCCGCTCCCGGGAGCCACCCATCTTCCAGCCGCGCCGGCGATCCTTTTTGTCCATTTTCGTGGCTAATTTTCGACGACATACTCCACAGCTAGGAAATGCGGCGACCTAGGGCCCTACCCTAGCCGTCGTCGCCATCTGAACCGTCTTCGCCATCTCCAACCGTAGATTGACGAATCCCCGCCTCCATTACTTGCTGCTCCGGCAGCGGGAGGGGATGGGGATCACGGACTTACGCATGCCGCTGCAGTAAGATCGGTGAAGTTAGAATTTGATCAACCTGCAGCGACGTTATGGGGGCCATGGCCGTGCTGTGCGCATAAAGAGTGAGGTAAGACCGCCTCCTCGTTCACCTATTCGGCGGAAATCTCGTTGATGGTGTTGAGAAGGGGCAGGGATTCGTGTGGTGGCTACTCCCATAAAGTGGTGGAGCGCGTGAAGTCTATGTGTGCTACTCCCTCCGATCAGTAATAGTTGCCGCGACCTAGACTAATTTTTGTTCTAGCGCAATGTACTATCCACGACAATCAAATCTGACTGGAGATAGTAAATGTTTGGTGTCAGAAGATTCGGATCAATTGAAGAGTTCAATGGTGATGACTTCGGTCATGGAGTGATGGTCCTTACAGGGACGTGCACAAAGATTTTACCGGCTGTACGTCATCAGCAACTTTAGACTATGTCCAGTTGGAGAATGTCGACAACGGCGCGTCCGCGGCTCGCTCTAGTGGCGGTAGTGATCGTTAGGTTGTACAAGAATCTCGATGTAATTTTTATTATGTTTGAGGTGTTTCGTACTTCTTGTGAATTTCTTTAATATATCTGGATCTTTCTCGCAAAAAAATCGACGACATATAAACAACATGACCAATGCTTCACCACTGTCCCACTTGTCCACTTTGGAGAGCAAGATGATGTGGAGGAGAGAGAAAAGAACAATTTATAGAGCCATTTGAAGCATGCAGAAGAACCAACATTTTGAGTAACAAGGGTGTGTTTGCTAGTTTACATCAAGCACAATAAATTAGGAAGGTCAGATGTAATGTTAGGACATTGGTTTGTCTAGACGAGGGGTTGGGTCAAGATCGCTCGTTGCTTAAAGCACAACTTTGCTAGGCCCGATGGATTCTGGCTTCATGGGGCTAGTCTCGCTAGGGCGCAAGTAAGCGAATCAAGGCGGTATGCTCGGGAGATGACACATCTCTTTGGTAACTGGTGTGTTTAATTTCTGCGAACCCTCTCACTTCTCATACTACTAATGAACTGCTCGCAACTCGCCTCCTTCTATCCACCGCAAAAACGCGGAGGTTGAATGAGATTCTCAATGCATGATGATAAGATGTACCATGAGCTTCACTAGCCGGTATGTGCTATGGAAATCATGTTGCCATTTGATCCTTCAGCTCCATCGCTTTCTCTTCCTTCGTTAGCCCGGTCTTAGGCTACCCGGAACAATTGTCGCCAGATCTTGAGCGGTGGTCACGACACGGTCTTCATTCGTTTCTCCTCACCCTTCGGCGATGACCCCAGCTTCTCTGGTGCCACCATCTTCTCTTGTTGTGGCCATAAATCATCCTAAACTCACTAGGTTGCACATGTCATTAGGTTGGGGGTCTTCCACGGTAGATTGGAGCTCGGGTTTGTAGAAATCAATCTTGCTTTCATGTTTAGGTGAGTGGATTTGTGTTCCCATGATGCTTGATTTAGGTCACGGGTGGAGAAGTTCTGCGCTGGTGGTGCTACATTCGGTGTTGGATGTCCATTTTGGTCCCGGTCGATCATTGATGTAGGTATATTTTGATTTGTATGTTGTCTTTGTGTACCATGCTAGATTAAAAGGAGGAATTCATCATTCTGTCAAACTTATGCGCAACTAGGGTGATGGTGTTTGCGGAGGGAGGGAGAGGGCGAGGCTGGCCTTCAAATATCAATGTCGGCCATTTCATCGATGATCCAACATTGCAGCAGTCCTACATGCAAATAGACGACGATGACCTCTACATTCTTTGATCGCCACCCAATTCAAGCTGTGTCTGAAGAGCACGCTTCCTCAGCAATTCAGGACCTGCTCTATATGTGTATGTGCAAAACTTTACCGATGAACTTGTTATCAACCTTGGATGGCGTGACTTTGCAGTGTGCATGTAAAAGGATCTAGATGTCGCCTAGAGGGGGTGAATATACGATTTAAAACAACTATGTTTTGGGTAGAATAAGTAAATTAGATGTTTAATTTATGGTATGCTCCAACTATGTGAACCCACTTGTGCTAAACAAGATGTAAACAACCATGTCATAGCAATATATAACAAGCTCGTTGTAAAATGATGATGTAAGTGATTTAAAACCTGACTTCAAAATTTCATCAGGTCGTTGCTCTCAAACGGTGTGGCTATTTTGTGATGCATGTTTTGTATTGTGTCTTTACATGCTACATCATTTCTACAACAACAGTCAAGCTCTAGAATATTCTGTTCCCAACAATAAGTTTTAGTAATTTAAAAATATGCATGCGCAATTTGTGGAACCGAAGGATAGGATTGGACTATGTATGTATATAACACTTTCAATGTCTTGTTTTGCTTTCCTGATAATCTCTCAACCTTTCGAAGGTGTCAAATGAGATAATTTCTCACATGCTTCATGCCAAGCTAGAATTTTTAATTTAACAACACCCATTTGACATTTTCATCACATAACTACGTAAGCATCATTGGATACAAGAATACATTCAATGACAAACCGGCAATGTGACAAATCACCAAGTTGCTGATTATGCAAGGTTAGTAGCCAAACCACTCTTACTACTTCAGCTCTTAACCACAAGAGGAGAATTAGCATGCATATCAGTGCATAAGACACAAAGGTCATTTCAGGCAGTGATGATATCATGGAACAGTGTCACTGCAAATCCGAAGCTATATCATGTAATAAGATACTTTGAACCTGTTTGCGTTTCAATAAATGGCTTGTGCATCGTCTAGATGCAGAGGCCGGGACACCCCATTTCTAAAAAAAATAAAAAAATATCATTTCTTAAGTTAGCCAACATGCCTCCTCAAAAGGGGTGGAGAAAGGGAACCAATGCAAGGAGGTACGGGGTGGGGGCATATACAAAGCTCCAGCAAGCTGTATAGTTACGAATACTATCATGTTATGGGAAAGGTGCCCCATAAACTTGAACTCGTGGATTCGAAGACCAAAAGGAAGAGTTGTCGAAGTTGGATCTTGCTGTGGGACAAATGCCCCCAACGCTGACGACCTTCTAATGTATCTAGCACCATAATCTACATCATCATCATCATCTCCATTTGCCTCATGAAAAGCTGCATAACAAAAAGGGTATGATCAATAATTGTGTTAACCTACCCGCCAACAAAAATAAGTTGTGTTAACCAATTAGGGATCCAAAAAATACTTTGTTAATCAACGAGTTTTGATCTGATTTTATCCATATTTTTTCACGAAAATCTTTTAAGATCCAGCCTGCAAAAACAACCACCTACATCTTATTCACTACATATACATGTCAAACATTTTCAAGCTTCTAAACTACACAAAAACTTAACTATTGATTTATGTTGTTCGATGTCAATTGCAGCCTCCAATAACCGTATCTACATGGCAGTACACTCAAAACTAAATGAATCATGTAAAATGCAACGCTATCTTGTTATGATGTAGGAATTGTTCTTGGCCAGTATTCATAGCACTAAACCTAGAATATCGTTGACACACACATTTATATCAGAGCAGTGACTTCGGTCACATGCCATTCAGTTTTTCTCCCCTGGTGTCGCTGCTTAATTATTTGTACATCGCTACAAAATAAAATTTAGGAATCTGGTACTTCTGTGCCATGTTCGCAAAGATGTATTGTTTTAACATTGTTTAAAAGTTATTTTTTCTTAATGGTTTTTTTTGGGTAAGTACAACAGTATCACTTGCAGTTCTTGAAGTTCAAGCAGAAACATAAGGAATAAATAAACAGTTCCCAAACTTACCCATTTCGACTAAAGGCCGCGCTAGAGCGATTCCTCCCTGGCGTGCCGCTGCCCGACTGCGCCGACCCGGAGCTAAGGAAATCCGAGGTTGATCTCTTCCTCTGCCGGGAGGCTAACAAGCGGCCGCCGTTCCGGGAGGAGGTGGCCTCGTCGCTCCGGCCGCCACGGCAAGCGGGCGACGCGTGGTGACACGAGCTCGGGTGGGATGTGGAGCACGGCAGGTCCTCCTGGAAGAGACAGATCGGCATTTGCATCAGACGATGTGCTTGCATAAATTTTTTCAACAAAAAATGACATTTTCATCGTAAACTGCAAGTGTGGCTCTATATTTTCATCCGTGATTGTGAGGGAATCGTGCCAATTTGACTTACAATGACGCGATTTTCCAAATTAAAAGAGGCATAATGGCAGAGAAACTAAATCAAGAAACAGGGTCGAGATAAAAGCGGCACCTTTGCGCACTCGGCGGCGTTCGGGGCGGCCTCCCGGCTGCTGCTAGACGTGGAGCTAGCGACGGGCGGCGGCGTTGCCTCCGCGTCATCCGCCCAGGGCACGACCTGGTTCTCCCCCTCCCCCTCCTCCTCCTCCTCCTCGTCGTCGTCTTCGATCATCTCCTCCTCGTCCTCCTCGCCGTCGCCACCTCCGGTCATCCCGTCGCCGGCGCGGCCGCGGCCGACGCAGAGCTCGCAGATGGACGCGGTAGGCCCCAGGCGCGGCCCCGCGGCGCGCCACGGCGTGGGCCGCGCGCACCCGCGGCAGAGCAGCGCGCGCGCGTGCCTCGCCACGAGGAAGTTGGCGCCGTGCACCTGCGCGTCGCAGCCCCAGCAGAGAGTGGCGTCGTCGGCGTCGCAGTACACCCGCGCCGCCGCGCCGCAGAGCTCGCACGGGCCCTTCCCCTTCTCCTCACCTCCAGCTCCGACCGCCGGCGACATGATCGCTCTAGTACGTCTACTCTTCTCCCCCACCTTGCCCGGTCCTGACTTCGCTATCTCTCGCTCGCTCGTCGCCACAAGATCTTTTTCTCTCTCGCTCTTGGGTTGTTTTTTGTTGGTTTCTTTCTTTCTTTTTCTCTCGGCCGCGAGTACTTGTAGACAGAGAGAAGGGAGAGAGAATTTATCCTGCCTTGTGTTTGTGGTGAGTAGGTTGTGAGGCTGCTGTTTGTTGGGTCCGTATTTCATACGAGAGGTTCTGAGCTTCCAACCAAAGGATCCTCTACGGATGCTTTTCCTGGCCAAACCTCTCAGTCGCACGCCTCTCCCCTCCTTATCTGCTGCTACAGGAGACAGGCGATTTTTGGACTCGCCCACCCGATCCACCGCGTCCGCGCCGCCGAGGCGTGGGATCCCCCTCCTCCGCCGGCCGCTTCGGCGGCGGGAGGGTGGGGAATCCCCGTCTCCGGCCTGTACATACGGTAGGATAGGGTGGGGTTTCGCGCCGGCGGCTTCTCGGAGGAGGTGGAGTTGGCGGCGGTGGTTTTGGTGTCGGCGGGCCTTCTCTGGCGGTGGTGCTCTCCGGAGCTCGCCGTCGCCGCGCTCGACTTGGCGGTGCTCGACGCCCGGCGCGGCGCTCGAGCGGTGCAGCTTCTCGTCAGATCCGGGGCGGCGGATCTGGCGGCCAGATCTCGGGGTGCTCCGAGCTCTTCTTCTTCCTCCAGCGACGGATCCGGAGGCGGCGATGGCAAGGTGGCGTCGGCGGGCCAGGGGGGCGTCCGCCACGGTCGTTCAACGTCCAAGGTTTCGCCGCGGCGCGGCGGACACTCAAGGCGGCGTCTTTCAAGGGAAATATTCATCCCAGGCAGCGGTAAGCAGGCGGATGCTGCTCTTCTTCTTCGTCGCCGGCGGAAGCGTCGATCTCGGAACTGGTTCTGGCTCCTCCTCCTCGTGTAGGTGTTCGTTCTTGTGTTTGATCTATGTACTTTGTATGTGGATGTTCTTGGTGAATATATGAGGATGTTGGATGTGTCAAAAAAAAAAAGGATGCTTTTCCTGGCCCTCAGGCCTCCATGTGGACAATCGCTGATTTAGTGGCTTCTCGTTTCTTGGCTCACATCCTCCAATCATAATTTTCTTATACTTACTATGGGATTGATCAGGCTTAGTTGTATATGCATTATTAAACTAACTGAATTTCCATGCACGGTTACTTATTTCGGGGTTTTCAAGAAGAATGTGCTGTTTAAGTCGCTTACAAAACCATGTAACTTTGTTTTCAAGTATTCTTTTTTGACTATGTAAGGTTGACTTACTTAGGTATAATTCCTACAAAACGAACACATTTTCATTGCACAAAACACATGCGTATGCCGTTACGCTGTTTTCTTAGGAACATGCATATGCTTATGATTCGCATTTATCTAACGCAAACACTCTGGACAATTTGTAATCAAACTTTCAAAAAAGCTTAATACATACTGTATATGCCTAGAAAAGAACTTCTAGAAAACTGGTAAGAGTATTTTCATAGCACAGTGGGTGGATTGATGTGAAATTGAACTGGTAGTCCTTGTTCATAATTACTATCACAATCGATTGCGAACAGTACAATGTGAGTGAGGATGAATGCGATAGTCGGTCACGCAGCAGCCACGAGATGGTTCGTCTTGGAGCATCCTGTATCGCCAGCAAAGGACAGCGACAGCAGCCAAGAGCACCATTTTCTGAAAATGGAAATAATAGTTCTTATTTACCGTGTAGGAATACTACTCCTACTTGTGTTTTAACGCCATCGTAAAAAGAAAAGTAACATGAGAGAGAGGGAGGGAGGAAACGTGGGGCTGCAAATGGGGGGAGTGGCGAGGAAGCGAGCGAGGAGAGCCACAAGCTGCTGGCCAAGAGATCCACCCGCACCTCGTTCTCCACCCCACATCGCATCATCCCTCTCCAGATATTTTCCCCACTCCCCTCTCTCTCCTGCTGTCCACATCCCCTTCTTCTCATCCACCCACTTGCTAGTTTTCTTCTTCTACACCCACTGCTCCGATTCGTGCTAACCTATTCTCCACTAGCAAAGTATTATCACTTCCCTTCACAATGAACTGATATCCTAGCATGTAGTACCGTGGAAAAGTCATTTCGCCGCCCGACTAACACTGCTCTCTCTGTTTAATAAAAATAAAACATTTTTAAAAGTTTTTAAAAAATCTGAAAAAAAAAACTCCGGCATGTTCTCAATGATGCATACTTTTTTTTTGAATTTATGAGTGAGCTTTAAAGATTAGGCAACAGTGTTGTTACAATCATGTTCAAGGGATTCCCACGCGCAGGAAGGAAGTGCCCCATGGCTAACACCACACTCATGCTTGCCTAAATTAGCTAAAACATGCGCTACACTCCAAGCATGCAAAATCCAAATACGAAATCTTTTATATTATAGGCTACAAAAAATAACAAATTTTGGAAATTTGGAACAACTACTCAGGTATGCACATTTCACATTTTTATGTAGCTCAAAAATAAAAAATATTTCGTATTATGATTTTGCACACAGGTAGAATATATTATTGAGAACGTGTATGAGTTTTTCCATATTTTTTGAAACTTTTAAATATTTTGAATTTTGTCAAACAAAGTGAGCACTAGTGCTCGGGAGTAAGCAATCTTCACTCGTAGTACCGTCCAATTTTCTACTAAAAAATTGATAATTAAAAATGATGTTTATGACGGTAAACAAGCATTCAAACTCACGCCTGCTACTTCTATGAGTTCAGGTTCAGGAAACATGAATAGATACGGCACATTTAATCATCTTTTTCAGGGTGAACTCTGCTTTTGGTGCACGTAGCAGCTGCAGTACGGTATTCGGTTGCTCCCGTTTAGCTTTGCCAGCTTCCACACCCCATCCGCTTCCTTCCGCGTCATCGAATTAAGCATAGCGCAGCGCAATCTTTTCCTGGCAGCGAATCCGGAGGGGTCTGATCCGTCCTGATCCGGATTCGCTGCAAGTTGATGGCACCGACTGGAGCTTTACAGCCACAGAAATGGGCCGTACTCCACTCCATGTATCGCTGCTGAAAACCTCTCGCCCATGCTCGCTCACCAGGCCAAAACGACAGAAAAAATAAGCCAGATACTAATGCATCAATGCATGCATGCTTGCTTTGTCATTAGCGTTCCTTTGCTAGACCCATACCAGGAGTTTGCTCAATGCAAATAATGCATGTTTTCTCTACAATATTGCATCATCTTCACCGGCACCCAAGCCGAAATGGGATCCAACTCAAAAATCGTTCTTAACGGCACCCTCATAGTCATATGTCTAGATCGATCAAATAGTTGTTTGTTTGAAACCTATGTTTGCTTTGCTAAATTAAAGCCAGGCAATGAAAGTCTTTTATCTACTCCCTCCATTCACAAAAGGATGTCTCAATCTTTTCTAGATTTGTATGTATGTAGACATATTCAAATTTAGTGTGTAGATATATTCAAATTTAGAAAAGATTGAGACATCCTTTTATGAACGGAGGGAGTATAAAAAAATGTCTGGCACTAAGGTTAACCTTATGGTTGGATGTTGGCTTGAGGGCATCGGACAAGGCCTCTGACAGGCAAGTCTCGTGTGTCATAGACACGCGCTCGGTCAGCGTGATTAATGGCTACATGCAGGAGGCCGGTCCACAAGTAATGGTGACCACTTTGTCGGGGTTCCAGCATCTGCACCAGGCGATTTGACGGCGTTGCGCCTTTCTCACGCGTAGTATTAGCATCAGTGCAACCGTCACTTGGCCTCCCCCTCGTTGCCTCCCTTCATCTGCTCGCCTCCATCTCTCTTCGCCATTCCCTTCCGTCGCCGACCATACATGGGCACCACCACCGCCATGGATTTAAATAGTAAGTGGCTCTCGTGACACGAGGCCACCGAGTTAGCTGAACACGACATTCGCTCGCCGCCAAAGGCGATGTTGCCGAAAATCTTTGCCATCAGCTTGGGTGGGGTGTCCGGGCGACTAGCTAGTCCCCACAGGCTTCAACGTCGTGTGTGAGATCCACCGCCGCAAGCAGTAGTTATGGTTGTGGTTGGACCCGTTGTATTATACCGATATCTGGCCCACATTCTTCCGCGTGGAGCGAGAGGCAACGCCGCTCCATCAGCAAACATCCATCACCAGAGAACAATGCTGTCGAACGAACACACGTTCCTGGTTAGTGGCCGATAGCGCCGTCAAGGGCGTCCTCGAGGCCACGGGCAGAAGCAGCCCATCGTAAACCGACATCATTGACATTGTGTCCAACTTCGAATCCGGCAAGGCGCCACGTAGGTTTAGAGGCGGAGGGTTTAGTGTTGGTTTTAATTTCGTTTGAACTATTGTAAAATATATAGGATGAATAGTAACCTTTTTGCTCTATATGCGATCTCGTGTTTTTTGGTTTGGGGTGTCGCCACAGTACCCATTGTCGCTGGACATCGTAAATCAGACACATTTTTGAGAATGTCGGATGAAACATCGAAGGTGTCGGTACAGACGTTGGTAGATGCTAATCCCTCCGATCGTAAATAGTGGACACATAATACGGATCACTATTACACTAAAATATGTATAGATTCATCTATATTTAAAAATCTGTATCAATCATTCCTGATCGGATCGAGAGCGTAGAAAAGAAAATGCTACCCGAATAACCAACGCATACGCATGCATGTGTAGACAATTCTATTTGTCGTAATTCGTAGATGCATCGGTAGCTGAGAGTTGCGATGCGAGTACCGAGAGTTTGGTCCCAGCTGGCAGACGTGTCTACATTCGCGCTCGACGGTGGCCACACACAGGTTGCCCCGCGGCGAAAGTGCATCCCGGCGCCGTCAGATCGTGATCGAACGGCGGAGGGAGGCGCTGCCGAAGTAGTGGTCGCGGTTGCGTCAGCCGTGAGGGCACGAGGGACGTGTGGCTGCGGAAGAGGATCGGTAGGGGCCCGTGGGCCACGTGACGGCCGCGCGCGCGCACGCTTCCATGGCGGCTGGATGGCCGCCGCGTGGGGGTGGGCCCAGAGGAGTCCGTTTTCCTACTGCTGCTTGTTTTGTTTTGTTTTCTCCGAACTACCTTTCCATCCGTTCTCACCTGTTCCCCGCCGGAGTAACCGAGCCACCAACCGCTGCTCTGCTGGTTAGTGTCAGTGGAAGCAAAATGCCCGGTTTATTATGGTTCTAATTTATTCCATGGAATTTCTTATCATGTGGTGGCCAGCTCTGCTCTAGATCATTCAGTTTGTAGATATTACTCCCTCCGTATCAAAATATAAGTCGCACTACCAACTTACCACACATATGTATCTAGACATGTCTAGATACATATGTGTGGTAAGTTGGTAGTGCGACTTATATTTTGATACGGAGGGAGTACTAAGTATATCAAAGACACGCAATTCTGCGCTCTCTCCGCGCTCCGGTCACTGTAGATGATACAGCGTTGAACAGTGCCCGCGGCATTTTTGCAAAAAAGTCCCTCCACTTTCCAGAAATTACGAACCAGTCCTTGCGTATATAAAACCAACCCGTAGCCACGAAAACCCTAATCCCCATTTCCATTCTCCTCCGATTCAGTCGCTCGCGAGAGAGGCGGCGCCACTCCGCCGCCGCCGCACAACTCCCCGGCCCGTGCCGGCCTCCAGCCCGGCTGCCCGCGTCGCCCTCCAGCCCCGGCCGCCGGCGCCGCTCTCCATCCTCGACCGCCGCCGCCGCCCCGACCTGTCCTTCCTCCTCCATGTATAACACAACGGGCATCTAAAGTTCTAAACAACTGAATGCATACATGTATAACACATACACTGGAGAGTTCTACACTACCTAAATCATCTAAGCATCTAAACAACAACAAGTCAACAACACATACACTGGAGATTTCTCCTTTTGTTGCTGCTTGTCGCCGGCGGCCATGCTCTTCGCCCTCTTCTGGACCGGGCGGGCGCCGTCGGAGGAAGAAGCCGTACGCGCCCTCTTCGGCGGCAATCCCCCACGTGCACCCTTTGCCTTTGAGCTTGACGGCGCCGGCGCACCCAGAAAGAAGCCGAGCCGAGCTCCGCCTCCCGCCGGTGGCAACTGGAGGGCCGCCGCATCCACAGCCGACGGAGGCGGCGTCGGTGTGTGGCTCGGGACGCTCTCCTCCCCCTGGCCCTCGAGCGGAATGTCGCCGGAGTCGCCCTCGCTCCCATCCAGAGCGAGGGGATCCATCCTTCCTGGGAGCGGCGGCGCAAGGCGAGCTCGCGAGGTGGCGGCGGTCCGGGAAGGTCGGGGTCTCGGGGAGGGACTTGGGCTTGCCGCTGGCGGCGCTGGGGAAGGTCGGGAGGGAGAGGGAGTGAGGGACTCGGGGGGCAGGGGGCTAGCGGCGATCCGGCGCTGGGGAAGGTCGCTCGGGGAGGGAGAGCCGCTCGGGGATGAGGAGCGAAAGAAGAGGAAAGGAGAGATTGCGGCGCTGGGGTGAGGACTGAGGAAAGAAGAGGAAAAGAAAAGATACGGTGCTCTGGGTTAGGGTTTCCACAGGTGGGGCTGGGGTACTGACAGGTGGGGTTACTCGGGTATGCGGGTAAAAGGGTATGGGTATGGCACCCCCATACCCGCACCCGCATACCCGATGGGTATGCTATTTTCCTGCTAAACATACCCACGGGGATTTTTCTAGCCCAAACCCTACCCATTTGAGGCGGGTACCCGTCGGGTTTGCGGGTATCGGGTACCCATTGCCATCCGGATCTCCACCGGGGCCTCCAAATTCGTGTCCGACACCCCCAATGGAGACCCAATTGGGGGGTGCCGGACGTGTGTCCGCCCATGTTTTCGACCGCGCCCACAGCGGCCCACCCCAAACGTCCGCCCCCCAAAACGCGACATATGATCGAACACCTTGCGGGCGTTCAAATTGACTAAAAAAAACTGAAACGATTCAAATTTCATTCAGATTTCTTATATATTACAAAGATTTTGAATGAAATTTGAAAACCCTAACCGCCGCCTAGCCTACTCCCTGTCCCACCACGAGTCGTCGTCGTCGCTGTCGTCCTCGATCTTCACCACCGCCGCGGAGGAGGCAGCACGGCTGGAGGAGGCGCCGTCGTGGCCTGGCGCGCGGCTGGAGGAGGCGCCGTCGTGGCGGCTGGTGGAGGGGCCGCCGGAGGAGGAGGAGGCTGTCATCGCTAGGGTCGCCATGAGGCCCGGCGAGTCGTGCTCGATTTCGACCACCGACTCGGAGAGCGCCGCGAGCAAGCCCGGGCTGTCGCCGTCGTGCTCGTTCCGCATCTCGGACGACACATCGTAGCCGTACGGAATTGTCTCCACCGGCATTGCCTCCGCCCTGGGGCGACGGAGGAAGAGGCGCCCGCGCGGGCGTGGTGGCGAACGCTGACGTCGTTCGCGGATGGTGATGCCGCCTCCACGACGCGGCGGTGAGCGGCGCTCCTCCTTCACCACCTGGCGTGGCACGGGGCGCGGTGGAGGGAAGCGCGGCACCGGAGGAAGGAGGCGGAAGGGGATGGCGCTGCCCGTGGCAACGTGTCGGCGCGCGGCTTCGACCGCGGAGGCAACCGTGTGGCCGGTTGCCCCCCACCAGTCTTTGCGGCCACCGGTGTTGTATCGCGTCTCGCGCGATCTGGGGCCGTCGTTGGTGGCGATGACCGCCTCCCGCTCGCGCTCGAAGCGCTCCATCCAACGGTCCCAGTTGGCCTGGCCGTCGTCGTTCTCGGGGAGGCGCCGCTCCGCCGGCGTCATCCAGCTCCGCCGGCGAGCGATGAATCGCCTCATGTGCTCGGTCGTGTCGGGCAGCGGTGGCATGGCTAGCCCGCCGGCCGAGATGGCCCAGTGCTTGGGCAGGCGGCAGTCCGGAGGGGCGAGGAGCCCGTACCGGTGCAGCTCCCACGTCCTCACCGACGTTCACGCGCCCGCCGTACGCCATTGCTAGGGTTTAGGAGAGATTGAGGGGCGAGGGGAGTGAGGGCGCCGGCTTTATTATGGCGATGGGCGGTGCCGCCGCGTAAATGCGACGCGTGGGGAATTCGCAACGGCGGCCGCGTGGCCTGGGGAGCCGTCGCGTCAACTGGCCGCCGTTTAATGGCATGCGTGTGTGCAGTTGCACCGGCGTCCAGTCGCGTCGCGTTGGAAACCGCCGACGACCGCACATTAACGCGGCCAGAACGGCCTCCTGCACGGCGCGATAAATGACGCCTGAACGCGGCGTCCCTATGACGGGCGGGCCAGCCCTGTCAGGCGCATGTCCGCCCCCATGTCCGGCACCCCCGAGAGTGCCGGACACGATTTTGCTCGGGCGAGGTATTGGGGGTGCCGCTGGTGACGTTTTTGGCCGTCCAGACCCCCAAGTGGGGGTCACTTGGAGGCCCCCGGTGGAGATGCTCTAAATACCCCCATCCTAGTTCACGGCCAACGTTCAACTTCCAAGCTTGCTCTCCCCGCAAGAAAAAGAAAAGTTCTAGATTCTGTCAAAAACAAAAACAAAAGGTCTAAGATACTTAAAAAAGGTCAGTTTCAAGCATCATCCGGCCGACGGTGCTGGGTGCTTGTCTTCCTCTCCCCCTTTTACCAGAAATCGAAGCAGGTGTATCTGCAAACGACAGCAAACCACCAGCTTCACTCCGCAGGCAATAAGTTGAGCTTATTGGACCATCTAGACTTACATGGCGAACTTGAGAGTGTTGATTGTTGAATATAAGAGAATGTACAGGTTAAACTTCTAATGTTTTGCACAGCTGCAGCTGCAGGTAGCACAAAGCACACTCGTTAAACTAACTCCTCTTTCTTCAGAATGAGCTGTTTAATTTGGATAAGAAGTTAGGTCGGTCCAGTTTTACATCATGCATAAAAACTGGCAGAAGTGGCAGGAAGATCAGTGCAATGTCTTCTACCTTAACTTTTCCTTTGAGAAAACCAAATCTTGGCGCTTCCATGCATCGGTAAAAAGAAACAAAAAACAGTTTATGCAGGGATAGGCGAACCCCCCACGTACACAATACCTCCTCTGCTTTGATTCAAATGCCTATTACTTACCGCCAAACATCATCATCTTCCAGTTCTCCTTTCTTGCACCACTTATGTGTTAACATAGAAGACCTGCCATTCGTATATGCACGCACAAAAGATAAGTTTGTTACCCGAAACATCTAGGAAAACATACCAAAAACGACACAAGGGGTTTGTTCTGTTCATAAGCATGTGCGACCCAGCTAAAATTGTAGTAACCAGCACCTTCAAACAAGAAACCGAAGCAGTCACACCAAACAGAAAAGTAAATGGCTGTTCTCTTTGCTGGAAAAGTAGTCCATCGTAGTCCAGATGATGATATGCACAACCAACATTTTCAAACTTCCTGGAAATATCTCTCTTTGAATATTTCCAGCTATGCCTGATGCTTCCTGTGGGAAAAGGACCACCATAAATTGCTTGACTGATTCTTCTACTTCCCTAGGATCTGCTGGTCTGCTGGGCAACTCATCCACTTCTTTTCTTCCATATCCCAGTTCCATAGTTCGTTACTACAGCAATGGATTCCCTTCCTATACACACAATCATCTGTCTGGTTTGTTGGTCATTTTGTTTATTTCCGTTTCGCGCATCATCCGGCAGCCACCTTCTTCCTGACAAGCCGCTCTCTGCTGGCAACACCATCATCTCCGACGATGGCACTTTTGCCTTGGGATTCTTCTCCCCGTCCAGCTCCGACACAAAACATTACTATGTCGGCATCTGGTACAAGAACATACCCAAGGACAACGTTGTGTGGGTTGCCAACCGTGCTATGCCAATCACCGATCTTTCTTCTGCAACACTCGCCTGGACCAGCGGATCCAATCTCGCCTTGTCAGACACCAACGGCCAGCTTCTCTGGATGACAAACATCAGCACCACAAGCAATTCATCGGCAGAGGCAACTGGTGGAGAAGCCATGCTTGATAACAGCGGAAATTTTATCCTTCGGTCATCACAGGGCATCGTCTTATGGCAAAGCTTCGATTACCCAACTGACACTCTCCTTCCAGGAATGAACCTCAGAATCACCCACAAGTCGCATGCACTACAACGGCTCATCTCTTGGAAAAACCCGCAAGACCCATCACCGGGTAATTTCTCGTATGGTGCAGACCCTGACGAGTTTCTGGAGCGGTTTATATGGAATGGCTCAAGACCATACCGGAGAAGTCCAGTATGGAATAACTATTTGGTAGTCGGGGAGTACATCGAGAGTATCAAGTCCACAATTTTCTTTACACTGGATCGTATTGATGATGAGGTCTACTTTTCCTTTGGACAACCAAGTGTCTCCACATCGGTGCTACTGAAGATGGACTACTCGGGCAAGATAAAAATACAAATCTGGAATAACAACATGTCCAAATGGACTAACCTGCGGTCAGAACCTAACCAGGAATGCAACCGATTTAGATACTGTGGTCCATATGGTTACTGTGATAACACGCAGCCTATTGTGACGTGCAAGTGTCTTGATGGCTTTGAGCCAAACAACAAACAGGATTGGATGGCCAGCAGATTTTCGCAGGGATGCCACCGGATAGAAGCACTAAGATGTGGTCAAGGACATGCTTTCTTAAATCTTTCAACCATGAAGATCCCTGACAATTTCTTGTATGTGAAGAATAAAAGCTTTGATGAATGCTTAGCAGAATGTACCAGCAACTGCTCGTGTACGGCGTATGCTTACGCCAATATGAGCACCAATGCTATCAATGGGGATGAAACAAGGTGCCTATTATGGATGGGAGATTTATTAGACACAGAGAAGCTCAGTGGACAGGGGGAAAACCTCTATATCCGAGTTAACAAATTGAGTGGTATAGTTTACTAGTTCTGTTTCTCTTTGGCCAACTAGATGTACTGCTTTACTTTGTGGGTCCAGTGGAGTTCCAATCATATCACTTTGTGATATCTACAATGTGAGAGCACAAATAGGGTACAGAATATTAGTGCTGGGAAAATATTGGATGATAAATATTTAATAATGTCATTATGATGGAACAATTTAGTGCACCATATATTCTGTCTGAATCACTATAACATGTTTTATTGAAAATACAATAAAGCAGCTTATTAAATTGGAAGGTGTAGAATAGAAATATGAGCATGCAGGTTGTGCAATAGTCTAGATTAAGTTCTAAGTTTTATACAGAGTAAATGGCACTGGCGGTCACACAACTCGTCCGCTATGTGCACTTAAGTCACACAACTGGAGAACGTGATTTTTTGGTCACACAACTAGACTTTTGGTGCACGCAGGTCACAAACCCCACATGTCAGTCCGTTTTATAGAGTTGTGTGACTTAAGTGCACATAGCGGACGAGTTGTGTGACCGCCAGTGCCATTTACTCTTTTATAGAGTTGGCTGGTATGCAAAGGATTCCCATCTGAATCATTTACCAAGGACCAACATCTCATAAATAATCTGATGTGTTCGGAAACAAACAGTCAGTATAGTTCTGCCAAAGACATTGTATCTGATCCAAGTCAATATATAGGAAGTGAGCCTAACACATGGGTGGAAAGTGAATGTAATCCCACCACCCAGTCCAAGTCGACGATTCTATTTCTTTTGACTTGAATTTGTGTTCCTATTTATTTTCTATTCATAGTATATGTAGTTCCTACTACAGGTTCTTCATACAATCCAAGACAGTATACAAAATTTACATCCCTATAGAAGTAAGCCTTCACGTTCTAGCATAAGTTTGTCTATCCATCGTTTATATTGTATAAGAAACCTGGCCATGTCAACCATTCTATTCAGTTCACAAAAAACATGTTCTAAGGGATTTTAATTGCAGGTACATGGCAAAAAAAAAATTGTGTGTCCCAAACACTACCATAATCGTCATGCAATTAATTGTCTTGTAAATCTAAGTATTTCAAAAAAAAAGATGATTGCTTTACAGATTGAATTTTGATGACAGATAAAAAGTGGAGTGGAAATGTACTGAAAATTGCACTGCCGGTTGTGTCAAGTCTGCTCATAGTCATAAGTGTGTGCCTTGTTTGGATCTGCAAATGCAAAGGTAGATCACAATACCCTACTTTTCTCAGTGTATTCTCCTCAAGAATACTTCTGTTGCCAATGATATTCCATATTTTCAAGTGCTGTGTTCCTTTGACATGTTCAAGAGTTTGTATCAATGTTCCTGATAGGCAAACAAAGAAACAAGAACAATTGGAAGAAGGTGTTGTATGGAACTGCGAGCACTTCGGCAGAGCTTAGTGAAGGAAACTTAAAATATCCGTTTATTAGTTTCAGACAGATTGTACTTGCAACAAACAATTTCTCTAATTCTAATATGCTGGGACATGGAGGTTTTGGTAATGTTTACAGGGTAAGGTGAAATATTATGTTATATGTGCAACATAATTATATTTATATCTTGTTGATTAAGAAGTATGCAATTGTCCAGGGGACATTGGGAAATGAAGAAATTGCTGTGAAAAGGCTCAGTAAGGGATCTGGCCAGGGCGTATTGGAGTTCACAAATGAAGTAATACTTATTGCGAAGTTGCAGCACAAAAACTTGGTTAGACTTCTCGGTTTCTGCATCCATGGAGATGAGAAACTATTGATATATGAATACTTACCTAACAAAAGTCTGGATGCCGTACTTTTCAGTAAGCTTACAGTTTCCGAATTTTAGTAAGCAATGAAATCAACCAGAATGACTGATGTTATCCTCATTGATGCTATTGGTAGCAGATGCCACAAAAAAATCAATGCTCGGTTGGCCAACAAGATTCAAGATAATCAAAGGGATAGCTAGAGGCCTTCTTTATCTTCATCAAGATTCAAGGTTGAAGATAATTCACAGGGATCTCAAAGCAAGCAACATACTATTAGATGCTGAAATGAGCCCGAAGATATCTGATTTTGGTATAGCGAGGATATTTGGCGGCAATCAGCAACAAGGAAATACCAACCGTGTTGTTGGCACATAGTGAGTGATATAATGCATTTATGCATCAGCGAGCTATATATATTATTCTTGTGCTACAATAAAAAAGGTTCCGTGTCAATTAACTGCAATATGTTTCAAACAGCGGTTACATGTCGCCAGAATATGCTTTGGAAGGTGTGTTTTCTGTCAAGTCTGATGTATATAGCTTTGGAGTTTTACTTCTAGAGATTGTGAGTGGCTCAAAGATCAGCTCTATGCACCTAAAAGCAGACTTCCCCAACATTATAACCTATGTAAGTATTATGACATATTCTACTTTCTGTCATGTATAATAAGTATACGCACCTTGAAAGGGATGAGATATGATGGATGCAGGCATGGAGCTTATGGAGGGATGGGAGCACAAAGGATTTTGTTGACTCGTCAATCGTGGAGAGCTGTTCACTTAACGAAACTTTACGATGCATCCATATCGGACTCTTGTGTGTTCAGAACAACCCAAATGCGCGGCCACTCATGTCATCAACCATTTCCTTTCTGGAGAATGGCGATATATCACTTCCACATCCAAAACAACCTATATATTTTGCAGAAAAGAACAAGGAAACTGACGGAGCAGCACATGATACTGTACGTTCTGCAAATAACATGAGCGTTACAGTGCTAGAGGGACGCTAGCACCTAGCAGTCTATTTTCCGCATGTGTTCATTTGTGGTTTTGACTATTATTTACAACTGTACAAGGAATAAGAACCGGTATTCGATTTGAAGAACAAGTACCATTGGATTAATGTACATAATGTATTTCAAGTTTTCAACTCCAGTAGTTCCCGTAAAACGTGGGGGAAGTCTACATGTTCTTATTAAAGACCCTTATTCGTTTTGGAGCTTCAGGAGAGGTCGGCATCAAGAGGATTCAAATTTAAAACACAAGCAAGGGCATAATTAGTAGATTTCACTGTAATTGTTGTGTTTAGTGATGAAGGGGAGGGGCCATGTCCCCTTCTGGTCTGCAAGCTCTTCCAATATAACAAAGAATTCGGGATGTACAGAACAACGTAAGTTAACTAGCTACATTTTATATACATAGAAAGCAGATAGTATAACCAATTATAATTTACTATAACAGGGTAAAAAAATACAATTTACTATCTGCTATATGAACCATCAATTATTTACAAGATAACTCCAAGCCAAACTTTTCTTCCTGTAGGCCAGCTTTCATTTTGGTCGAGTAGACATTTTCATATGAAACTATAAAATGATAGTAACAATTACATATTTTCCTAATTTTCCATGCAATATGTCTCTTGTGAAAAGGGAGTATTTTATAGTAGAAGCATGGAAGTGCAAAAATAGTCAGAGTTACCAGGCAGGTTAATTAATTTTGTCAAACTGAACCATGTTTGTGAAACTTGACAGAGGGTTTCTTGCAATATCAGACATGAAATGTAAAAGTGTGGAAGCTTAGAAAATCCATATATTCTCATGATACCTTAATTTTTTTTTAAGTCCTACAATGTACAGTACCCCACCTAAATTTAACAGAGTTTACAACATGCTATTTGTTTGACAACAGAATTGCCAGAAATCAGAGAAGTTAATGTGTACAACTGTACGAAAGCAACTTGAAAGTTCAACTTTTTTTTTTTTTGAAAGGGGAGAGGTAGGGGAAGCCCCGACAGCATTTTTTTTCAATAATAAGAACCGACTTTCGATATGAGAGGACTTGTATCCGGGTGCCTGGGTTGTATATTCAAACTAAACTAGTGTCATCACCAAAAACATTACATTTCAGGTTGTTCAGCTAGAAAAAATATGCAGTTTTTACCTAGAAAAAATATACCTCCTGCCACATAGTTTCAGATTGCTAGCGAAACTACTGCCATCACTCCAGAACAGTAAATTTCCTTTAAGATGACAAAATAAGAAGGATACAATAAGATGCAAATATTGGCCCAAAGTAACTAGATTGATACGTGGTCGGGTTATGTGCCCCATTTTATATGGTTAAGGGTGTTTGTCATCCCTCTTGTCCCACGCCTTAGTAGGCAACACACTTCTTTTAACAGAAAGTAGAAACTTTTGTGGGAGAATACGAACTTTTCAGCGGTTCTTCAGTACTTAAATAAAAAAAGTCAAGACCAGGGAGCAAGAAACTTAACCAGATAGCACAGAAGATAACTGTTCATTTGTAAAAAAATTAGACCAGACACTAGCTAGTTTCTCTTAGACATTTTGACGAACACCCTGTACACACACTCAAACAAACTCATACCTATCCTCTTGCCCACATCGTCCAAAACATCTGGACTCGAGATTTCTTAACAAGGCGCATGGTTCCATATCCGTTCACATCGCAGAAGAATGGCCCCATTTCCACATTTAAAGCACGCACGTTCGAGAAAATAGAGCACGCACCTTTGAAGCTCAGGCGCAATGCGTGCGCCCGGATGGCCGAGCCGTCAGCGTGACGTCGCATCGTCGCTTGCTCGCCGTCGATCTCCTCCAGTACTGCCGTCGGCCAATCCAATATAGAGGGCGGGCGGGGAGGAAGGAGAAAAATGCGTGAATTCTCTCAGGAGTTTTTTTTTTCCTCTGTGCTCTTTCCTTAGACGTAGTAGATCGCAAAGGCAATCCCAGTCGATCAGATCAAGCGCGCACGGGCCGGGGGTCGAAAACTGCAGGGTGCGCATGCAGGAATAGCCGAATAGGGTGGGCAAATAAACCGAGAACCGACCCTGAATAAATCGAGACGAATCCGAATAAACCGAAGACCGAAAACTCGGTTCTATGTACGGTTATTAGTTGTGAAAACCCGAATTTTCTTCGGTTGTATCGGTTTCAACTATCGGTTGATCGAACTACGAAACCACCGATATGCTATCGACATGGGTAGGAAATAGTAGCGAGGCCCAACAACCATGTGGCCCAAACGTCCTTTGCAGCACCCATCGTACTAGTAGTAGTTTTTTTACGCAGCACACACATGGTACCTGATCCAAAAGAAAAGATCGGACTATCCCCAACCTGGCCACGCCCACAACGCCAAGCGAGGATAACTCCTGATTTCCCATTCCTAACCTAGCCGCCAGGACATTATCTCTCCTGATCTCGTCCCTGCCGGCGGTGTAGGCGGCCGGGCGGCCGGCCGGCGGCCAGCGACTTATCTCTGCTCTTCATTCTTGTCTTTCATGTCCCCTTGGACTATCATCTAGCTATCTCCTCTACCATCCCGTTCGGGATTATTTTTGGTGAACTCACGTCCTCACTAGAAGCTTATTTTTGACATGCGAGATGTTCTTGCCTGTAGGGATCTCATTTTCGCTCGTATCATTCTTCCGTCGCTCAAGTTTCTTTTGCTATCTTGTCTGTTGGCAAACAAGATCGGTCTTGTTCGGTCAAACCGAGGACCGAACCGAAACTCTCGGTGCACCGATGCCTCGGTTAGCTGATCCTCAAATGACCGATCGGTCATTGATTTCTGAAGACCGAAATTTCCAATAACCCGAGGAACCGAACCGATCGGTTCGGTCTAACCGAACACCCAGGCCTCAGGATGGAGCCTCCATCGATGGCTGCACCACATAGTTTTAGATAGCCGGCTATAGAAAATAGCCCCAACCCCGGATTAAATGGGGCTATAGCCGGAAATTGTACATAAATTCATTTTATCTCCAAGATGCTCAAAAGACTATAGACGGCTATAGCTGGGCTATAGCCGGCTATTTAAAACTATGGCGCAGCCAGTCCACCAGAGTTTAAATCCGGTGAATTTCTGATTTCTCACTCCTTCTACTAAAAACCGTGGAGCTCCTCCACCAGGTTAAAAAAAACATCAACCTTACCTAACAAAAAAGATTTAAGAATCCTAAACAAAATACCAACATTTGTCCCTCTCCTTCGGCACCACCTACCAACCACCAAAGAGAAAAAGGACAGATCACCTCTTCACCTGAGCTCGACGCCATCGCTGATCAGCAGCTTTACGAACATTCAAATTAATTTGCCAGAGGCGAAACCACTGTCGTTGAAAGAATCGTATCGAGGCAGCACGTGATGTAGTGCGCCCTACACATGACACGCCAAGTGGCCCAATGACAAGAGCAAGAGTCAAAGCTCTACATGATAAGGTGAATTCACTCCTATCTATGTGTGATCTCGACACTCCTTTGAATGGTTTGCTACTTCATTCGGTTACCTTGTGTGTGCTCAGGTACAAGCCTCATGAAGATCTCCAAGGAAGTGACGAAGATGGACAAGAGATGAGGCAAGAAGATGAAGAATCAACAGTACAGCGGTACTACCACCCAGACGGCCGGTACTACCGCTAGAGGCCTGACGACCCAGCTGAAGGAGAAGAAACCGCTGCCACCAGGTCCGGTAGTACCGCTGGGGGTACCGGCGAGCCCCAAAACGCCACTGGATCCTCTACGGTACTTGCCGGGTGTCTACCACGTACTACCGTCAGCGTCGATGGAAATTAATTCCGAGAGTGCAGCGGTACTACCGCCAGCGGCTAGCGGTACTACCGCCTCCCCTCTAGGAGCGGTACTACCGCTACCACCAGCGGTACTACCGCTACAACTTCCAGGAATTCGGGCTGAGGCCCATGTAAACCTCTCTCTCCATACCCCTTCGTCCTTAAGACTATAAATACCCCCTTCTCTGCCTAGGGTTAGGGTTAGACTGAGATTAGACTTGAGTTGAGTTGTGGCTCCTTTTCCACCCCCACGTGGTGTTGCCTCTTTGGAGATGAATCAAGGCCTCCCCATGTGGAGATGAACCAAGACCTCCCCTTGTGGAGAAGATCCCTCTAGTGGATTCCAAGGCCTCTTCTTGTAGTTGCGATTACTTGTCAATCATTCATCTTCGGGTGACTCTATTGGGACGGTTCGATTGACCGTTGAGAGAAACAATCGTAAGAGTAATGTGTGTTTGGAGAAGGAGAATCGGGGGCTGCCCACGGGACTCGTTACCGGTTGATTTCTGCCGAATAATGTCTTGCTAGTTATCTTTACCTGTTGTTTTTCCCTTTGTGTTCTTGTGTTCTTCGTGATTATCAATCCCTCCGCCCAAATCCATGAACATCGGGACCTACCCCACATCATATGGTATCAGAGCTCTAGGTTGCCACGGATTTGACTTTGTTTCCCCCACAAATCCACCAAATTTTTCTTTATTTTTGAGAAATTCAAAAAATTTCACAAAAATAGCCTTTTTGGATTCGAGCCGATCTGTCGATTTGTTGTGTTTTTGGTAGTTTTGATCCATGGATCTGTTGCTTTAGGACCCCCTCCACCTTTGTTTGCGTTCCATAGCCTCAATTTGGCCAATTTCCCACGAAATCGAGGAATTTTCGAGCCCCTTTTCCGCCCAAATCGCGAAAGAAGAACACCAGAAATTTGACCAGCGGTACTACCGCCAGGGTCAGCGGTACTACCGCCAGAACTGGAAGCAGCGGTACTACCGGTGCAGGAAGCGGTACTACCGCCAGGGCTGATTTTTCCAGAAATTTTTCTTTTCCTCGTTTCGTTTTGGCTTGTCCTCTTTGTGTTTGAGTCCTTTGCTGGTGTGATCAACGTCTATAACATCGACAAGCTTCCGCAGCAACGCTTCATCCACGACAAGCATAGACGACACCAAGGACTCGACATTTCCCCGACATCATAATCCGTTGTGAGCCATTCTTCCTTTCGTGTACCTTGACCTATCGGACTAGCTCTTTGATATTGCGAGGCATTGCACTTGTGTTGATTCGAGTGATTGTCTTAACATATTGGCGAGTGTGTTTCGTTAGAGATCTTGGCACTAGCAAAAGAGAAGGAATCTTCGTCAAAAAAAAAAGAGAAGACAAGAGAAAAGAATATGAGTAGTGCCAAGTATCATCTCTTGTAGGTTGTGACAAAGTTTAAACCGCCAAAGTGAGTGTGAGAGATTAACACTTGTGCAAATCCGTTACCCAACCAAAGGCAATTGAGCTAGCGTCCTTCGTGTGTTGGTGTGACACATGAGCACGTAGTCTTCGTTAGGTTGCATATCTTCGAGTGCTCGCCCTTTGGTCGCCCAACCTCATCATTCGCTTTTGTGTGTGTTTCTTCATCATTTGTGGTTGGTGTTCCTTTGGTAATTTGGTCATTGTGGATTTTCTCTACCTTGAACAATATACTTTTCGCCGGTTTTGCTTGTTTCTTTTGCCACTTCATACCTTCCTTCCTTATAAGTGTGTGTGTTGGGTGTGAGAACCGGATTCTGTTTCTTCAAGCCACTTTATTCTTTGGATATAGTTTCTCTTGGTTCTTCCATTTCCACACATTTCACTTGTTCTCGAGATCATGTTTAGGGGAAGTACAAACGGAAGTTCAAGCTCGACGATGAAATCCATGGAGGACCTCGTGGTGATAATGGCTATGTCACACATAACGAGTTCGTCGGTCTTCGACACCTTGTCTGTGATGGCCTAGGTCGCTATGAGCGCCGCCTTCAAGCACAAGAAGCAAACTTCAACGCGCAAATGGCGACGGTGACCGAAGCTCTCAACAATCTTGCGCAACTTCGATCTTCTTCTTCGTCATGCTCAAGACATACAAGGAGCACCTCAAGGTCCACAAAAGAACGACATGCGCATCATGGTCATCGACAAGAAGAACCGCATCAACCTCGCCAAGAAATACCAAGGTGCGACGAACATGATCGACATCGCCATGAAGTGGAGCGTCCACTTTCTCCTCGAGCGCACAATGCCAATGCGCATCAAGAGCAACCTCAACAAAATGATGGATGCCGTGAACGAACACCTTCACCACCTCCTCATCATCGTGATCGTCGAGACCCCTTGGCCAATGACAATGGTGCTCCGGGTGCGAATGACTTTGGGGACTAAGGCCGTCGACACCGCCATCCTCCAAGGCCACGCCACCACAATCGTGACAATGGGAACCATGTGGAGAATCCAATTCCACACCATGAGCATCATCCTCGTCAAGAGCCTCGCCCTCGTCAAGAACATCCACATGATCGTCACCAACAACACCATTCCGAGTCAAGTGATAGTGAGTCGAACCAACACAATGGTGATGGATTCAATGGAAGGAGACGTGGACGTGCATTCCCACCTCCCAACCGTCAAGAAGAAGATGACAACTTGAGCAACCTTCGCTTTGATATGCCAAAGTTCTATGGAACAAGTGACCCGGAAGCCTATCTTTCATGGGCACTCAAGGTTGACAAGATCTTCCGAGTTCGCCGCTACTCCGACAACAAGATGGTTGCATTAGCTTCAATGGAGTTTGAAGATTATGCCCTCTTGTGGTGGGAACAACTCTAAGATATACGCTTCGACAACCACCAACAACCAATCAACACTTGGGTTGAGATGAAATAAGCTATGTACAAGCGCTTTGTGCCATATCACTACACTAGAGATTTGTACAAGAAGTTGCAAGAGTTGAAGCAAGGGTTGAAGTCGGTTGATGAGTACTATAAGGACATGGAACTTTCAATAATGAGAGCCAACATTGAGGAATCCGAGGAGCAATCCATGGCTCACTTCATGAATGGCCTCAACTATCCAATCAAGAAGATTGTGGAGTTCCAACCATATGCCAACTTGGTTGAGCTAGTCCATCAAGCAGCAAAGGCCGAGCGTCACGTGCTTGAAGAGCTTAAATACATCAAGTCAAAGGCATTCTTCGCCAACACGCCTTCATCACCAACGCCTACAACCACTCAAGCTCCTATTCAAGCAAACACAAGAGGTCCTCCAAGAGTCTCTACATCAACACCTCGAGCGCCTCAAGCTTTCAAGAAAGTGCCTCCTTCAAGCACCATACCTCAAGGATCTTCTTCCGGTACAAGACTCTTGAAATGCTATAAGTGTGGAGGACAAGGACACAAATCCTTTGAGTGTACAAACAAGAAAGTCATGATTGTCAATGACATAGGAGAATATGAGTCTATGAGTGAAGAGGAATACCTTGCCTTGAATATATTGTGATGTCGACAACAACCCTTCATTGGTTGTGGCACGAACCTTGACCACCAATGTCCAAGTTGAAGAAGACCAAAGATGCAACTTGTTTCAAACAAGAGCAGGCATAAATGGAATATCCATCAAGGTCATCATAGATGGTGGAAGTTGCCACAACTTAGCTAGTAGAGAACTTTGTGACAAGCTCAACTTGAAGTTCAAGAAGCACCCACATCCATACCATGTGCAATGGTTGAGTGATACCGGATCCGTCAAGATTCAACATATGGTGCAAGTGTCCTTCAAGATTGGAGCCTATGAAGATACCGTGGATTGTGATGTTGTGCCTATGACCGTTTGTCATTTACTTCTTGGACGTCCTTGGCAATATGATAAGGGTGCTATGCATGATGGAAGGACCAATTATTATAGCTTCAAGAGCAACGACAAGAACTTCGTCCTTCGTCCCATGACACCAAGTCAAGCCATTGCCGACAATGTCAGGACTATTGCACGGGCATAACAAGATCGTTCATCAAGTGAGATGAGTGGTGAGCGAGAGACCCACCATAAAGGGAGTGAGAGCCACAAGCCAAATGAGTGTGACACTTCAAAGAGAGCCCCTACAAAACTTACACTATTTGCCACCAAAAGAGAGATGAGTGAGTTGAGAGAGAACCCATCCACCCTCCATTATGTGCTCATATGCAAGGGTGAAGTTTCTATGACTAACACTTTCACAAACCTTACTCCGTCTTTGTTGTCTTTTTGATGGACTTTGAAGATGTTTTCCCTCAAGAAGTGCCACCAGGACTATCTCCTCTACGCGGAATCGAGCATCGCATCGACCTTGTCCCTGGCGCACCGCTTCCAAACCGCTCTCCTTACCGCACCAACCCCGAGGAGACCAAGGAAATTGAGCGGCAAATACAAGAACTCCTAGCCATGGGACACATCCGTGAGAGCTTGAGTCCGTGTGCCGTACCCGTCATCTTGGTGCCCAAGCACGACAACACTCTTCGCCTTTGCATGGATTGTCGCCCCATCAACGCCATCACAGTGAGGTATCGTCACCCTATCCCTCGACTTGATGATATGCTTGACGAGCTTTGTGGTTCCGCTATATTCTCCAAAATCGATCTTAAAAGTGGATACCACCAAATAAGGATGTGTGAAGGTGATGAATGGAAGACCGCATTTAAAACAAAACTTGGTCTTTATGAATGGCTTGTCGTGCCATTTGGTCTCTCCAATGCACCTTCCACTTTTACGCGTCTTATGAACCATGTGTTGCGACCTTTCATTGGGAAATTTGTTGTGGTATACTTTGACGACATCCTTATCTATAGCAAATCTTTGGAAGAGCACACTTCTTATGTTGCTCAAGTTTTGTTGGTTCTTCGCAATGAAAAGCTTTATGCCAATCTTTCTAAGTGCACATTTGCCACCAACAAGCTTGTTTTCTTGGGTTTTGTTGTTTCTTCGGATGGAGTTGAAGTTGATGAAGCAAAGATACAAGCAATTCGGACTTGGCCTTTTCCAATGTCACTTGAGGAGTTGAGACGTTTTCTTGGTTTTGCCGGATTTTACCGTCGATTCATAAATGACTTTTCCACCATTGCTTGCCCCCTCCATGAACTTACAAAGAAAAATGTACCTTTCATTTGGGGCAACGCACATGATTTTGCTTTCAATGAGCTCAAGCGGTTGTTAACCGAAGCACCACTACTTGCCCTTCCGGATTTCTCTAAGACATTTGAGATTGAATGCGATGCAAGTGGATTGGGCATTGGAGGAGTGATTATGCAAAATGGTAGACCCATTGCATACCATAGTGAGAAACTAGATGAAGCTCGTTTGAATTACCCCATTTATGACAAAGAGTTATTTGCTTTGGTTCGTGTTTTGGATGTGTGGCAACACTACCTTCGTCCTAAGGAGTTTGTTATTCATTCCGACCATGAATCCTTGAAATATTTGAAAAGTCAAACAAATTTGAACAAAAGACATGCTAAGTGGGTTGAGTTCATTGAGTCTTTTACCTTTGTAATCAAATACAAGAAAGGTAAAGACAATGTGGTCGCGGATGCTCTATCCCACAAGGCCAACCTACTTACACGTCTTGACATTAGTGTCTTGGGTTTGGATGAGATAAAGGAATTGTATGCCACCGATGATTTCTTTGGAGACATTTTCGCTCAATGTTCGGAGCATAAGGGAGTTGGTGATTATTATTTGCACAAAGGTTTCTTGTTTAAGGCTAACAAACTTTGCATTCCCGAGTCTTCGCTTCGTTTGCTCCTTTTGAAGGAATCACATGGAGGATCACTCATGGGACACTTTGGACGTGACAAGACCTTCACCATGCTCACCACCAACTACTTTTGGCCACGCATGTACTGCGATGTGAACCGCCTTGTGCGTCGATGTTCTACATGTCTCAAAGCTAAGTCTACTCTAAACTCTCATGACTTATACACCCCTTTACCCATTCCACATAGACAGTGGTCCGACATTGCTATGGATTTCGTATTGGGCCTCCCGCGTACCAAAACAAACAAGGATTTCATATTAGTCGTCATTGATCGTTTCTCTAAGATGGCACACTTCATACCATGCAATAAGACCGACGATGCTTCACATAATGCCACTTTGTTTTTTAGGGACATCGTCCGTCTTCATGGAGTGCCAAAGACAATTGTCTCGGATCGCGACGTCAAGTTTGTGAGCTACTTTTGGAAGACTTTAATGGCCAAGTTGGGAATCAAGCAACTCTTCTCCACCGCCTACCACCCTCAAACGGATGGTCACACCAAAGTGGTGAATCGAAGCCTTTCTACACTCCTTCGTGTGTTGATCAAGCCAAACTTGAAGAATTGGGAAGAGTGCATTCCACATGCCAAATTCGCCTACAATCGAGCACTACACCGAGCAACAAAGAGAACTCCCTTCGAGATCGTCTATGGCTCAAACCCCTACACCGCGCTAGACATGCTACCACTTCCACTTCGTGAGCAAGTTAACATGGACTTCGACAAGCGTGCCGCTTACATGAAAAAGCTCCATGAGGAAACAAGAGCTACGTTAGAGAAGCACAATGAAGCGCATGCCAAGAAGATGAACAAGAACAAGCACGCCATGATATTCGAAGAAAGAGACCTTGTTTGGCTACACCTTCGCAAAGGTCGCTTTCCGGATGCGAGGAAGTCCAAGCTTCATCCTCGAGGAGACGGACCTTTCAAGGTTCTCAAGCGCATCAACGACAATGCCTACAAGATCGACATCTCCAACTCCAAGTATTTGGTCCATGATACCTTCAATGTCACCGACCTATCGCCATACATTGGGACATCAAGTGATGAGGATGACCAAGAGTCGAGGATGATTCTTTCCCAGGGGGGGAGATGATGTAGTGCGCCCTACACATGACACGCCAAGTGGCCCAATGACAAGAGCAAGAGTCAAAGCTCTACATGATAAGGTGAATTCACTCCTATCTATGTGTGATCTCGACACTCCTTTGAATGGTTTGCTACTTCATTCGGTTACCTTGTGTGTGCTCAGGTACAAGCCTCATGAAGATCTCCAAGGAAGTGACGAAGATGGACAAGAGATGAGGCAAGAAGATGAAGAATCAACAGTACAACGGTACTACCGCCCAGACGGCCGGTACTACCGCCAGAGGCCTGACGACCCAGCTGAAGGAGAAGAAACTCTAGGCAGCGGTACTACCGCTGCCACCAGGTCCGGTAGTACTGCTGGGGGTACCGGCGAGTGATAACCCACAAGTATAGGGGATCGCGTGTAGCCTTTTCGATAAGTAAGAGTGTCGAACCCAACGAGGAGCTAAAGGTAGGATAAGTATTCTCTCAAGTTCTATCAACCACTGATACAACTCTACGCACACTAAACGTTTGCATTATCTAGAAAATAAAACTACGGTAGCAATACGGGTATGAGAGGTAGTTTTGCAAGATAATAAATACAAGAAAGTAAATGTTAGTGCTGCAGCAATAAAATACACTAAGTAACCATATACTAACAGTACCATGAGTGTGGAAAAGTGGTGGTAATTGTGGTGGCTTTGTCCAAGATTAATTAGTGAAGGTACTTGGTTCATTGTCTTCGATGCAGTTTTCTATGTGGGAGAGGCTAAATATACATGCACTCCACTACTTGGGATTACAAGTACTATATGATTGGATTGTTAGAAAGCATCCGCAAATACTAACAATGCATTAAGGTTTCCCCAACCATAGCCTTAAGTTCAAGGTCCTCTTACTCCCATACGTGCAACTAATCGGTTCGCGTTCTCAGGTTTCTGTCACTCCGGCAGAACTTCCCCCGCTTCGTTACAAATACTACCAACCCTAGGGTGTTTGATCCATGCGCGCACAATATAATGGACACCAAAGGACAGCACCATATAGACATACAACTCTAATGAACCTCATGCATTCAATTAAGCAATCAAAAGACAAATAAACTACGGAAACATGATGTAAATCATAGGATAAATATTATAGCATCAAACACCATGTTTACATAGGACGGTACAGAGGTTTGTGGGAGGATGAACCACTGAATACAAGGAGGAGATGGTGATGGAGATGGCGGTGAAGACGGCGGAGAGGGCAGCGCGGGGCGCAGGGCGGCGGCGGCGCCGGCGGTGCGGGGAACTCCTTTCCCCGCCGCCGGCAAGCTTGGGGAGCGCCGCCCCTTAGCCTCCCTCCTTCATGGCTTCTTGGGAGCCCTCCCCCATGGAGATGGGATCCATGGGGGAGGCAAAAACGTGGCTTTTGGTGGCTGAAATTCGTGGGTGGAGGAGTCCTCCACGAATTAGGTTTCCTCCCTTTATATATCTTCTCGGATTTCCGTCACCCCCTTTTAGGGTTCCACCAAAACGGGCCTACAGGCCGCGTCCGAACTCCGATTGGGCTGATCTCGGGCTTAAAATCTTCGTATGGAAAATTGTGACAACTTTCGTAACAGCCAGGTCTCCATTGACGTCATCTTCGAGGGTCAAACTGGCAATCTTCGTAAAAAGTTCTCAGACAGATTTCAGGAAAGTCCCAATTCGACTCCAACAAGGTTTCCTCTTGTATTCTTGATAATTTCTACACATCAAAGAGTAAAACAAGAACATTGTGCACTTTTGCAACTATTAGTAGGTTAGTCCAAATAAATAATAAACTTAATATAAAACAAGTGCTAAAAGCATAAAAATGGCATGAAACAATCAAAAATTATAGATACGTTTTGGACGTATCAACATCCCCAAGCTTAATTCCTGCTCGTCCTCGAGTAGGTAAATGATAACAAAATAATTTTTGATTGTAAATGCTATGATCAGGTCTTTAACAATTGCATGATGTATGGATAATAAAACTTAGCAATCATGTTTCCTAATGAAAAGTATCAACGAACTAAGAGCTTATAACATGAAATTTATAAACATCAACAAGATTGTAATGACCATAATAAAGCATGATAGAGTGGTATCTCGCTTGCCCTTAATTGTGGAGCAAAACATAAATGCCAAGGCACCTCTGAAGTTCAAGTGAAGACTAGATATAGAGATATCAAAGATAAAAGCATCATGGTTATACCTCAATTAATCGTATTCTGGGACAAGCACATTACACTAAGAACGACAGCTATGCTCTCGAAGAAGTGCTCAAAGAAAGGATGGTGACTCAACATAAAAATAAAAGATTGGCCCTTCGCAGAGGGAAGCAGGGATTAACACGTGCTAGAGCTTTTTTTTTAAAAACAGAGGTAAAAATGTTTTGAGAGGTGTTTGTTAATTGTCAACGAATGGTAGCGGGTGAGAACAGTATTCTACCTGTCAAACGGACTTTTAAGAGCGGCTCCCATGAAGGACGTTATTTCTACCAGCAAGGCAGATCATCCCTCTTTCTCTTTGGTTTACACACATTCAGGTATTTCACTGTTTGTCATTGCTTACTGATGAATCAGGGCAAAAGTGTGAAGAGAATTAATTGGTTAAAGTTGTAATTAATTGGGACTGGGCACCCCGTTGCCAGCTCTTTTTGCAAGTTATTGGATAAGCGGATGTATATGCCACTAGTCCAGGTGTAAAAGTCCATTTGACAAATAGAATAAAGAATAACCACACTAATTCCTCATGAGCTAGTAAACATTGACACAAAAAGAGAAATATTTTGAAGGTTTTAAAGGTAGCACATGCAAATTTACTTGGAATGGCTTGAAATACCATGCATAGGAATTTTTTGGTGGACTCTTTGGGATAACTTGGTTTTAAGGATTTGGATGCACGAGCAGCATTCCCGCTCAGTACAAGTGAAGGCTAGCAATAGACTGGGAAGCGACAACCACGAGAGCGATAACGGTCATAATCATGCTTGCGACAAAATAAAATTAACGGAGGCATAAAAACGATACTAAAACTCTGAGGCAAAATAGATCATCAAGGCTTAATTGACTTTTATTTTTCAGTCATAACATGTGTGAGCATGTGCCAAGTCGATTCAAGTGAATTATTCAGAGGAGGATACCACAATACCATACCATCTTATGAACAGGACAATGCATGTTGATATCAAAATAACATAATATGCACTATTAGCTAGTTGAGACTAACCATAAGAAAACATAAACTACTAAACAGTATTATTCACACATCATTTTTAAGTTTCAACAAGTAATCCATTAACCAAGTAAACATTGAAAACAGAGGATAAATAAAATATGTGACGATCCACTTATTAATGTAACTGGTGTTTGATGCTAAGATAAATAGATAATAAAATACAGCCGCTTCAAGTTTAGTTAAGTTCCTATGTTGCTCAAAAAACAAAGTTTAAAGGTTTGCAAACCGTGGGGTTATTGATGAAGAGGGATGCGGGGACATCCCCAAGCTTATGACTTTGGTAATTCTTCAATATTCCATAGTTTGGTGTTCCTTCATTCTCTGTGAAAAAACTTCAACACAAAAACTTTCCCATTCTTTTCTGCGGTTAGACATTAGTACAATAGATAATATTTCCCAAGTGCTACTATTAAACCAAATAAAATTTTGTTTTTAAGTTACAGAAAGGTTGCTTAAATGGCCAACTTATAAATGAAAGGTAAGAACCATTAAAAATCAAATGAAAACGAAAAGAGGCCACTCTTGCAACAAAAGTCAGAATCTGTCCAGAAAAACAGCAGCTGGAAAACGCAATTTTTAGGTGCACTTAAACATGCCCGAAATTTTAGCCAATTTTTGTACATGCAGAGGATTAGGTGCTACAACATCAGTAATTTTTTCGTGATTTTTAGAGCTTCCAGTAAAATATGAAAAATCGCGCAATAAGCAGTAGATACCGAAAACAGAAAATCACTTTTTACATATGTATCAACTAAGCTAAATGGATAAAACTTGGTACTTTATTTTTGATAAACTAAGAAACCAGAGGCTAAGCAAGACCTAAACATGCTAGCTACAGCAAGGAAAACTCTAAATAAAAATCAAAAGTAAAACCCAAATAAAATTAAAATAAAGAACCAAACAAAGAAGCAAAACAAAAGAAAATATTTTTGTTATTTTGAATTTATAAGTGAAAGTAAAGAAGCAATCGAAACCAAATAAGGAGCCTAATAAAACTAAAGAAGGTAAAACCAAGACATATAAAAGCAATTATAATACAAGTTAAGACAATACATATCATGTGGACGGGTAATATAGAGTATGAACGAGACAACCTCATGTTAGTTGATGAATAGGGGGATGACTCGGGCATCCCCAAGCTTAGATGATTGTATCTTCTTGAATATGTTCTTGGGATGCACCTACACATCCCCAAGCTTGAGCTCTTGCGTCTTCTTATTCATCTCATATCACCATATTGATTAGATCTTATAAGCTACATCCACATAAAACTTCACAAAACTCATTAGTAGGGTTAGTACTCATTAAATAAAATCCACTCATGTTCAAGCATTGACAAGTTTTATAATTTTACTCAACATTAGCCACTGTATATACTAAGGTGTTCATGATTTCCGTTGTCCGTCGAAAAACTAATGAAACTAACAACCAAGTACAATATTGAATAAACAAAGAAATCTGTCAAAACTGAACAGTCCGTAAAGATGGCATTCAACGAGATAGTTAAGTAGCTCAAATCGAAAAACTTTAGTCTAATGAAAGAAAGATAATAATCTCAGGTTTATGCACAAAAATTTTCAAGTCAAAATACTATTCTGAGATTTATCACGATTTTATTTACAGAGAAGCACAAAATCTGTCTAAACAGAACAGTCAGTAAAGATCGAATTTTTCGACCTATCTACGTACCTTAAATCAGAAAAAGTTAGTCTAATGAAAGAAAGCTAATAAGCATCACTTTGCACTCAAGAAATTTCAGATCAAGATCACGTTCTGGTGATTTTAAACATTTAATACGGTGGAGCACAGAAAATCTGTTTCTGGACAGCAAAGTAAAACTATCAACTTTCAATTAACTAAAGACTATAATTAGCATTTTATTTTTATGTACAGAGGTATATACACAATATTTACAATATTTACATGTTTTTAATGAAAAGCTTCCATGGAAAGATTTGTTTTGGTTTCATAGGCATGAACACAAGTGTTCAAGGTCGACCCCCATTTAACCATTACTCATCTTTCCAATCACTTTTCTTTTTGAAAACGTTTTTAGATAACAACTACACCTAATTTTTTTTGTAATTCGCATTCCCTATCCATAGTAAGATAAAGAACAACTTAATACTGAAAATAAAAACTACTTAGAGATAAAGCAAACAAGTGCACACAAGAACATTAACCTACGCTATGGCTCCCCGGCAACGGCGCCAGAAAAGGTCTTGATAACCCACAAGTATAGGGGATCGCGTGTAGCCTTTTCGATAAGTAAGAGTGTCGAACCCAACGAGGAGCTAAAGGTAGGATAAGTATTCTCTCAAGTTCTATCAACCACTGATACAACTCTACGCACACTAAACGTTTGCATTATCTAGAAATAAAACTACGGTAGCAATACGGGTATGAGAGGTAGTTTTGCAAGATAATAAATACAAGAAAGTAAATGTTAGTGCTGCAGCAATAAAATACACTAAGTAACCATATACTAACAGTACCATGAGTGTGGAAAAGTGGTGGTAATTGTGGTGGCTTTGTCCAAGATTAATTAGTGAAGGTACTTGGTTCATTGTCTTCGATGCAGTTTTCTATGTGGGAGAGGCTAAATATACATGCACTCCACTACTTGGGATTACAAGTACTATATGATTGGATTGTTAGAAAGCATCCGCAAATACTAACAATGCATTAAGGTTTCCCCAACCATAGCCTTAAGTTCAAGGTCCTCTTACTCCCATACGTGCAACTAATCGGTTCGCGTTCTCAGGTTTCTGTCACTCCGGCAGAACTTCCCCCGCTTCGTTACAAATACTACCAACCCTAGGGTGTTTGATCCATGCGCGCACAATATAATGGACACCAAAGGACAGCACCATATAGACATACAACTCTAATGAACCTCATGCATTCAATTAAGCAATCAAAAGACAAATAAACTACGGAAACATGATGTAAATCATAGGATAAATATTATAGCATCAAACACCATGTTTACATAGGACGGTACAGAGGTTTGTGGGAGGATGAACCACTGAATACAAGGAGGAGATGGTGATGGAGATGGCGGTGAAGACGGCGGAGAGGGCAGCGGGGCGCAGGGCGGCGGCGGCGCCGGCGGTGCGGGGAACTCCTTTCCCCGCCGCCGGCAAGCTTGGGGAGCGCCGCCCCTTAGCCTCCCTCCTTCATGGCTTCTTGGGAGCCCTCCCCCATGGAGATGGGATCCATGGGGGAGGCAAAAACGTGGCTTTTGGTGGCTGAAATTCGTGGGTGGAGGAGTCCTCCACGAATTAGGTTTCCTCCCTTTATATATCTTCTCGGATTTCCGTCACCCCCTTTTAGGGTTCCACCAAAACGGGCCTACAGGCCGCGTCCGAACTCCGATTGGGCTGATCTCGGGCTTAAAATCTTCGTATGGAAAATTGTGACAACTTTCGTAACAGCCAGGTCTCCATTTGACGTCATCTTCGAGGGTCAAACTGGCAATCTTCGTAAAAAGTTCTCAGACAGATTTCAGGAAAGTCCCAATTCGACTCCAACAAGGTTTCCTCTTGTATTCTTGATAATTTCTACACATCAAAGAGTAAAACAAGAACATTGTGCACTTTTGCAACTATTAGTAGGTTAGTCCAAATAAATAATAAACTTAATATAAAACAAGTGCTAAAAGCATAAAAATGGCATGAAACAATCAAAAATTATAGATACGTTTTGGACGTATCAGCGAGCCCCAAAACGTCACTGGATCCTCTACGGTACTTGCCGGGTGTTTACCACGTACTTTCGCCAGCGTCGATGGAAATTAATTCCGAGAGTGCAGCGGTACTACCGCTAGCGGCTAGCGGTACTACCGCCTCCCCTCTAGGAGCGGTACTACCGCTACCACCAGCGGTACTACCGCTACAACTTCCAGGAATTCGGGCTGAGGCCCATGTAAACCTCTCTCTCCATACCCCTTAGTCCTTTAGACTATAAATACCCTCTTCTCTGCCTAGGGTTAGGGTTAGACTGAGATTAGACTTGAGTTGAGCTGTGGCTCCTTTTCCACCCCACGTGGTGTTGCCTCTTCGGAGATGAATCAAGGCCTCCCCATGTGGAGATGAACCAAGACCTCCCCTTGTGGAGAAGATCCCTCTAGTGGATTCCAAGGCCTCTTCTTGTAGTTGCGATTACTTGCCAATCATTCATCTTCGGGTGACTCTATTGGGACGGTTCGATTGACCGTTGAGAGAAACAATCATAAGAGTAAGGTGTGTTTGGAGAAGGAGAATCGGGGGCTGCCCACGGGGACTTGTTACCGGTTGATTTATGCCGAATAATGTCTTGCTAGTTATCTTTACCTGTTGTTTTTCCCTTTGTGTTCTTGTGTTCTTCGTGATTATCGATCCCTCCGCCCAAATCCGTGAACATCGGACCTACCTCACATCAGCACGACTCTACACAAGCCATCGAACAACAGATCTAACACCCACCACAAGATGACGTCTGAGTAGAAAACCAGAACTGCCAGCCTCCAACCACGAACCCAGTACAAGATGCACCATCTTCCAGTTGTCACCATCGCAGACAACCGTCTGCGCGTACTCTAGAAGAACTCCCGAGCTCCACTTCGACGCTCAGAGAACGTCCTTGCAGCGACGGAGCCCGAAGACACAAGTCCACCAGAAGGATGTCCTCGCCACGCCATCCATGCCTGAACAAACTAACGTACAGATCCCTCGCCGACCCCAAAGTAGAACACCGTAGCGAAGAAGAACCTGAGACACTTTATATATCACCGTTGTCCAAAACCAAAATGCCGCACGTCATAAAACCTAAACTAAGGAGGACCTGACCTCGAGCTAAACAAGTCCGCACACCCGAGGTCCGGCGACCCCCCTCACTACCGACGACCACGAGGTCGTCAGCAAAGGCGAGCCGTGGGAGGTTGGCGACAGAAAGCTACCCGAATGAATAGTTGTGGCATACTCCCTCGGTTGCTAATAAGTGTACCTCTAACGGAAATTCAAATAGGCTCTACTTCTACTTTTATCTTATGTTAAATATTTTCAAGTTTGACCAATTTTCTAGATAAAAATGGTAGAATTTACAACACAAAATTAATATCCCTAGATCCATCTTGAAATGTAGTTTAGTAATATATTATTTCTATTTCATAGATATGACATTTTTCAACAAAGTTGGTCAAATTTAGAAGAGAGAATAGCCAAAATAACACTAGTCAAAACCAAACTTGCCAAAATACCACTAGTAAAAACCACTTGCCAAAATAACACTCAATTCAGTTTTTTCTAGCCAAAATAACACTACCGTCAGATGTCAAACGAATTCTGTGAGTCAAACCTTGTCAGTTTTTCGGTATTCCAAAATTACCCTCGTAAAACCTACACAGCTTTGTCTCTTCTCCAATTTGCTCCCGCACCCAGAAATCCATGCCATGGCGGCACGCCGCCGGCGTCTCCCTGCCGCTCGCCCTAACCTGCTCCGCCGCCCACCTCCTCCAGGGATTGGTGCCGGCCGTCGCACTCCTCCTACAGAGCTCGACGCCGCCCGTCGCGGAAACAGGCCGGGGCTCCTCCTCCGGTGTTCAGCTCCGGCGCTAGCCGAGGAACGTCCGGCGCCGCCCATCCAGAGATCAGCTCCGGCTCGTCCTGCAACCTTGACCTCGATGGGCTCCCCTGCGACCTCCACAACAGCATCCTCCCGTGGCTCTCAAGATGATTAATTTCCCTTGTGCTAAAATGTTGTCATACTAATTTGATATTGAGAAGTGTAAATTTGGCATGTGAATAGGTAAGGCCAAGGGCACATATGTCCTTTTCGGATGATGTTAGCGTCAGTTAGCCACTAGTGTTATTTTGGCTAGAAAAAACTGAATTGAGTGTTATTTTGGCAAGTTGGTTTTTACTAGTGGTATTTTGGCAAGTTTGGTTTTGACTAGTGTTATTTTGGCTATTCTCTCAATTAGAATAGTCTTTTTTGCGGATTTTTTTTAGAATAGTTTGCCTTAACACAAAACTAAACTTGCACCTGTAACCTGTTTAGTGACGAGGGAGTAGTAAATGATCGTACGCATCAGTAAATAAGGTCACAGACTAACTTAACAACAAGATCACTCTATCATGCAGACAAAGGTGGATCAATTAAGAGACATATAGATTGACAAATAGACGGATAGATAGGTAAGACATCATAGCATTGGTGGACCGAACAAGTACATCCTCATCTCAAATCCTTGGATTACAGAGCAGCCTCAACCTTGGCATGGTCATGGACGGCCTCTTCATCATCAGAATCGACAAAATCAGCAGCGGTATAATCCTTGAACACCAATGTTTTATGGCGAGCACGCAACCTCTGGACGAATCTGTTGAACTTTGCATTTGCCTTGTCCACAACCACCTGATACTCAGCTTCGGAGTCATCGTAGTATTCTTCCTCTTCACTGCTGTCAGCCCAGTCAAGTTCTACCTCGGAAACGTCGGAGGAATAATCCGTGAACCCAAAGAATATTTTGTCTCGCCGACCTCCACCGTAGCATCAGGAGTTGTGCCTTTAGTCGCCGGGAAGGACTTCTCCTCCTCGTCACCCATGGTCTTGCCAGCCTCCACCTTCCCATCAGCAGACCCGCCCACCTCAGAGTCAGAGAAACCTGTGCCCGACGTCCCCTCTTAGCCGCCGCTGCAACTTTCGTGTCGCCGAGTGCACCCTCCTCTCGGTGACAGAGAAGACTGTGCTCAGCGTCCCCTTCTCAGTCGCCATTGCAACCTTGTTCTGACTGTTGGCCTGCTCCTTTCCCGCCATCGCCCCGATCGCGGAACCGCCGCGACGAGCGATTTCGATGTTGGGGGGTGGCTGCAGGAAGGCGGAAGTGGGGATTTGGGGACGCGGCGGCCGCGCCTCGATCTTCTTATGTACTGTAGTTATGTATAGGCGGAAGTGCGGAACGTAACGTTCGCGGGCTCCGGTGCGAACTGACTCGGAGTTCAGTCCGTAGAAGTTAGAACCGCCGTAATGCGTAACACGCAAGGAGGAACAGCATTATGCAAAACTTCACCGCTCGACGCACTAAGCCCTACCTTGAAGACACTGCGACTGCGAGCAACAGACTTTAGATCTCACTGAATCATCTGAAACATCACTCTCGGCAACAGGGGTACAACAGCCATGATACGTTAACTAGTCTTGATGTAGCACCTGTTAGCTGTTTTAGCCTCCAGCGCCTCCACTGCAACAACACAATCTGGTTCAAGTTCAACGGCTAATTGGCACCAGTTAAGAATCAGTTGAAGGCCATAAAAGCAAGAGATAGCAGCTCTGCTTCTCGATGTCCAATCCAGATCACTTTGAGTCCGTGACGGGTGGGCCCCACATCTTAGTGACTGAAAAGTCACCAATACATGAGAAGATCCACGTCCCTATGCGTTCCCAATTGCGGTTATTCGTTCGTGGGCTTGTTCCGAGAGGACTTCCTCACCACCTTCGCTCACCTTCATACATTGCAACTTTCCTTCAAATGTGTCTTACTTTTAGTATTTTAGTTAGTAATCTCAAATGTCATTCAACAAACATATTTTTCTCCGACTTCATTCATTTTTATGTTGTGATTATGATACGGTCCAAAAAATCAACATCACGAAATAATGCGTAGTCTGGTAATATTTTGCTCGGATTATTAGTTCTTGATTGATGTGCATGGAAGTTTGTACGCTATTTAGTAATTACATTATGTTTATTTGGTAACAGGAAAAATCTCTCCTATCTAAAAGAAAAATTTGGTTCCTCTCGTACGTCACATCGCTTCGTCTCGTCCAACATCGTCGTACCTCTCCCCTCTCGCGCTTTCTTTCCGCTCGCCCCGCGCACGATCAAATGGGCCAAAGCACAACTACGACGCTCTTCCTCCCTCTTCGATCCCTAACTCCTCCTTCTCCTGGCGGCTGTCCCCGGTCGCCGCCACACCAGCCGCGCCGCCCCTGGCCTCCTCCATCTCGTGTGTCGCTCTCACCCGCACCCGCACCTCGACCGGCGAAGGTCGCGTCCTTCATCCATCTTCCTTGGTCCCTTCGTTTCGCTCTCACCCGCACCCGCACCTGACCAGCAGCGGCCGCATCTCTCCTCCCCCTCGACGCATTCGTCTCCTACTCTGGATCCACCTCGCACCGGACCTGCATCGGCTCCCGGCCCCTACTCCTACCCGCCGGCCACCATGTCCTTGCACGCCCTCGCGCTGCTTGCGAGGTTGGCGAGCAGCAAGATGCCCCGGGTAGGCTGCTGCTGGACAGGACCGTCGGTCCACGCTCGCGGCTGCATCTCGGGGAGGCGCGGACGTCGCAGCTCAAGCACACGCCCATCACCAAGTACACGGCCGACCTGGGGCAGGTGCTGGGCTGGCAGATCGCGGTCAACGTCAGCGTGCTCATCTGAACATCAGCACCCCGGTCGCTCCTCCGCGGGCACTCGCAGGTGCGTCTGCTGCTGTGTGCTGATCGGGCCGGCGGAAATTTTGCTTAATGCATGAGCTCCTCCGGCCCTGGTATTTGACTTCAGTCAGGGGCTCGGCATTTGACTTCAGGCAGCAACTATTTGGTTGCAAATTACAGCCAAATAGTTTAGTAGGATTTAGCTGCTAACGTTTTCATATCTTGATGTACTCAATGCATTATTACAGAAGAGTTGATCACAAAATGAAGAATCCAGAGTAGAATTGTATTTCAAAGAATTTGTGCAATCTTCAGAATTGTGAACATTACATGCATTATGTTAAATTGATCTTGTTCGGTAGTGCTCAGATGCATTTCTGTTAAATCATTACGTATGCATTTGTGTTAAATAATCCGACTATTTATCTGTGTAAGAACCTGAACCAAATAAATGATGAGAACATGAACTAAAATCGTAGACTAGCTCGCTACTACTTTCGATCTGTTTCGCTAGCTAGATGTTGTTCGTATTTTAGAATTCAGCTTTTCTGTACTCCCTAGCTCAGGCAGATGCCACGCTCAAGAGCTAGCAGAGGAGATGGAACCGATCTTAATTAGCCTCCATCTCAGTTTTTTCTTGCACGTCACGTTGTTAAGCTGAATGCTAGCAGGAGACGACGAGTTTGAGCACCATGGTGGCACGCCGAAGCTAAGGCCCGAGATGACGTTGTCTTGGACGCAGCTTATGATTGCGACACAGTCGTGTACCACCAGTTGAAGAAGAGCTCCACAATGACGACTCGTTCGACGCCGAAGACCTGCACGTTAACCTGTTTGGCTAAAGGTACTCCTAATAGTTTGGTCAATAAGGAAAGTACTATATCTCACATTTCACAGTCTTTTTTCAGTCTAACCTCTGAATGTCTGCATAATTTACTGAAATCTGCTCAACATACTTGCAAAATTCTAGATTTTAAAACATTTATATTTGTTGCCTAGCTTTAGGTCTGGGCATACAGCTTTTACAGTCATCTAAAAGCTATTATCAGTTATTTGAGCAGTGCTCTATAATCTATAATGTACATATGTTACAGCCAGATGTGCACCCACTTGAAATATTTATTACTTGCATTTCAAGCGAGCTAATTCGCATGAGTGATTAATGGTTGGCGAATGTTCACTAACTGCTGTTTACAACAATGGCGTACTGGCATTGGCAGCCTGTTATTTTGACACATCTCTTTCTGGTAAAATTACATTTCCACATGTGAAACTGTGAGGGTCAGTTGATTTAGGGCCCCATTGATATCCTTTATCATGTCATTGATATCCAAAGCAGTGTTCCACTCATGGCCAAGAGCCCACCAGAAGCTCTGGCTGAAACTACACTCAAAGAATATCTTAATGAGAGTTTCTTACAGGTAGTTTATGCAGTGCTTTAAGATCGATAAATTAACTGATCCGCTACTGTTATTGTGCAGCAAGAGGATGTTCAGAACTTAATAGAAAGTTCCTTAAAGAAGGTTATCAAATCCCGGACGCCTTCTCGCTGGTGGCAACCAGCACTCCGTCTCGCTGGCGGCATGGAGTCGGCTGGTCAGCGGAGGCGACGAGTGGAGCACGTGGTGCCATGCAGGGCTTCGTCGAGGTTCGCGAGCTCGTGGTGCCACGCAGTGCTTTGTCCATTCGGTGGAGAAATCTAATAGAAAGCTCAACAAGTTGTGTTGCTGATGAGCATAGGCAACGCACGGGCTCAAAACTTGTTAGCTCAACTTGTACACCATGTGACTATTTTTGATCAAAACTTGCTAGCTCAACTTGTACACCATGTGACTATATTTGCTCAAAACTTGATAATGATGCTTGATGCAAATATGAATTCTAAAAATCGTAAGATTTAGAAAATTAACGTGGAACGATTAGAGTATTTATACCCCGTTGCAACGCACGGGCAGTTAGCTAGTGACATAATACTTTATAAATATGAATTTCATGAAATGAATTGTAACTCTAAGCTGGAGGAAAGAAAACAAACATGTAAATATAAATGAAAGGTAGGGTGCTCTACTTATTTTGTGCTAGACAGGTCATGCCGAAATGAAGGCGAAGTCAGTGGATTAAAAGACAAACCACACCCTAACAACGAGCAACGTTGTCCTCACTAGCGTGACGTTGCAGTTTCCAAGTTCTGTTACTTAGGGATCTGTCATTCTCGGCATGCGAGGACACATTAGCTCCTACTTGTCATACTTCCTCCTCTCATGTTAAACAGATCTAGTGGCGCCGAAGAAGAGGTGGCCTCGGTGGTGAGGAGGAGAAGGCGGTACAGTGCAAGACACACGCTGGAAGAAAGGATGAGTCCTCGGTGGCTAGTTTCTACAAGGCCAAGGTTATAACATTCTTGTTCTTATGGTTGAGATGACTATTGTTTAGGCGTGTTGTACGTGTGTACTCTGTTTGAACATACCATGTTTAATACTTTCTTCTAACCAAATTGTTGAATACAGTTGGTTTACCATTCGTGTGTTTGTTGTTGTCTGTTTATTATAAACTTATTTATTATGCATGCATAATTACCTATTTGGTTTTAGATTACACCAAGCGTTCTATATGAGATCTATTTTAGTAGGTCATGCGGTTGTCCTAGCTAGATTTAAGTAGGTTATGTGGTTATTCTAGTTTTGCGTTGGTAAGTTGAAAGTCTTTTCGAAATAGGAGCATATTTTTGTGACATTGTACATATTAGGATAAAAACAGCGGGCTATTTAAAACCATGGTACAAAACAATCAGTCCATCAAGGGATACGTCTCTTTCATACAAAAATCTTGTGAGGGAGGTATGTCCTCGCTATCACCATTCTCGTATGGATATGTTTAAGTTTGTTACGTGTGCTCTGTTTTGAAACATAGCATGTTTACTACTGGTTATTAACTATCTCTGGAGTTGGTCGGGAGTCGGCGATGGCTATGGCCGGGGCATAAGGCCTCGTTGTCTACTCTATCGGTTGTGCTAGTTGTGGCGCTTTTACTTTTGGCGGCTTCGGCTTGTATGATCGTTATTTGTAAGGCTTGTTGCCAGCCATGTTGAATAAATGAAATAAAAGGTCATATATATGCATCTTCTCGATGCAGAGGCTGGTGTATCCTTTTCAACCTGAAAGAAGGCCGTCAAAGTTGAAGTATAACATCTTTTACAAGTTAAAAGGATGTCCAGATAAAATTACAGCAATTAATATGTGCCACTTGTTATTACAGACAAGGTATATAGTGTATGATTAGTTCAGTTCGCTTCCCCTCAGTGTTATCTGGTCCACTTATTCTCTAATGAACCTGAAGAATGAATCCAAATCTTCAAGAACTCATTCCAAAGATTCATCTAATCATTTTCCAAATGCAGATACACCTATATGCTCATGAGTACCATGGTTGTGGTTTTGATTGCTTAGGACCATATTTAGTTGTATGTTGATAATTAATTAGACTAACCAGTAGAGAGCAAGTACTGGTCAATCTCTGCTGTGTATGTGTTAACTACCGAAAAGCTGCACCGAACGGATTCCAGAAATCAACGACTGGTGTTTCGCTGGCCACTGCGAAAGTGCTCGATATCGGGACCAGGCACAGCCCCCGACCTGTGAGGTCTCTCGCTGCCGCCGCCTCGTCTTCGTTCGTCGACTTGTTCGTCATGGTCAACGAATTCTTAAACGAATCAATATATATGAATAAGCATGAGCTGAAGGTTGATGAAAGCAATATGTGTGCAAATGTGAAGAAGAGTACGCGACATGTGGTAGGTTGTACCTTGGAGTGGGGCATCTGTTGCCGATTCTTTAGGTAAGGAGCACTATGTGCCTGCAGATATATGTATTAGAGGAGGACAAATATATCCCATACCATTTATCAAGAGTCAGATTGCAATTTTGCAGAGACCTAGTGTGACAATTTAAAAAAGAGTTCAGTAACTTAAATATTCACTTTTGGAGTCTCTGGCCTACTAGAACTAGTCTATCGTGGTCTATCTGCTGTTTTTATTTTTCTGCCAGGGGTTTACTCTATTGATTGTATGATGTACTACACAAATTAACGAAGTGCAACTTGACTAAAACTAGAGTTGGTGACCTGGTGTTCAGTTTGTAAGATCCATATTTCTACATGTATATGATTAAAGGAGCTAGGACAATAATTAAGCTGCAGCTAGATGCGCACTTACACCAACTTGGACGTGGAGGAACTTGATGTACTCGATCGTCTCATGGAGCACCGATGCCGTGTCCGTCTGCACGCACGCACGCACGCCGATATGTTCATCCATCGATTTTTTTATCATGAGAAATTAGGTGCATCTTATTTACAAAAGTAGCTCCTCTGCAGCAATCCTTATAATCTTTTCAGCTATAAGAAGATAAGATACATGCAATGCATGTTTGTGCATGTAGTGCAGGCTTAACCAAAATAAGGAGTCCACTTGCCTTGCCAAAAGGGGAGACTAGTTGTTGGAGTGCTGTGACTCTGTCTCCTAGCTTCTCTTTTCTCACCTGAAATAACATATTAAATCAACTTATGTTTGAGCTAATTAACTAGGTTTATCAGCAGTTCAGCACCAGCAAATCTGTACCTTGAAGGTCGGCAAGGGTGATGGTGGTGTTTCGGTTCTTTTTTCTTGAGCGGCGGCGCAGAGCTCGTCTTCTTAGTGAGGATGGAGCTTGAGTCTCCTACTCCTTCCGATGCATTCTAGAGAAACAATGAAATCAGATAACTCCACAAACAATATCTAAAAAGTCCCTATTTCAGTCCATAATCTCAGACACCAGATTCGTTTTGAGATTAAAGCCATATTATTCGAATCAAAAGAGTGTTCAAAATCGTATGTGCGATAATTCCGAACCTCGGGCTCTCAGCACAAAAAATATTTTGCTACCAATTTTGTAGAATTGCATAAAACAGTTAAATTTCCGTAGGAAATAATCCAGAAAATTGCCGCGCACAATATTATCGTGAGTAAACACTAGCTACACAATTCTTCTTGGGAAAATTTTCTACCATATGTCCTAACGTTTATATTAATAAGCAGCATCTTCTTGGAAAAAGATAGTGGCGCAAATTCTATTTTTTGATAGCGTCTTCGTATTTAAAACCGGAGGGAGTACAAGTATATATATGTGCATACATATACCGACCTTTGTGGCAAGGCTTGCCAGCCTAGATTGCGGCCCTGGCGGTGTCCCGGCTGCCGCTTCGAGGCTTGCGGCGTATGCCGCAGAATCGAACCCTGTGGAAGGGTTCCAAAACGGAGTGTTGATGCCGGTGATGCTTGCTGCAGCCGCCTGGCACGTCGCCGGTGCTGGGTACCGCTGGAACACGCCCCCTGGTGAATTAGGTTTCCCCGCCGCAGACGGTTCCGTGAGACTTCTCAGCAGCGAGGACGACCGGGGATTACCGCCGTAGGTAGAAGCCACCGGCGACGAGAGCAGCTCGAACCCGAGTGTGGAGAGGAACTGGTAGTTCTGGTCATGGTGGTGATCTTGTAGCTGCAGCATCATGCTGCTGTTATTATTTGATGACGAGGGGCTCACGTGACTTGGTGGGTTGGCATGATCTTGATCGCTTCTTGAGCTCATGTATCCAGAGAGTCCAGATCCATCCCTAAAACGACCGAGAACACAAATCATCGATCATCACAAATTCCTCATGCGATCATGAAATTTTCACGATAATAAAGCTGAGCAGGTATATATGGGGAAAGTTGTAACTAAGCGAACTCACAAGAAAGGCTGGTTCCAGCCGGCAGCGATGGTGGCCGGATCGGTAACGCCGGTGGGTTCTTGGAATGTGATGGAGCTGCCGGTGGCGAGCGAGTTCGATCGAGGTGACTCTGCTGACCATGCGCTGAACCCGTGCATCTCCGGTGTCGAGCATGACGGCACCTGGGGCGCCACCACGGCCGTGCTCCACCAGTGATCGCCACCGCGGGTGACAGGGACCCCGCCGCTCGTGGTACCGGCGCCGTTGTACATGGCCGCAGGCGTCGTAGCTGCAGCACGGATCAACTCCTGCCCGTGATCTGCCATTTTGCTATCTTGCTTTGGTTTTTGGGTAGTGGTGACGAGTTGAGTTCTGGCTACGAGTAATGAGTACGGCGTAGTAGTGCGTAGTGCAATATAGGAACTAAATATGAGAATATGTGCAAATTGTTCGAAGTGATTGAGTACAGGCGATTGTGTGGAATGTGTGGAAAGGTAGAGGGGCCTACGTGGTTTTATACAGACCGTTGGGTAGGAAAGTAGTGAGAGGAAGAAGAAGAGGAAGAGAATTTTAGGTTTTCTGACCACCAGGAGGAAAAGTTGGTCAGGTCATCGATAATCTGACCTTTGACATTATCGCATGCCATTTGGTGCAGATGGTGGCATCATTTGCGGTCACGCGAACAACTGAGATCGATAGCTACAGAAGAAACAGAGAAAGGTTGCAGTTCGTCATAGCTAAAATTTACGGAGAGATACCAGATTATTCAACCGTAAGTGTTGTTTGTTGTATATGTAGATTGCATATCTTCTTTTCATCAGTTCAGACTTTTGATTTTACTAGTTTGTGCATCAAACTTTATACTCCCTCCGTTCCTGAATGTAAGGTGTATAGTTTTCTGCACGAATATTAAGATATAAGTATTTGGCATACGGTGGAGTCATCTTCTTCCGGAAAAAATCGGGATATATGAGTTCCTAATAGACACAAATTGAAAACAATACACACTATAAATTAGGATTCATTTTTGGATAGGTAAAATTATCCGTAAATCGCAGTATACCTTATATTTTGGAATTTTTCTTGAAAAACTATACACCTTACATCAAGGAACGGAGGGAGTACTTAAGATTCTACAGAGCCAGAAGTCTCTTCGAGTCTCGGATTTCACAATTTAATAAAAAAATGTTCTTGCCTTCTATGTTCAAGTCTCTGCTTTTATCAGTGTACTCCCCTTCTGATACACGCGCTCTATAAGCTAAAATAACTATTGATTTCATTAATACCCTTCCAAAGGTTATTGTAGAACTTTTACCTTGGACAATTAGGAAATGGAATAGCGAGAATTATTGATTTCATTTTAAACCCCACATATACAAGGAAACCACATTTTATTTTTCAAAATACAAGGAAAACCACATGAATGTATCAATGCCACCTTTAGTTTCGACTTTACATTTGATTTTTAGCTTACATGATACAAAAAAATCAAAGGACAAATTATGGTCAAGAAAATTTACCGTATTTGTTTTTGAAAAAGTCACCAAGTGAAGTGCATGGAGTACACCAATTATGGTAATCAACTAATCATCAGACTCTGTGAATATCATAGGGCGGGTGGCAACGTTGGCACATAATGCCAAGGTTGGACGGCCCCGGAGCACCCCGCAAGCGGCTATGCCAGAGATATGAGAGTAGAGAAGAGATCAGAGGGGTAGGAAATCGAGAAGTGCCTTCGGTGAACAGAGAGAGGGTGGAGGGAAGTTTGGGTTAGTGTTAGGAAGTGGGCTTGGGCCATGAGTGAATTTGGGCCAACATGTTTTTTTTTCACATGTGAACCTAAATTTGGGCCCGTAGTAAGTTTATCGTCAATAGTGCAATCCCATCTTGGTAGCGATGTCATCACTAACGTGTCTCTTGTGGCTCATTGCTGGTGAATTTTTCTGCTGATGAAACTATATCATTTATTAGGGTTACCAGTGACGGGTACTCAGCCGCCTATCAACACTAAATAAAGGGCGTTTTTATTTGTAGCAAATGTGACATTGTCTTGTACTCGAGCCACTCACCAAGTGCTTCTCTCATCGCCTCTCCTAACATATGACTAAGTTGAGCTCCACAAAATGATAAATCAATCAAAACATTGTCGTAACAATCAACAATTGTATCAACCTTGTCGGTAGGCGAACGTTGTATAAAGCCCCCATATAGACCACACTAACATGTGTATCACCCTTGCTAACCATCAACAAACTCTACTATGGTGTTATCTCGACGATCACAATAGCTTGTTATTTGTGAACCTCCATAAACCATTGCCTTTTTTTACAACACTCTTGATTGCCGCCACATCTCCTCTTTTGTTCTATATACGTACCTTTATGTCCGTAAGATACACAATTTATCAATCATCGACACAAAAGTTTTGAAATGGTTTGGAAAGATACTACGGTAAAGTATAAATAAGCATTGTGCGGAACCTACAAAAAAATTAGATGTATATAAGAAAAATAAAAAAAATTAGAAAACAGTACATGTGTCTTTTCTTTATTTCTCTCTTGTCCTACCTTCCATATTCTGCCTTTTTTTCTTTTGGTTATCACTTTGCGGATTGAATTGTATTTGAATATTTATGTAATGATAGATTCATCCTTTAAAGAACTAAGTTCCCTAGGAATAGAGCTCTCTTGTTGATCCACATGTCAAACTTTCATTGGTTTAGGAAAAGGTAAAAATAATACTATTTCCCATCAAAGTACTAAGCTCTCTCCACATGTGAACCTTCCGTTGGGTTTAGACAAAGATAAAAAAAAATATCATGTGTATACAAAAATTATTTTCTATCTACTGCATATAACTACGGTATTTCCAAATGCGGTGTTTCATAGCGCGGAATAAATGTAGCCCTTTATTTTGAAGATTCAATATATAACTTTTAAAGTGTCAAAAAATCTTTAAAAATATGTGCATATAGCCACGGATATATTCTACAAGTGTGCAAAAATCTTAATCCGAAATACGCTGTATTCTACGCTACACAAAAAAGAAATATAAACCGGGTGTGTGAACTGGGCACCTCCAAATTCTATCAGAATTTGTCTTTTTTATGTAACCCAAAATATGAAGAATTTTGGATTGAAAATTTGCACAATTGTAGGATAACGTATAAGCTGCATCCATATTTATTTTTAGAACTTTTTTAAACTTTAAAATATTCTTTGAAAAAATAAAATATAGGGATACACGTAGCCGGCTACGTGCGTTTTGCATGGTGATTTCCCTCCGTTAGAGCATATTCAATAGCTGCCTTATTTTAGCACATAACTATTTCTAGGTCATTTGAGGGCAAAATCTTGCTCCCACAACTGCACTTAATGTTAATTTTATCATTTTTTGTTAAAAATAAAAAACACTTGGGTTGATGCTATATAACAAAATGGCCAACACGCGCACGCTAAATGTCAATCGGAAGTTTCATGTCCCCCTCACAACTCTCTTACGGTGACCACCGCCGTCTCTTCTCACGTTGATTTGGTCTTGGATCCGGTAGTTCGTCCACAACTGATCGATTCGGCTGCGAATCCACCATCACTGTACAGAGGTACCACAGATCAGGAGGGATTCAGCATTGAGGGATGTCGGCTGTCTCTATCCCCCGCACGCGGCCACCATGGACTCTCGGCTGTATTAGGTCATTTGGGACCAAAAATCTTGCTCCAGCAGCTATCCTTCATGTAAATTTTCTTGATTTTTTTGTCAAACAAAAAAAAGACAACAAGTGCTGTAAAATTAAACATTTGGGTCACTTTTATGAAATAGAAAGGTCAACGCGTGCAGTACAACTGCCAATCGGAATTTTCATGTTGCCCTCACGCCTCTCCTCCAGTGACCGCCGCTAGCTCTTCTCCTATCGATTCGGGCTCGAATCCGGCAGCTCAGCCACAACTCTGTCGATTCGACCGTGAATTCACCACCACTACTCAAGGGCACTACAGATCGGGAGGATTCGGCCTCGAGTGTTGACCTTGCTCTCCTCTCATGTGCGGCTACCAATGAACCCCTTTTGTAGCTTCGGCAAACGAGCCACCCGAGCGGACCTCCTCCCTCCACTTTTTAACTGTGCCTCCTCCTTCCCTGCCAACACGAGCACGAGTGATACACAACAGCTCTGCCTCCGGCTGCACCTCGACTATCTCCGCCTGGCGCGGCTCTTCCGCCTCTACACACCGGTCGTCGGGCTCGTCTCGTTAAGTGATTACCAAATCTAAAGTTGTTACTTTTGTAGTATATAGTTTATATTGCAGGTGCTAGAGCAATACCTACAATATTCTCCTAAAAAGGATATGAATTTGTACCTGATCACGTATGAGATACTAATCTTTACTGAGACCAGTATGTCATCTATTGATAACCGCAATTTACCCACGAGCGCAGCAAAGCGCGCCAACCCCTTCTAGTTTGAATTAAACTGACTAAATTTTCTATACTTTGCATTGCTATTTCCACCCGACTCTTTCATTGCCAAATGTCGAACTCCTCTGCCTGTCGGAGTCTTCATCCAAAGATCTTATTTCCCTTTTCGGCTTGTACATAAGCCGCTATTGCATTAACTTTGAGCTTCATGCCTTCGCAGTGTACTCTCCAAAATGTTTAATTTAAATTCCAATTGAGTACTTTAATTAAGTGAGATATGCGTGGTGAATCGGTGACACTAGTAGAATTACACCTAACGCTACCTGTTTTTGTGTGTGTGGTGGTCCGCTCTAATCTAGTCTAATTGAGATCGATAACCCTAATCTATGAGCACTTAATTAGTCGGAACTTACCACTAGTGACTTGTAGGTTTCGCATCTCCATGTCGCAGCGGTATGCTTCCAAAATCCCTGCTAAACAGTGGGTATCGAATGAACCGATGACGTCATGCTTATGACGAGCTCAGCTCAGGCAGGTAGGGAATGTATCGTGGGCGTCGGATGTCAACGCCGCGGGCCCCACGCAAGGGTTACGCGTGCCGCGGAAAAGCGAGCTGTGCACTCGATTACGCGCGCGGTCGTGCTGCCCTGCCTGCTAGAGGTACGCAGCCGCGCGACGCGAACACCTAGAGTTGCACGCCTACTTTTTTTTTAAAGTTCGTAAATTGCACGCCAACTTGTGGACCCTGAATCCTGTCCTCGTCTATGGTTCGGTGATACCGTGCGTTATTTGGCCTATCCCGGCGCGCGCTACGCGTCAGCCGGCTGTAGCTACAGCCGGTCTGCGCGCGAGAGAAACGTCGCTTTCCGCCCTGGCATGCGCTGGGTCACAGCGCGACGAGATGTCGCTATCAAATAACCACAGGGTAGTTTGCTCGCTCACGTGCGTGGTCCCAGGGAAGTTTTCATCTCACGCTCACGGAAAAAACAGAATGCTAGGATGCTCTCCTATTTTAACTTTTCCTCTCGTCGCTCAGGGAAAAACAGGACGCTCTCAACTTTTCCTCGCATGGCTGATTCCATGCATGGCCGTGTAGACATGCGTACCCAAATGTTGGTCTATTATATTTTCCGTACAATTCAAACACTAATGCAACAAAACTTAACGCGTATCATTTTTCAATGGTCATTGCTACAAATAAAAATCTGAATGTAACATCTTTTTTTCTATGTATGTAGCATTTTCACAAAAATGCGCAAAAATTTGAATGGTCATTGCTACAAATAAAAAACCTGAATGTAACATCTTTTTTAATGTATGTAGCATTTTAGTAACATTTTTCAATGGTCATTGCTACAAATAAAAAACACAAGCTAATGTTTTCTGTTACCGTAACATTTTCCCTTGTGTACGTAGCCTTTTAGAAAATGTGAAATTATTTTGCAACATTTTTCTACAAATACGTAAAAACTTGCGACGTGCCAAAAATCAAATGTATCATTTTGGACATGACCATGTAGCAAAAACTAACAATATATGTAACAAAATGCGAAATTATTTTGCAACATTTTGCTACAAATATGTAAAAACTTGTGACGTGCCAAAAATCAAATGTAGCATTTTGGACATGACCATGTAGCAAAAACTAACAATATATGTAACAAAATGCGAAATTATTTTGCAGCATTTTTCTACAAATATGTAAAAACTTGCGACGTGCCAAAAATCAAATGTATCATTTTGGACATGACCATGTAGCAAAAACTAACAATATATGTAACAAAATGCGAAGTTATTTTGCAACATTTTTCTAGAAATATGTAAAAACTTGCGGCGTGTCAAAAATCAAATATAGCATTTTGGACATGACCATGTAGCAAAAACTAACAATATATGTAACAAAATACGAAATTATTTTACAACATTTTTCTAGAAATATGTAAAAACTTGCGACGTGTCAAAAATCAAATGTAGCATTTTGGACATGACCATGTAGCAAAAACTAACAATATATGTAACAATCCACTCGCGGGTATTTTTTTGTCTGGCTTCGACGGTGCAGCATAACAGCTTATGGCCCATAGGGACCACTCATGTGGAAAAAAAGGCGGAAAATGTGAACGCACTGGGCATTTTCCTGTGTAGGTCGAGCGGATACGCAAAGCGGTACGAGGACATTGTCGGAGGAACTTGCACACACATATGTATTTTAGCTAAGCATGCAAACAACTAGCTTGGGTGGGCACATTCATGTGTACGTGCAGCCAATAGCACATAGCTAGGATTAAAAAAAAGGAAGTGGTCGGTGCATGCATTGCACAATAAACAAAGGTGGGGTGCGGTGCGGGAGTGTGCTGCTGCACATGTGTCCCGTAGCGGTAGACGGTAGGTAGGCCCTAGGTGGTCGGTGGTGTCGTGTACTCGTGTTGCATCGCTGTTAAGAAAGGAGAGGTACGGCGGGGTCGTGCGCGCGTTCGACCGAGCCGGCTGTAGCTACAGCCAGCTGCCAATTAGCTTTTTCCCTAGATGTATCAATGAAAATTAAGTTTGCTGAAAGTGAATTTGCAATAGATGGGCCGGGAATTCCCTGATTGGGTTTTAGAAGCAGCTAGCCCAGCAGGCCTGCAATCTTCCATTTTTCCGGAAACAGGGCCGGCCCTCATTCATGGTAGTGGTGTCATACAGGGAGGACCAGAAGAAACTGACAATTACAAACAGGTCAACAAAATTGCACCGAGGATCCAAGATGAAAAACTGAAAACGCCATCGGGTCAAGCTCATCCACCACCGCATAGATGCACAACCTAGCGCAATGCCACCATAGACAGAACCACTCGGGGCGAACCACCGGGAGCCAGCTGCACTGGAGCAGAGGGTCTCCATCTTGGCACGGTGACCTGGAGGTTCGCCGGTGAGAATCTTCAGTGTTGAGCCGTTTGCTTCGTTAGATCTTCGTTACGATAGCGAGTTAGCTAGTCACGCATAGTGAACGTAATTCTCATATAAAAACTTGGCTCGACTCATGTTAGTCGAAGAATTAGCTTGTTTAGCTTGCAAAACTCAATGTGAACATCAATGCTTATATCTTTACTATTAAAGTTGGGTTGGTGACTGGCGTTGTTACACTTCGAACGATTCATAACCAATGCCACCACTCTCACCACAATCGATTTTCAGTTGCAGAATACTCTGTACTGGCTACTATTTGATTATATGCAGGCTAGTTATGTTAGCTTTGAATGTAACGGATCAAGTATCCCGTATATTCTGGTATCATACCAGATTGACTATCAAATCCTAGCGGTATATACTTATCCACTCATGCGACCATGCACATGTCTAGCGATTATTTCATACCCCAGTCAACATTTATTCTCTACCTAGATTGAACAACGAATGGTCGACGGGGTCTTGGAAGAACGTAAAGATGCAAAAAAAAAGATGAAAAAATCTAGGTTCGACGACTTCAAAGATTTTTATGTAACTTTTTAGTTTTATATAAGTGATCTTGTTGTCGATCTGATGTATTTTGGTTATTTGATCAATAAATCAGATATTTTTTTAGAAGAAGGTAAATCAGTTAATACTGACTTTAAGTTCCATATCAACAATATAGTCTCTAACACACTTCATGCGCCATTTGGCATGTTATGCACTGCCCTAATGTTTCGATCCATGTCGTTGTCACATGTGTAGGTTTCTTGTTTCATGACAACACGTGCATCCAAATTGTCATTCAAATAGAAAGGTGAGTTTCTTCGTGGCAACGCATGTCTATTTATTTATTTTATTTATTTTGAAAGGTAAACCTGGGTATATTCATCTGAAAAAGGAGTAGAATACAGAATACAACGCAGGCTTGTATTGCCAGAACATGAAAACCAGCACAACAGCGACAAACGCTGAACCACCGCGAGACCCGAAGCCGCTCTCCAGCACCAGCAGCGCCGACGAAGGAGAAGAAGCCAGGCCACCAACCTCCCTGGAAGAAGGAGCTCCCCCACACATGTAGAAGCCGCCAGAGCCGTCCGCCGTCAGACGCCGGATCTTGAAGCGATGAACACCCATCGGCCAAGGCTCTCCAACCACCAGATCCTTCACACCGTCATCCCTGCACTGGATCTAGTCCCGACCCATGACGCACCTGTACAGAAAGCCGCAAGACTCGACGCCGGCGCCGGAGCACACGCCAACGCCGCGGAAGAGAAGTCCCGGCACAAAATCCACAGCTATTGGCTTCACCCCCGCCTCTCCACCCACAGCCAGGAAGAACAAGCTCGCCGCCACACACGCCGGCCGAGCAAACCCTAACCTCACCATCCACAGCGGATGGCAGGAAACTACAACCGAAAGCTCACCAGCACCATCCGAAGAAACAACGCCAACAGGAGGAGAGAGCTCCGGCAAAGAAAGCAAAGACGCCGCCGCCACCTCCTCCAGAGCGCCGACGCCACGCACACCTAGCACACACCTTTGTACACGCCGAGATCGAAGATCCGGGGTTCCCCCACCCTCCCACGGCCGGAGCGGCCGCCGGAGAGGGGAGGAACCCGCGGCTTCGCCGGCGGACGCTGGCTGCAAACGAGTCGCCTCCCTTTTCTCCTCTCGGGTACTGTAGCGAAGGGGAAAGGGGAACGAAAGCTCTCCGTTGCATATAACGCATGTCTATTTAGTTAGTGTATAGTATATATATCAGTCTACAAAAATATATTTCGAAACATAGTTTACTACACAAACTACACAACCAATAATATACACCAAATAGGCACACTATATACTCCACAAATGACAACAATCGACAGTAAAATTGTATTTGTTCGAGCTTAACGAGTTAAAGAGAAACTCATTAACTCAACTCATTAAACTTGGTCTATTGACGAGCTTAGATTGAAACTGGGCTTGACTCACTATGCAACAAGTTCGATCCTGGTCACAACCTACTCGTTTAACTTTCAAATTTTTAGTTTTAATTCCAGACCAAGGGAGGGGCCATTCACCGTGGTTCCCTACTTTCAATAAAAGAGCGGGATTCTCTTATGTTATGAATATTTGATTACTCTGTAAATGGATTTGAAAGTTAGAAAATGAGGAGTGCATGTGGCAGAACATGAACTTACAAAAGTACTATAAAAGAAATTTACTACTCCCTCCGTCCAAAATAAGTGTCTCAAGTTTGCCCAAAAGTGGATGTATCTAGACATGTTTCATGTATAGATACATCCACTTTTATTTTGTTTTTAAACGTTATTTTGTGCCACTATGACTAAAAAGAGGTCAGGTGAAACCATGAATCATGGTCCATCTTGTACTGTACGAAACACGATTTACATTGCTAAACTCACTTTTATTTTTATATGTTAATTAATCCAAAAATAACAAAAAGAAATCTTTTGCATTTAGTTACGTTACTTTTGTTTTTAGTCTCTTTCTAATAGTCGTGTGTGCCTGACACTCACGCGGTTGAGTTGGGGACACAAAAAGATTTCTCCCTATTTTGTAACTGTTGTTGAAGCGGAGAAAGGAGAAGTTGTTGCTTCCTAAATATCGTATAGACCCTGAGTCACTCTTGTGATGAAAACTCTCGCTTGTTTTGTCACTCTGCACTTGGAGTTCAAACGAACGATACACAACTAAAATTTATTTCCATCTCCATTCGAAACTGAAAGAGGCAGGTACATAACTTTTTTCGATAAATGTAGGTACATAACTAACTCTTTGCTAAAGAGATTTTCTAGTACTCTCCATACGAAACTGAAAGAGGTGGGTAACTGACTCTTTGTTAAAGAGATTCCTACTACCGCAACTATTCATGTATCTTAGTACTCCCCATGTAACGAGATTATAAATATATATTTTTTGCCGACTTATTTTTATATTTATATCGACTAAGGAGTAAAAAGAATGAGCATATTACGGTAAAAACGAATGAACAGACAAACTAAAACTCGTTTATATATCTGTGATTCAAAAAAAAATCTTATAATTTGAAAGGTCGAAAAGGAGGGAGCAGTATAAATGAAAACACACCGTTTCAACGAAGAAACCGGGTTGTAGGCAGGTGAAAACTCGGTTTCGGCTGACACATGCCCCACGTGTCACTCAGCGCCATCTATAGGATTGGAATGTAATGGTTAGTTCAATCCTTTGAGAAGAGCAATTGTGTTTGATGATAAAGAAAAAGTAAAGGATTGTAAAAAAGAGCCCCTAGTTTTATACTACTTTCCTCTCCTCCCCACCGCTTAGTTGAGAGTCAGCCGGCGCGTCCACCGCTCTTCCCCGGCACGCTCCCCTCTCCTCTCCGGCGGCTTTGCCGTCTGGCGTGGAAGGAGATGTGCTGCGCGGGCTGTATATAGTTGTTTCTTAGGGTTAGCTTTTGTTGTGTGTGCCCAAGTGGCGTCTGAGGGTAGGATGGCGATCTCCTGCGACCAGATCCGCCGCGCCGGAAGCTCCTTCTACCTCGCTGCACTCCGCTGGTGGCAGGCGGTGACGCAAGGGAGGTCGACGGGCTTCTGCATCCCTCCAAATAAGGTTCGCTTCCGAAGCTTTGAGCTGAGGTTCTTGGGCCAAACCTGGCTCGGTCTGGTGGTTTCTCTCCTTGCTGTGGTTCTCCCATGGACAGAGGCGAGGGCGGTGAAGATGAGAGACATGGACGGCTTCTTCAATAAGGCCTGCTCCCTGGCTTTCTTTTGCTGTAATTTCTTTATGCATCTGTCTCCTCCGGCTCGTGGCGGGAGCTTCGAGTTCGACGGCGGATTTGGATTTCTCGTATGGAGGCAAAAAGCCAGGTCTATCGGCAGTTTGAGATCTGGTGGTGACGGTGTTGGACCTGCTTCCTCAACTCGCCATGGTGGCGGTGGGGAGGAGCTAGATGCAGCGCAGCATGATCGGCGTCTCGGCTGTCCTGGAGTTGCGATGCTGCAGAATGGAGAACACACTCGGCGCCCTTTGTTTTGGCGGCCGACTTTGATGACCAGCTGGTGGTCTTCGTCGCCGGTGATGCATGCCGGCGTGTCTTCAACCTCCAGACGGAGGCCCTATTCCGAGCTCGTGGCGGCGCTCCACTTCCTCCTGATGCCAAGTGGTCTCGTCCCCGGCGCCGGTGAGGATGGCCGTGGCGGAAGCTCGTCGTTCACTGGCGGATGCGGAGGACCCAATTGCGTTTCTCATATTCTGTTTAGGGTCTTGTTTGTAAGAAGTAGGGACCTATTAGTATTTGTGTTCTCTTGTGAGGTTCCTACTGTAATTTGTACCTGCACCGCTGAATATTAAGAGGCATCCAGGCCCTTCGGGGCCTCTCCAGTGTTCAAAAAAAAAAAAAGATTGTAAAAAGAGCTTGAAATGAATGTTAGAATTCATATGGAAATTAGTATAATGATTCCTATAGGAAAATTTTCCTATAAGAATCAGATAAAATTCTTCAAAAAACATTTATAGCTCATTTGAATCAAGCACTGAATGAAAACACACCGACTCAACGAAGAAACCGGGCTGTCGGCAAGTAAAAAACTCGGTTTCCGGCTGACACATGCCCCACGTGTCACTCACCGTCATCTATCCGCGTGTGGATAACTTCGTATCGAAGTCAAGCTCTGCTCTTATCTCCTCTCTGCCCCATCGCCTGCGATCCTTTCACACATCATTCATAACACTCCCACGAACACCCTTCAAATTATTTTATTTATTTTATTTATCAGTTTTCCTACATTTTTTAAAGTCGAGAAATACCTTATCCATATCATCAGAAAAGTACAGGGTATCTTCTGCATTTTTTGGACGACGCAAACGTAAGGGAGAGGGAGAGGAGGGGAGAGGCGAGACGCCACCGGAGAGGAGCCATGGGAGGAGGTGTCATGCGCACCGCCGCGAAGGTCGGCCTCGCCGGGAGCGCTGCTGCGGCGGCGGCGGCCGGAGGACGCTTCCGCAACGTCGCTCCGGCTTTCGCGACGGCCCCCGCCGCCGAGGCTGCCGCGGCGGCGTCCCTGGTGTCCGCGGCCGGGGAGATCCCCGCCGTCGCGCCGGCCGGCTCGCAGTGGGCTTCCTGGGAGGTGGATGACTGGGAGTTCGCGGACTGGAGGGACGCGGCGGTTTCCGATGCGGAGGATGCTGTGGTTGGGGGCCGAGACTGGTGTTCGCGCCGCCGTCGCTGGAGGAAGCCGAGGAGGCCACCTCTGAGCTCAGGGACGCTATAGACAGGTGAAAAATCTCGACTTGGATACGTTTCTTATGCGGATTTTTCGAATTGGAGGGCGAATTGGTCCGATGTGCCTGGTTATTCTTGGGGACAGTTACTTATGATGTTCTTCTGATTGATTTAATGCTTTATTGGAAATATGCTCGTTCTGATCTGATGGTATCTAATGGCTTGTGTCGGATTAGGCCTAAGATTCGTGCTGCGTAATATGGTGCTTTTTTTATTGTAAATGGATGTGAAGACTTCACTTCATCTACTTCAGGAGAAAGAGAAGAATCTCATATATGATTAGAATTTCAAATCTTTAAAGATATTATTATACTGTATGAGACTGATCAATTATGATTTAGTTGAGGGGATTGTGCAAATTTTTGTACGAGAATCACTAAATCAGAAATAAATATTAGTGTCAAAATATAATAAATATGCTACGAAGTTAGAAGGACTGTCTGTGTCTTAAATTGTCATCAAAATCATGGTTCCATTTTACGATCGTCGCTGAGAATTCCAGGATCACACCCCCATTATATGAGTAGTGAACAGGAAGGTGACTCCAGTTTGTTTTTCTTATATTGCTCCAGTTGGCCAGTTCAACCTAACCCTTGAATAGGTTATATGATATCACCACATCCGGACATCCCTTCGACACTGTGGTTGCTCTCTTCTGTATTGCTGGAGAAACCTTTTGTGCATCCCTTAAAAATGTTGTTGCCTTCTGTATGGATTGACTATTTGTTTGTTTGACTTAGAAATAGTTGTTTCTCAGTCAACACTTATAACCATCCAATTAAGATCTTCTCATCGCTTTATACTTGCACAAATCTTCATGGTCGGATTGGATGGTTCTTATCGTTGTCTTAGAAATAGTTACTTATTCGCCTGAGAAATAGCAAAACCGTTTCTTATATTGAAGTATATATGCTACCTTAATTCTTTCAGAATCTGTTGCATATGCACATATTTTCTATATCTGCATACATGTTATTCTATCATTTCAGAGTGGTGTTTAATATCTTCCAAAAAAATAATTGTTTGTAGGGTTTATTTTCCGGAGACTCCAGTACAAGTTGTTAAGGAACATGATCGAGAGCTTAACAAGCTGGGAGCTGATGCGTTAATTCCTGCTATGCCAGGACATGTAGTGCAGGCTTTTACATTTTTCACGTCAAACTCGGAGGCTCAGGTAAGTAACTGTAATACTTTGCTACTGTTTTGGCTAATCTTCATTCAGTCAGCTGTCAATACCATCTTTACATATTGCATTGTTCGTTGCTAGCAATGTATACTCATAAATTTTTATTGAAGTTGCTTTTGGAAAGAGATTACGTAAGTGTAATTGAATGCACCTGTTACAGCTGCAGATTGGTTGTGTGATACAGTCACCAATCAGTTTATAGCTTGTTATTATTGTTTTTCTATGTGTCCTACTGTCCTTGTTAAGTTTGGTAGATCATTTACTTTTACTTTGTTTAAAAGTGTGTTGTACTGTTACTGAATTTTATATGGAATGTTGTAATTTTTTTAAGTTGCATAGTTTCCAGAAGCACGGCACCTTCTCATTATTAGATAATTTGTGTCAGGTGATTAATTATATGTAACATAGCAAGATTTAGTTCAGCTGAGTCATTCTTTTTTTTCCAAAACGGCTGAATCATTCTGACATCCCGTTTCTTTCACTTATGTTTTTTGTCTTGATCTCCAGAGTGTTGTTGCGTCGCTTGCATCTGATAAAAATGTATGGGACGCGGTGCTGAGAAACGAGAAGGTTATGGAATTTTACAAGAGTCACCAGCAAAGTATGACTCACCTTTTTTTATACTAAGTTACATATTCTGTTAAATGTTTTGAGCGAACTGTATGACCACTATTGACCTGTTTTGAGGTACTGTATGACCATTTTTACTATCTTCTCTTTTGGTACAGCTCTGGTTAATACTTTCCCTGAGGATACTGGCTCAGTAGAGTCACCGGAGAAATCTGAAGACGCGTCTGCATCCACAGACGATGAATCCCCTGGAGAACTACCTAAGGGCTCACCTTTATCGGACTTTGTGGACAATGCGAAGAAGACAATGATGGAGATGGTTGACAACATAACCAACTTTTTCCAAGACATGTTCCACAACCCGGCAGAAACTGAGGCCGGACCAAGCTCATCCGCTAAAAAGGGTAGCTCCCCTTCTTTCGCCGAGATGGCGGCTGGTGGATCATTCATGGCCCTTGCTATGGCGGTCATCTTAGTTGTTCTGTTCAAGAGGGTCTGAGATATGCAAAGCCAAGCCATCTTGGTGCCGATTGTGGCTTAAATCCGTCGAAAATAACTTGCCTGTCGTGTGGTGTTGTTAAGAACTACGGTTGTAATGTACAGCGTGTGTCTTGCCGTACTGTGTCAGTCGAAGCTTTCAGAGTCTTGAGACTCTCAAAACTCTGAAAGCTTCGACTGACAGTTGAGACCAGTATAATAAAAGACATGTTAGAGTATGTATCTTCTGTTCCAGAAAAAATGTTTTGAGGGCGTTAGATGTGTGATCTAATGTGTACTATGTTTCGCAAAAAATGTGATTCCGGTAGAAGTGAAACTGAGGTTGCAAGAAGATATTGTTTATATTTTGGTGACACTGAATATCGAAAATGCAATAGGAAATCGGAGCAAGAGTTGGGTGCAAAAAGAATTTTGGAGTGTCTGACAACTTCTGAGGCACCCTGCGGCAAGCCGGAGTAGGCAGGAACTGAAAACTACATGGCTGAACTATGAAGATGCAAAAGAAATGCTGAAGGAGATCTTCAATTTGGAATTGAAAGGAAGATTTGTCCTAAAGTCTTTTGTGGTACGGGTGGCCTGGTGGGTTACTCGCAACAAAAGAATGCATTTGACTTAAAACGACACCTAACAACACTTCGAAGGGTGGCTGAGGCTTCTTTGTGAGAGACAGTGACAGCGATGTTGTAGGAGCTGGATCTCTGGAAGGGCCTCTTAAGCACAAGATGTGCTACATAAGCATGTTTAAACGGCATTAGATGGGCGACGGACTGGGGTACTGACGCCATGCTCGCAGAATCTGATTCGTAAACATCCAGTTAGTGCAAGCAGCCAATTCCAGAGCCTATGACATAGTCTGAATGATGTTCTCATCCGGGAGATCAAGTCCTACCTCCGCCTGAATTTCGTCCTAATCGTTGTCACAGATTTTGTAATGAAGTGGCTGACGCTCCGGCGTAGTACGGTTCTAGTCTAGCACAAGAGCCTGCCGTTGCTTGGACGGGGCACTCTCCAGACCTTGTTGATGTTTTCGTGACATAGCGATTCAGCTAGATCGTCTGGGCAATAATATGCTCAATGTAAACCAAAAAACTATATAGTTCCTTTTTTTACAATGTAGTAAGTATTTCATTAATCCTGCAACTGATTATATAAATTTACCATGCGTGGAGATCTGGTTTCCAATCTGCAATCCATCTAAATCACCGAACCATTTATCCATTTACATGCTACAGACAGTGCTGAAGCCCAACATTTTAGGAACTGAAGGTGTACAAAATGTGAGTACATAATAGAGAAAACACGTTAACAGAAAAATCCCAGTTCGTATTAAACCTCAAAAGCTTTTGTGTGAACTATAACACCTAATATTTATCCATGCCTACAAAATAACATCATGAGTCTTTGAGACCATGCTTTTTATACATTAAACTTGGTCAAGTTATACAACAGATTGGAAAAATAACAGGTGAGCCACTAAAGAGACAACTTTCTTTTACGCAATGTGAAACATAGAATCAGTAAGTTGTTAGTAAGCTCCAGGATGGCACAGTCTGCTCTTCATATCGAAAGAACCTCGATGTCCTCCTCGGCAAGGAATGTCTTCCCTCTGTTAGCATTGCTGACTCTCCGCTGGGAGGACGGAGGGCCTCGCTGCGTTAAGAGAACATTTCAGCACACACAGGTATAGGTATGTGGTTTCAGTTGGTACCAGGATGAGAAATGGTGAAATTGTCTGTGTGTAATACCTTCCGCAATACAAATGCAAGGTACAGATAGGATACCTCCCACTCATCCTGTGATAGCGTACCTGCATAGTTTTTTTATGGTAAGGTAATGAAATGGCATTTACTAAGGAGATTTAGTCTACTCCCTCCATCCCCAAATATGGTGTATATATTTAGCCAAAATGTCAATGCACTTTAAGTTCGACAAGTATATATATACCAAATGACTATCATTAGATCAAACATAACATACATATTTTCATAATGTATTTGTTCATATTCCCTTCTATATATTTGGTCAAACTTAGAGAGCGTTGACTTTTGACTAAATTTATACGCTATGTATTTGGGGACCGAGGAAGTAGTTACTTTGGCCCTGTCGTCCATCACCAAGAGCACCTAGCCTCCGCATGAGATCACCAAATTCTGGCTTTTCCAAATACTCATTTACAAATTCATGGAAGTTCTTCCTCAGAACCAGCTCAAGATCATACTGCAAAAAGATCACAGGTTTTTTGGTCATAACATCAGTATTCTGTCTGTGCAGCAAATACATGTAAAAGATAAAGATAAATGATAACAGAAAAATAACGTGGAATAAATTTCCAAAAAAAATGAAATCAACTTGTTGGAAATAAGGAAAACGTGCAGAGGTCATCACAGCAGACTGGGCAATAGAATAATTGCGTACCTCCTCCGCCAGTAATTTGAAGAGATGGAATGGAACAACCCACTCCGGGCAATCAACTGCATCCTGCATGTTGCCAATGAATTTGTTACGAATAAGTTTTCATCATTTTGTGTGAAAATAAATAAATTAATGTAAAGAAGAAAGATGAGTAGGTTACAGCATAGGATAATAATAAACACCCAAAAAGTTGTAACAAGACAGGCATACGTTCCTCAAGGGCAATGTTGAGGACATTCACTTCTAAACTATGCATGTCAGTATGTAAATGCATAAATAGGTGTGGAATTTGTCATAAATAGGTCGTATGTAAATGCATGTACACCATTTCAGTTCCATTCAACGCTGTAGGGACTGAAGCTATTAGAAATAGTGCATGCAAAATCACGATAATGCACTCTGATCGGATTTTAATTACATCGTCATTTTCACATTTTTCCCTTACGAATTAAGGAACATAATGTGAACATCAGTGTTCAGCTTGAAAAACTAAAAAAAGCCAGCTATAGAAGGCACAAATTATTGAAAAGTAGATCCTGTTGTCACCTCTAAATGAAACTTGTACTTGATACCAAAAGGTCTGGATGCCGGGAATTTCTACACCATCAAGGAAACAACATAAAAAACAGTTAGAAATGAAATTAAACACACAAGAAGTTATTATAAATAAACGCACATACCTTTTTGGTGTACTCTTCACCAAAAGTAATGCAGTAAACACTGTTTCCGAACTCCATTGCTTCGGCTGAGGATATAAATATTGTATCACACATCTTGTGACAAGTACAGTATAATTTGATGAGACCAATCTATAATTCAAGATAGTTACATACTTGCTCTTAGCCTTTTAATGATGACATTAGCATCAGGCATCGTCCCAATGAAAGTGCCTCCAGGACGAAGCAATGCAGATATGTTAGCAAGGGCTTGTCTTGCACGTGCTTCAGTCGACCATGAGTAATGCATTGCAAACTGAAATAAATAAAGAGATCGTCCGAATGGGACATGTAATCAATATTCCAACAGTTAGCTTGTTACAATCATGCCCATTTAGTACTCAGACATTCTAAATCTCCTGATGGTGCATTACCTATTCAAAGTAGATTAAAGATCACTGTACTTGCATTTTATTTGCTGGGCATAACAATGCTACTTAAATTTCAACACCTTTTCAGGAAGATTTGTTTGAATGACAACTGTCAATAATATTTGCACTATTTAACAGTTATTTTATTTTATTAAACGTTCAGAAATACAAACTTCTTAGACAAAATTTAAATATAGACGGTTGAACTAACCAAATAATAACTAAATAAGAAAATGAATACTTGTTCACTGGAATATGAAGCTAGGCCACTCACCTGGCAGCTGCATATGTCAAATGGAGCATCCTCAGATAAATACTCATCCAGACGAGTCTACAAAAACAAAAACAAAAGAAGCATTGCCATTTAATTCATAGTTGTTGATGAGCATGGAAACACAAATAAAAGACCTGACACATTGAGGTAAAGCATATTCTTCCTGGTGAAGTGAAAGCATAAAGAAAAATCATGTGCAGCCAACAAAACTTATGAATATGTTGGTATGATTTGGCTTACAACAACATACAGAATTCAACACTTGAATAGCTGCGGCACTAAGTCCAACAACATTTGCAGTCTGCTTCAGCGTACATAGCACATCACGTTCGGTTTGGTTAATTAGGTAATGTGTACCATTTATTGTTGCTTATACCTCGAAACAATCCGCACAAATAAGCCGTGCAGGAAAACTGAACTTCTTCCGTCGTTGTTGATCAGTGTCACCGTTATAACGGGTCATGCAATCTTTTATCTGCAAGTATATAGCTCCAAAGTTACCCAAAAGCATCAAAATAAACTGGGTACAATATGATTACAATTTGAAGTGTTCAATATGTTTCTGCCTAGTTGAGACCTACAGGAGATTGTTGGAGACTTAAAAAGGATGCACAACTTTCTCTGGTCCGAGACTGGAATTATAAATCTTCAAGTTACTAACTGACCATAAAGTGAAATATAGGTTGAATATATGGTTACCACTGCCTTGAGATTAGTTAAAATTTTCAAATGATGACAGTACAGGTTACATATTTAACTCTGCCAGACAATGGCATGTACAGTACAAGTCTGCTCTAGACAGAAAAACAGAAGGCATGAATGCCAAAGCATTATAGAGAAGTAGAAACCTAACTCATGAACCACATATTACAATATGACATCAACTTATGTAGTTATTTGCATATAATCTAGATGTCTCGTGTGATGAGGAACTAACCGAGCCTTCTGCAATATCAACTCCTACATAATAGCCAACCCTGGCCTTATCCCACTTTATCAAATCACCTCCCTGCATTACATAGCAGATGAGCATTACCTTGAACTACAAGAATCCCTGCTTACTTCAATGAACACTCAGAAAAGACTGCTTACCTTGCCACAGGCAAGATCAAGAACGCAGTCTCCTGGACGCGCATAGAGCTGGACTAGGACGCTCTTTATCTGCCACAGGTGACATTTAAGGATTAGCACGGCCGCTTACTCATCGTACAGGTGACATTTTCTCAATGGTTTTAAGGGGTGAATAGATGGGTAGCACGGTAAGCAGCGTACCCAGTTGTTGAGCTTTTTGAGGTGGATGATGGGGCTGTTCTCGCGCTCCTCAAGCGTCTGGTTCGAGCGGGCGCTGTAGTGGTCCGCCACATGGCGGGCGTGCTCCTGCTCCTCCGACCTCCCATACCCGCCGCCGCCTACGCAGAACGCAAACCCTAATTAGATATCCGCCGCACAGGATTGGTGGGTTAGGAATAGGTACCTGGGCTGAACTGTCGCTTTTGGACGGAGGCGAGAGAGGAGGAGGGCTCGTCGCGGGGCCGCTTGCTCATGGCTGCCGGTGATCGCCGCTGGCCTTCCGGGTTGGGAGAGAGGAGGAGGGATTCGGTTCGGGTGGGGTGGGGAACGAACACGGATCCGGTGACATGCCCATGGCGGCATGTCACCGATGAACAGTGCCGTGCCTGGCACTCGGATCGAAAATGAGCAGACCAGATTTAAACACCATAGCGCGTCACTGTAGATGATCATGTAGCAGATGCACTGTGGCAGATACCCTGTAGAGCGCGCACTGTAGCAGATGCACTGTAGCGTGTTCATCTATCCATCGATTTTGGATCCAACGGCAAAAAACTAGGCGCATGTCACGGTTACTGTTCATCGGTGACATGCCATGCCTGGCATGTCACCGGATCTCGATCCGTGGGGAACTGGGTATGTTTCACTTGTTCGGGTGGGGTGAGCTTGTGCGGTAGACCGCTATTATACACGCGTTCTGCCGGAAAGGAAATCCTCCGACTCCGACTACTCTTCTTCAGGTAAACCCGAACGAGATCCTCTGACGTACAACCATCTACTACCTCCGTTCTAAAATACTTGTCTTCCATTTGTCCAAATTCGGATGTACCTAGATGGACAAATGGAAGACAAGTATTTTGGAACGGAGGGAGTACTGCAGAGGGACGTAAATCATTTTTGTTCGTTCGTTTCGCATCCGACGGCAGCAGTCCGAATCGGAGGAAACGCAAGGAAATAGTCAGCCCAAAGCCCAAAACAACGAAGGAAAGAAGGGAAAACAGCGCTCCAAAAAGAGAAGCCTCGCCATCGCCGTCCGCTCGCCGGCAGGCACAACTCCGCCACCACCGCCTTCGTGGCCTCTGCCCCTGCCGTGACCTCCGTCGCCGCCGCGGCAATGCCTGCCTTAGTGCTTTGGAAGTTCGCCACTTCGTCGCCACGGTAGCTCCGTCATCCTGGTCGCCGCGTTCGACCTCTGCGCTGCCACTGTCCATGCGCAGGCCGGTTGCGTCCTCCAAGAGACCAAGAGGACGAGAAGGAGTCCGTGTCCTTCTCCTCTGTAGTGTGCACCATCTTTTGTTGGATTTGAACTGCACGGTTCAGACCAATCACAGAATTCTGAACATGTACTTCTGTCCAAATATTCTATTTTTGGACAATGATGTGCTTTGATTTAAGTGAGAGTTCATGCTATCATTTTTGCACCATTCTGCACATGCAAACAACAAACTTTAGTTCAGCTTTAGGTGACATCCAATTCAGTTCAGTTATGCGCAATGGTTGCCATTTTGTTCAGTTTAAATCGAGTTGTGGGTGCCATGCATCCCAGTTCTTCTTGTTGAATCCTCTAGGATCAACTAGCTCAAGTTTGAGCCACACAAGGAGAAGATTAGCAGGTTACCTTGATCTTGTGATGCAGTCATGTCTTCCGTGGATGCTCAGATCACCTAGGGATTGAGCCGTTCGTGCTTGGTTCTTCCCAGTGTTTCGGTGCAAGCTTGATCGGTAAGCTAGGGGCTAAGGGTAAGAAGAAAAGTGAGAGCCGTAGTCCTTTCTCCCATAAAAGCCCCTTATATATTAGCACTGCACACCAGGGGAACCAGCACTTTGAGTTGTTTTTTTCCTCCGATCAAGGCACATCAAAACCGACCTACTGTAGCACGTCGGTTACTGTAGTCCGGCTACTGTAGCAGCCGAAAAGGTTGACCTAGTAGAGCAGCCTAGATCGTCCAAATATCCAACATTATCCCCCTTGATCGTAAGGCTGAACTTTACAAGCTCATTTTTTCAACAAAATAACACACTAAGACGAAAAGATTATAATAGTCAATTAGGTACCATTTAATCCAGTGACTATAATACATCACTTCATATCAAAATGAACTTCTTTAACTTATGAGCTCCATAAACTTTATTCACATAATGCATTAGCTTTATTTACATAATTCTTTACATAAACATCATAAACTTTACAGACTCATCTTTTGATAAAATGGTACACCAAGCCAATAAATTACAGCAGTCAATTAAGTACTGCTGAACCAAGTGACTATGGTTCCCATTCGATCTCAAAACGAAACCGCAAGAGACGGTTTAGACAGTTTGGTTTCTCCGGTTTGTATGGTTTCAAACTGTTCGCAAGATCTCGCACGTCCTCGGCCGCAACTTCACGCACAGGCCGCATCATCCCGTCCGCCTCGGTCGTCGCCGGCCATGTACTGCGCGTGGACGCCGCCGTAGCCGGCCACAAACTGCGCGTGAACGCCGCGTCCGGCTCCGCCGTCGCCGACCATGTACTGCGCGTGGACGCCGCCGTCGCCGGCCACCTACTGGCTACTGCGCGTGGACGCCGCGTCCGCCTCCGCCGCGACGGCGCTGATATCTACGCACTCTTCTATTCTTGTAGACAGTGTTGGGCCTCAAAGTGCAGAGGTTTGTAGAACAGCAGCAAGTTTCCCTTAAGTGAATCACCCAAGGTTTATCGAACTCTGGGAGGTAGAGGTCAAAGATATCCCTCTCAAGCAACCCTGCAATTAAGATACAAGAAGTCTCTTGTGTCCCCAACACACCTAATACACTTGTCAGATGTATAGGTGCACTAGTTCGGCGAAGAGATATTAAAATACAAGTAATATGGATGATTATAAGGGGTAATTGCAATCTGAAATAAAAATGGCAGCAAGCAAACATGTAGCAGAACTGGTTGTAAACGGTGTTTCAATGCTTAGAAACAAGGCCTAGGGATCATACTTTCACTAGTGGACACTCTCAACAATAATAATATAATTGAATACATAGATATTTCCTCTTCACTATGCTACTCTGAATTATTCTCTCGTTGGATAACGAACACCAATCCACTGCGTAGGGCTATTAAAGGTCGCATTCCACATCTAGGGAACCACACACTGTCAACTTGAGCGCCCTAAAATAGTACTAGACAAACACCACAATTTCATAGAGACATCCAACACAAATAATAACTCATGATAAGTATTCCTGTAATCTTTAGCCTAAGAGCCATACACGGTGCGCACACTGTCAACTTCGCACCGTGGGACAAAGGTGACTCCGGAGTTTACATTAATAAAACCACTCAAGTAGCATATAAGATAATGAAGAGTAACATTATGGATTCAACTAGATTACAAAGCTCATGATCACATAAAGATCACACCATGGGAGAGAGAGATAAACCACATAGCTACCGGCATGAGCCCTCAGCCCCGATGGAGACTACTCATACATGGTCATGGTGATGAGGAGCTTGATGGAGAGGTGCAGCCCGGAGTGGAGGCGGCGGCCGGCGGCAGCCAGGCGCGGCGGCGGCAGCCCGTGGAGGCGGCGGCGGCGGCCCTTGGAGATGGTGCTGGTATGGAGGAGGTTCTCCACCCCAAGACGGCTGCCTGGGAGGAGGAAAATTCGTGGTATGGGGGCCTCCCCACGAGTTAGGTTTCCTCTCCTTATATATGCTCTCGGATTCCCGTCATCTCCTTTAGGGTTTCGGTAGAGCGGCGATATCTGGAGCGTCCGAACTCGGAATTAGGCGAATTTTAAGTCCAGATCGATTGGCAGAAAATTCCCGCAACTTTCGCGACTAGACTTTTTCTGTTTGACGTCGTCTTCTGTCCGGTACGTGACAATCTCCGAAAAACGTTTTCAGACAGATTTCAGGAAGGTCTCGATTCGACTCCAACAAGGTTTCCTTTGCCCAATTTTGATAATTCCTACACATTAAAGTGTAAAACAAGAACATTGTGCACTTTGGCAACTATTAGTAGGTTAGTCCAATAAATGTCATAATATGATATAAAGTATATATAAAACATGTAACAATTGGTATAATATCAACATGGAACATCAGAAATTATAGATACGTTTGAGACGTATCAAGCATCCCCAAGCTTAGTTCTACTCGTCCTCGAGTAGGTAAAACGATAAAAACAAAATAATTTTTGAGGTGACATGCTACCATCATAATCTTGATCAAATAGTATTGTAAAGCACATGTTATGAATGAAGTGATCCAGGTCAATGGTCTATAGTTTGCTAGCAAGTAGATAATGAGCAAACAACTGAATCATATAAGCAAAAACTTTTCATGAATAGTACTTTCGAGACAAGCATCAAAAGTTTTGCATAAGAGTTAACTCATAAAGCAATAGATTCTAAGTAAAAGGTATTTAACCAACACAAAGGAAGATTTAAGCTTCAGCAATTGCTTTCAACTTTCAACATATATATCTCATGGATATTTGTCAACACAAAGCAATATAATAAGTGCAATATACAAGCATATAAAAATTGTTGCACCAAAGTTGACACTAGTGTTTGCTTCTGAGATAGAAAGAAGTAGGAAAACTGACTCAACATAAAAGTAAAAGAAAGGCCCTTCGCAGAGGGAAGCAGGGATTAAATCATGTGCTAGAGCTTTTTAAGTTTTTGAAATCATAAGAGAGTAAAAATAAGTTTTGGAGGTGTTTGTTAATTGTCAACGAATCAGAAAATGGAAAGTACAATATGACCCCTGCCAACCAGACTTTTAAGAGCGGCTCCCATGAAGGACGTTATTTCTACCAGCAAGGCAGATCATCCTCTTCTCTTTTGTTTACACATGCAGATATTTCACTGTTTGTCATTGCTTGACTGATAAATCAGGGCAAAAATGTGAAGAGAATTAAGCGGTTAAAGTTGTAATTAATTGGGACTGGGCACCCCATTTGCCAGCTCTTTTTGCAAAATTAATGGATAAGCGGATGTATATGCCGCTAGTCCGGTGGTAAAGTCTGTTTGACAGTTGACATAAAGACATCCACCCCGTCCTCATGAGCTTGGTAAACATTGACACAAAAAGGAGTAATAATTTTTGAATAGTTTAAAGGTAGCACATGAAAAATTTACTTGGAATGGCAAGGAAATACCACATATAGGTAGTTATGGTGGACACAATGGCATGGATTTTGGCTCAAGGTTTTGGATGCACGAGAAGCATTCCCTCTCAGTACAGAGTTTAGGCTAGCAAGGTTATTTGAAGCAAACACAGGATATCAACCGACACAGCAAGACTTATATGAAAACATATTGCAAGCATTATAAGACTCTACACTGTCTTCCTTGTTAACCAAACCCTTTTACTAGAAAATATCTAGACCTTAGAGATACCAATCATGCAAACCAAATTTCAACGAGCTTTACGGTAGTTCTTCATTAATAGGTTTTAACTACATGATACAAAAGCTTAAACATGAACTACTTGATAACTCAAAACAATTGACAAGTATCAAATTATCCAATACAGTGATCTACAAGAATATGTAAGCTTTTTCCATTATACCATCTACCACATGCAACATTTTCTGTTCCAACCAAACACCAATCAATTTATTTCAACATAAACTCTCCAAACAATTATAAGTGAAGCAAGAGAGTACTTTCTTTAAAAGAACTAACAGCTCTGAATAAGAGATGCATGAAAAACAGGAGCTAAAAGCATAGCAATAGCTAGATAAGAATACTCAACAAGTATAAGTGAAGAATAGGAGTATTCATATGAAAAAGCGGAGCGTGTCTCTCTCCCAATCAAGAATGCTAGGGTCCAATCAAGTTGACCATAAGAAAAATAAAATACTGAAAATAAAAGCACACAGACGCTCCAAGTAAAGCACATATGATGTGAAAGAATTAAAATATAGTTTCACTAGAGATGACCTGATAAGTTGCTGATGAAGAAGGGGATGCCTTGGGCATCCCCAAGCTTAGACGCTTGAGTCTTCTTGAAATATGCTGGGGTGATCCATGGGAGCATCCCCAAGCTTAAGCTCTTCACTCTTCTTGATCACATTATATCATCCTTCTCTCTTGACCCTTGAAAACTTCCGCCACACCAAACTCAGAGTAATTCTCATTAGAGGGTTAGTGCACAATCAAAAACTCACATGTTCTATAAGGACACAAACATGACAATTACTTTTTAAACATTAGCTACTACTACTGATGTTATGTGAAGCTCTTCCACCTCAAAAAGAATTCCACTCAACACTAGTAAAAGAGAGAATGCAAAATAAAAGGCAGAATCTGTCTAAAACAGAACAGTCCGTAAAGACGAATTTTTTCGAGGCACTTACGTTGCTCAAATCGAAAAACTCAAAACTAACGAAAGATGCGTACATATCTGAGGATCACGCACAAAATTTCAGATTTAAATAATTTTTCTGTGATTTTACAGAAGCAAAACGGTGAACAGCAGAAATCTGTTCCTGCGCAGAAATCCAAATCTAGCATCATCTTCCTATTAGAGGCCTTACTTGGCACAACAATGCAAGAAAATAAAGATACAAAGGCATTGCTACAGAAGTAAACAACACCTTGACTCAAATAAAATAAAAATAGCAGAAAATAAAAACAATGGGTTGTCTCCCACAAGCGCTTTTCTTTAAAGCCTTTTAGCTAGGCATGATAATTTTGATGATGCTCTCATATGTATAAGAGTTGAATATGAAAGAGCATCAAGAAGCAAATATCAAACACATTTAAGTCTAACCCACTTCCTATGCAAAGGAATCTTGTAAGAAAATAAATCAATAAAGCACAAAGTGACTAGCATAGGAAGGCAAAACAAGTGAACTTCAAAAATTTCAACATAAAGAGAGAAGACTTAATATTATTGAGATATATGAAGTCATGTCTCCCTCTCATAAAAACTTTCAGTAGCATCATTGATAAAATCCACAATATAACCATCACATGAAACATTCTTACCATGATCCATATGCATAAAAGTATCAATATTTTCCACATAAGCAAAGTTCTTCTTATTAATAACAATGGGAGTAGGATCATCATAAAGAACTCGAACATGATAGACAAGTTGTATATTAGAGGGATGGTTTTGGTAAATCCCTCTATAATTATGACAAGTTTCATGAGGATGATTGTAATTATAGCCTATGTCATAGTTATCTTTATAATAATTATCAAAGACTGGAGGCATAGTATCATCATAAGCAATAGAATAGTTATCTTCCAAAGTGTGTTCATTTGTAAACATATCATCATCATTTTTACTAGAAGGAGAGGTCTCAAATATATAATCATCAGTAGCAAAAGGATTTTCAAAAACATCACTAGGAGGAGAGGTTTCAAAATATAATTATTACTAGCAAAAGGATTTTCAAACACCTCATCCCCAAGCTTAGTGCTTCCTATATCATCATTGGAAGGAACATGGATAGTACTAATAGTATAGCAATTATTAACATCATCATTTTCAGAATTGGTACCCAAAAGATTTTCAATATCAAAAGTAGTGTGCTTTTCCCAATCATGATCACTACTATAAGTAACAGGCATAGGATCATCATCGAATTCAGACTCATCAGCAACAACTATAATAGGAGCAACATGCTTAGGGGAAGATACCGTTTCCTCTCTCCTTTTACTCCTCTTCTTCTTCTTCTTCTTCTCTTCTTCTTTCCCTCTTTAGGAGGGAGAGGCTTGAAAGGAGGCTTCTCCACATACCCTGGTTTATTGTTAGAAACAATAGAAGAAACTTGGGAGGATTCCTCTTTTCATTAATAAGAGTAAAACAAACATTAGTCCTTTCATATTTTGGTAAAGTCGATCCATCTTTTATAATATTTTGTATGTAAGTATTTGCGTGGCAATTATTAACACAATAAGATGACATCCATGCAACACGCTATTCATATCAAAAGCACTCATATCTAACGAAGAAGTTTTTCTTGATAACTCTTCACACCCCAAAAATAATGTAAGTTCATCATGCTGATTAGGAGTGATCATGTTATCACAAAAGTCTCTCGCAGTATCCTTATTAGAACCTGAGCATTGGAATTCGAAATGACCCTCTTTATAGCAAAGTTCACAAATAAAAGGATAGAGGGCACACACTTTTTCAGCAAAATCACTTAGAGCCTTGTACCACGTTCTAGTTTTTTCATTCCTATGATGGATACAATATTCTTCTTCGATTTGATTCTTTTCACAAGGTCTAAGTGCTCCACAAAAATTAACATGCTTATAAGAAATAGTATTTTCAGAAGTTTGAGCATGTTTATTGCAATCATTAGTAACAATTTCATTTTCATGCAAGTGTCTTTGAAAGGTTCATGATACATGTCCCAATTTTCTTTAGGAACATTAATATGAGAAGCAAAGGCTCTACAATAATCAACAATAATTTGAGGATCAAGACCATATTTAGCACTAAGCTCTTGAAAACTAGCAGTTTCAGCGAAAGACTTAATGCAATCATACTCATAGTTTATACCTGATTCTTTACCTTTGTCGTTATCCCAATCTTCAGTATTGCTTTGAATTGTTTCAAGAAGATCCCATTTAGCTTCAACCTTCTTACTTGTGAAAGAACCCTCTGAACAGGCATCTAGATAATCCTTGCAATGACCTGAAAGCCTTGCATAAAAATTAGTAACAATTATTTCCTCAGGAAGCCCATGGTTAGGACATTTGAGTATTAATATTTTCAGTCTCCCCCAAGCTTGAGCAATGCTTTCTCCATCACGAGGACAAAAATTATAAATGTAATTCCTATCTAAATGCATTTCATAAGGGGATAAAATTTAGAGTAAAAGAGAGATTCAAGCTCCTTCCACTCCGAATGATGAGGATCATCTAGTAGCTCATACCACTCCCTTGCTTTGTCCTTAAGTGACAATGGAAATAATTTCTTCATGGCATTTTCTCTTGATAACCTGCAACCTTAAACAACTCACAAAGTTCTGTAAGTTTCAACAAGTGATCATTTGGATGGACTGTTCCATCCCCTGCATAACGTTCATCCATAACCTTTTCAACAATTTCCATAGGTATTTCAAAAGGAATACTTTCAGTAGGTGGATTTAAAATATCACAAGCATCATTAGAATTATCACATATGGGAGACAAAGTATTATCAAAGCAAATTTTCTCCTCCAAAGCTGGGGAACTAAAAAGATCATTTTCATAAAAACTAGCTTCCCCAAGCTTAGACTTTTCCATAGCATTAGCAATAATGGTGTTCAAAGAATTCATGCTAATAACATTGCTATCACTATTATGCAAACAAACTTCCATAGGTTTTTTAATTTTCTCTTCAAAAGCATCATGTCCTAATTCAATATAAAGTTCATAAAGATCTCTAATTTTTTTGTTGTTTTCCATTAAGCCTAACTAGTAAAATAAAAACAAGAAACAAAAAGATATAACCGCAGGATCTAAAGGAGATACCTTCCAACACTTACCTCCCCGGCAACGGCGCCAGAAAATAGCTTGATGTCTACGCACGCTTCTATTCTTGTAGACAGTGTTGGGCCTCAAAGTGCAGAGGTTTGTAGAACAGCAGCAAGTTTCCCTTAAGTGAATCACCCAAGGTTTATCGAACTCAGGGAGGTAGAGGTCAAAGATATCCCTCTCAAGCAACCCTGCAATTAAGATACAAGAAGTCTCTTGTGTCCCCAACACACCTAATACACTTGTCAGATGTATAGGTGCACTAGTTCGGCGAAGAGATATTAAAATACAAGTGATATGGATGATTATAAGTGGTAATTGCAATCTGAAATAAAAATGGCAGCAAGCAAACATGTAGCAGAACTGGTTGTAAACGGTGTTTCAATGCTTAGAAACAAGGCTAGGGATCATACTTTCACTAGTGGACACTCTCAACAATAATAATATAATTGAATACATAGATATTTCCTCTTCACTATGCTACTCTGAATTATTCTCTTGTTGGATAACGAACACCAATCCACTGCGTAGGGCTATAAAAGCACACCTTAAAGTCGCATTCCACATCTAGGGAACCCCACACTGTCAACTTGAGCGCCCTAAAATAGTACTAGACAAACACCACAATTTCATAGAAACATCCAACACAAATAATAACTCATGATAAGTATTCCTGTAATCTTTAGCCTAAGAGCCACACACGGTGCGCACACTGTCAACTTCGCACCGTGGGACAAAGGTGACTCCGGAGTTTATATTAATAAAACCACTCAAGTAGCATATAAGATAATGAAGAGTAACATCTATGGATTCAACTAGATTACAAAGCTCATGATCACATAAAGATCACACCATGGGAGAGAGAGATAAACCACATAGCTACCAGCATGAGCCCTCAGTCCCGATGGAGACTACTCATACATGGTCATGGTGATGAGGAGCTTGATGGAGAGGTGCAGCCCGGAGTGGAGGCGGCGGCCGGCGGCAGCCACGGCGCGGCGGCGGCAGCGGCAGCCCGTGGAGGCGGCGGCGGCCCTTGGAGATGGTGTTGATATGGAGGAGGTTCACCACCCCAAGACGGCTGCCTAGGAGGAGGAAAATTCATGGTCTGGGGGCCTCCCCACGAGTTAGGTTTTCTCTCCTTATATATGCTCTCGGATTCCCGTCATCTCCTTTAGGGTTTCGGTAGAGCGGCGATATTTGGAGCGAATTCTCCGCAACTTTCGCGACTAGACTTTTTCTGTTTGACGTTGTCTTCTGTCCGGTACGTGACAATCTCCGAAAAACGTTTTCAGACAGATTTCAGGAAGGTCTCGATTCGACTCCAACAAGATTTCCTTTGCCCAATTTTGATAATTCCTACACATTAAAGTGTAAAACAAGAACATTGTGCACTTTGGCAACTATTAGGAGGTTAGTCCAAGAAAATGCATAAAATGCTATGAAGTGTATGTAAAACATGTAATAATTGGTATATATCAACATGGAACATCAGAAATTATAGATACGTTTGAGACGTATCAGGCGCCGTCGTCGCCGGCGAGGTGGGAGCTGGCTGGGTTTGTTGCGGTCGGGCGCAGGTTGGATTGGAGGTCGACGGCCTGCGGAAAGAGAGAGGATAGGGCGCTCGGCCTGGTTCAGTGTCTTGCTACTACTGCTGTTTACTGAATATAGCTGTTGTTGACTGAATTTCTTGCTGAATAGCTAGCTCGATCCGGGTTCGTCGCCGACTGCGCGAGTTGTGAAGTCATCTAGTATTACACTGGTTCCACGGTTTGAAACCGGACATAACCCAGCTTGTAACTAACCGAGAACCTGCCTGTGGTAGGATCGTTAGGAGGGTGGTTGTATCTCCAGCCCACCAGAGTTCAAACCCCAGGTTTGACGCTGGTGTTTCTCATTTAGGCGGAATATTCTTCAGTGGGAGGCGACGTTCCCGTCGACAGCGAGGCGCCCGTGGTGACTTCGTCAATCTCAAGCTTGATCCGCCGGCTCAGTCTCTCGGAGGTGCTCATAGGGGTAGGGTGTGCGTGTGTGCATTCATAGGGGTGAGTGTATGCGCGTGTATGTGAGCGTCTGCGTTGTACTGTGTTTCGCAAAAAAAAACTTGTAACTAACCGTAAAACTGGTTTGGTTTGGTCGGGATCGACGGGTTGACCGGTTTGGGACCAAACCATGCACAGACTTAACGGCGAGTGAAGGAGATTTTTTTTCTGAGCTGGAGCGCGCCGTCGGCCGTCTCTCTTTGTTGGACTGGGTTTTGGACCAACGGTTTCGACACGTTTCGACTAGTTCGAGCTGCTGCCATCGGATGGGAAACAAGCGAACCACAAGTAGCATAGAACTGCGTCATCACAACAACTCGGTACAACTGTGGGCTGGGTATTTTTTTAAATCTGGCCCTTTTACGAAAGTAACGACGAATCTGGCCCCTCTACGAAACTATTCTCAAATCTAGCCCCTGAGGTCAGCTCCAGAGAGGATGGCGCAAATCTTGTACATGTCGGCTCCATCCTTATTGGCGCCGACCTCCCGTTTTAATTTTTTTAAGTCCTTAAGAAAATTGTGGGAGTTTTTAGATGGCGTCGAACTGAACAAGTTCGGCCTCATCCTCTTTTTTGGCACCGACCTCAAGAGGCCATATTTGAAAATAGTTTTGATAAGAGGCCATCTATGTGTTTAGTTATTCAAAAGGGCCAGATTTGTCAAAAAATACGTGGGCTGGCAGTTGGTTTATTGGCCCACTCTGACTACTATCGAGAGATTTTAACAAATTGGTGGTTATGTGATTCTTCTAATAATGTTACTTAGGCCCCGTTTGGGAGCTCTATATTTTTTAAGTATTCCAAGAATACTTTGGTTTCTAGAAATATTAAAGTATCAAATACTTTGAGGTGTTTCGCTCTAGTCAAAATTGCAGTTTTATATACATCAATATGTAGAAAACTACACTGTTTTCCAATACTGAAGTATTGGTTCGCCAGGCAGAGGAATACCGTGGTTTTCCAATACTTTGATTTTTAAAATCTTCACGGCCAAACTAAGCCTTATTATTTAACAATTTATTTATGAGGTAAACGAATCGACCATAGAATCACACTTGCTAGTTAACTAGGCACTAATATGAACTCAAGGTGGATTGGTTCCAATCTTTCTAATACGGCTTATTAGATAGGAACTCCAAATGTTGGCATTGCTAGTACGAAAACAATATAGCCGGTGACCATCCATAATTTAGATCGGAACTTCTGATTAGATTGAAATTGGACATAACACTTGTTCTTACTGGTGATACACATAAAACAAAAATAAATAAATAAATTAGGTACAACGGAACATAATATATATGGGGAAACACATAGCAGTAGCAGATTACGGAACATCGTCGACCAGAAAAGCAAGAGATTACATAACCAAGAGAGAACACATTGCAACACTTAGCAAACTAGGAGGAACAGGGTCGACGCCCCTCTCGGTGGAGGACGCGCACGACGGGTACACCAAGGGGACACCCTAGTCTTACAAGAGCCAGGGGTTGACGCGGATGCAGCAAAGGAGGGTGTCACCGACCCAGCAGACATCGTCATGGAGACGTTGAGCGGCCGGCCCTATCGTCCGAGAGCAAGGCTTAGACACCATATCCATCGTCGTCTCGGAGTATATCGCGTTGAGCACGATGTGAGCAGCGACTAGGTGGACAGAGTGTCGTCGAAACACAAAGAACTAGAGTGTGTTACCCCATGCATGTGGTTTGGGACCGATGAACTCAATCGGGTGGCCAACAAGCAGCGGCTCCTCGACACCGAGTAACTTAGTGTGTTCTCACGCCGTCGCACCTTGAGCTAGTGGAGATCTTGGGCTAATGGAGGGATGGAGAGAGGATAGGAAATGAGAGAGTAAGAATGAACAAGTTTGCATGCCCAGGTCAGATAAATAAAGGGACGATATATTCTTCGAGAAGAAAGGGAGAAGAAACAATGAGCCAAAGCGTGTGCACTTAGCGGCATCAAATGGCTTTGTACTGGATTTCACTGGGCCCGCACGGGATATGAGCACTAACGCACACAAACTAGGTTGACATGTAGACTCTATCCGTCCAATGCGTCCATGAAAGTACATATGCACTATCAGTTGTTTTTGAATGATCAACAACAACATGATCATGTTCAAAAATAACATCCTAAAGAACCAAAAGCCGTGTCCGTCTTCCCTTCCCCTCTACAGTGCAGAGAGGCGAAAAAGGGCGAGGCATCGCGATCCCCTTCTCTCCGGCGGTGAGGGCGGGGTTCCCGCCTCCTCCGCTCGCCTCGGCGGCGGGTGGTGGTCGGGATCCTGTTCCTCTGCCTCCGGCTTGTAGATAGGGTAGTTGTAGGTCCCGTTGGCGTCGATTTGGAGAGGATTCGGCCGCCAATCGGAAGAATAATTCCGCCGTCCTTCTTCTCCCTTGCCGGTGCCGGCGGCGCTGGCTTGAGGACGGTGTTTCTGTCCCGCTGATCTATGGATCGAGCGGTTGTTCGTCCCCTCCCGGCGCCGGTGGCAGCGGTGGTGTGGTGGGAGGTTTTGGTCCTCCCAGATCTTCGCATCTGGTGAGGTGTTCATCCTCCGATTGGGTGCTGCGGCGATGGCGGCGCTCCAATCTTGTGAGTAATCCTCTCCCTTCCTCTCTGTCGTTGCACTGGCGTGCTCCCCGGCGACGGTGCAGAGGTTGGGATGTGGTGTGCGGTGCGATGCGGGGAGTGGTGCTCTGCTCTGGCGCTCGGGAGGTGGTGTGGTGGTGGTGGAACTGGCATGGCCTGGCCGCCCCGGCGGCGGGAGATGCTGGAGCTGGTCGTGGGGGTGGCTTGGCCGTGCCCGTTCATCGGCGAGATCTTGCTACTTGCGGCAAGTGGCTTATGCGGTCATCTTCAAAGTTGAAGGTCCTCTCCTTCCAGGCGGGTGGTGGTCGGCTTCTTCTTCTCCGGTGTTCGTCGGCGACGAGAAGCTCTGGTGGCTCAGCGGCTTGCTGCTGTAGTGCTTTGAGTAGAGTACAATCTTCTGTACGAATTTGCGTATGTTTTCTTCTTTGTATCTGTTGATTGTACGCAGGTTTGTACTTCAAAAAATGATCATGTTCAAAAAAAACAACATGATCTTCTGAAGACTGATCATTTTTTCCAAGTATCTACAGGAACTTAGTCCCGGAAGAATATTTTGGTTTAACCACGGCCTGATCCATCGCTTTAATACAAGTCTCATATGAATCCTCTTAAGGTTGATACCATGTGTCATCTAGATCCTAGGCGAACAAAACTAGTCGGTGTCCCTTGAGGAATACTCGACATACGCAAGGATCAAGGAACAGTGACAATCTTATCAAATATCTATTGCACTGCCTCCACTTAAAAGATGCTCCAACGACCTTAAAGACAAGAAGAAAAAGACGTACGAAGAAGCTCGGGGGACTCAAGCAACAGAGCCATCTTCATCAACATCAGGCGCTTGAGTACCTCCCCGCAGACAACACCTACACGAGAACATCAAGGAGCAGACACTATTTGCATGATGCAAAACCATATAAGGTGCTACCTGAGGTACTATCTGTTGTGCGATGATAAACTAAATTCTTAATCACCAACACTCATAGAGTGACCCAGGTTTCCACTATGAAATCATCGCAAAACAACACTACACGAAGACTGTATGATTGAAGATCAAACGAAGCAGACACCTGGACAAAGAGTTGATCCATCGCACATGAAGACTCAGAGCGATGATTGGGGACGTAGATATCTTTTTATACCGTTGAGTCTTATAGGAAAACGTGCTATCAAGGCGGGTGGAACTTCGAGATAAAATGGAATTTGCATAAACTTTATCACTCATACTCATACATGAAGAAGTTATGTGAAAAAAATTCTAGGCATAAGTCAGATTTAACAACGTGGAACACTACTTTCAACACACGTGGAAGGAATGGTTCCGGCCTAGTAAACCTCTGTTAAGGATAATGTCTCGTTATCATAAGCTGATTTCTAGAGAGTTAGAGTTTAATCATAATCACTCGATAAGCTCTAGATGACAGTTTCTTTCATGCACATCATCGTCTTTGGTTAAGACTCAGATACACTTCAATTTCCACGCTTGACACATTGAGCTTAATATCGGATTGATGACAGAGGCCGCGGCCACAACCTTGTGATTCTTATGGCTTTGGGAGCCATGGGGATTTGGTGGGAGCCTCTATTGAGTTGTGGAGTATGCACTATCCTTGTAAAGGTTTGGTTTCCGACCTCAAGGGCAACATATAGTGTCTCGTGTCACTCCACATTGGTGGGGGCACGTAGGAGATACGATGCACCATTTGACGGCTATTCGGAGATCACTTTGTGACTCCGCACCGTTCTAACGGATACTAGCTTCTTTTGTGAAGTGAACTTCTGGATAAAATCTCCGCATCATTGTATGGTTATCTCTTAACCTTTATTTACTTATTGTTGCTAGCTTATCTTGTGTCTATATCTTGCTAGCTTGTATCTTGCTCATTATATAGGTTGTTCACCCTAGTTACATAATCTAGAGAAGTTATATTTGAGAAAATTCTAACATTGAAATGAAAGTAAATTTGTAGTTGCTTATTCACACCCCCACCCCGCTAAACAACCTACTTGATCCTTTCACATCGCATATCTAGTGTCTCCGGATTTCCCCTTGGTCTCTCTCATGTATCCACTCATATCCAGAGAGAGAGAGAGAGAGAGAGTAAGAGAGTACTAGAAGTCGAGCATACAACTCCTTATATCTATGAAGTCATATCCTTTTTACTATTGGAGATTTGACATCTCCTAAATGGTTAGGTGTCGAGCGTCCAAGGTGGGGACTGATGTGGTGGCCTGCAAGCATCCAAGATTTAGATTTGTCGAGGCAAGGTGTTTGGGGATCACCTATGGAGAAGATCCGCCATCATAGATTGGGCAAAGCGAGTGTGCTTGCGCTAGCGGAGAATATGATATTGGTTGATACGTCCAAAATGTATCTATATTTTTTGATTGTTTCATGCTACTTTTATATCCGTGTTACATGGTTATATCATAGTTTTATATCATTTGGTGGCGTTTTTATGAACTAACCTATTAACAAGATGCCCATTGTTAGTTCCTGTTTTTTTTTGCTGATTTTGTATTTCTGAAAACTTGTTAAAAAAATATTCTCATAATTAGACGATATTTGTGCGGAGATTTTTTATCGGAGGGATGGACCCAGGAGCCAAAAGTACGAAACCAGAAGGCATAGGGGGAAGCCACACGTCTGCCGGCCGTAACCCGCTGGCAGGCCGTAGGCTCCACCCACGTGGCCCCACTGCTTACCGCCTCGATACCCAATAACCCTAAAAACATCGGGGATGGCAAATATTTCCACGAAACAGAGACAGAGTTGCCACCGTCACGGAAACTTGATCGGAGGGATTCTGGAGTTCCTTCCCGACACCCTGCTGGAGGGGAAAACCCTCATCAGAGGCCTCTACACCACCATTGGCGTTTCCATGACGATGCGGGAGTAGTCATCCTTGGACTATGGGTCCATGGCAGTAGCTAGATGGTAGTCTCTTCTCCTTGCTCTTCAATACAATGTTCTACATGATCGAGATCGATATGATATAATTCTTATTGTTGTGTTTGTTGTGATCTGATGAATTGTGGTGTTATGTTCAGTTTGATCATGTTATCCTATACTCCCTCCGTATCAAAATATAAGATTTTCTAGCCTTTTTCCGCACACATGTATCTAGACATATTTTGTTGCAAGGTTCATGTGAATCTTGCACTAAACATGCATAGATACATGTGTACAGAAAAAGTCTACAAAGTCTTATATTTTGATACGGAGGGAGTATGTTAGATTGCTTTAATTAAGTTCATACATGCTCTGTGATTTATATAATTGCTTTGGTCAGGTAGTTGTGTAAGTCTCCAAGAGGGGTTATATGTTTGATAGTAGGTTCATGCCTCCTTTAATTCTTGGGCTCGAGTGACAGAAATGACTAAGGGTGAGGATGTGTGGTTGCTATTAAGGGTAAAACGGCGACGTTTATATCTACCTTTGATGATAAATGTTTCTTACATCAAAACTTAGGCAATACTTCGTTACTTCCGCAACTTAATTCCTAGAGTGACAAGCATATAAGTGCACTCGAAGGGGAGTATTTAGGTATAGATGTGGCACTGGTGTGCGGTCTATACAACTTGACGTGATGTCTACATAACTATTTGCCTTGCACTTATCATAATCATAATTCTATCAGTTGTCTAGTTGTAATTTGTTCACCCAACAATTGCTATGTTTTTAGGAGAGACCCCACTAGTGAAACTGTGGCCCCCAATTTTGTACACTGTTTACAACCTCAAATCCACACTTTTAATCATCGCATGCTTACTGGTCCGTTTATACATTTTCGTTTATTTTATTGGTATTATCTTCCACACTATACGTTTAATCCTTTGTTTTGAGCAAGACGGGAAGATTGACAATCTTCTTGAAACGTTGGGGACTGAGAGATATTGTTTCTTGCTTGTAGGTCCACTTGAACTTCGCGTTGATATCAACTACTACTGGTTCGATAAACCTTGTTGGTTTCTTAATCGAGAGAAATTTGCTGCTGCACTACATCATACGTTACACTTGGGGTTCCCAAGAATCATCAGCGGGTGATGCTCGTATGCAAACAAAGATTTGCGGGTCAGCGGGTGATGCTGATGAACCAGGGTGCATGTGTGCATACCCCTTCGAACAAAGATGGAGAGTTGGTGCTGACAGCTCAAACTCCGAGAAACAACTCAAGTGTATTCTTTCTTCCTCTTGATCTTTTTTTACACTTGTTTCCCTTCTCAATGTGAGACTCTTTTGTTCATATACTCTATAATGATCACCGCGACCTGATGTTTACTACGCGCTTCTATTATTTTAGACAGTGTTGGGCCTCTAAGTGCAGATTTTTGTATGACAAAACTAATTTCCCTTAAGTGAGTAACCCAAGGTTTATCGAACTCAGGGGGTAGAGGTCAAATGTATCCTCTCAAGCAACCCTGCAATTAAGATACAAGAAGTCTCTTGTGTCCCCAACACACCTAATACACTAGTCAGATGTATAGGTGCACTAGTTCAACGAAGAGATGGTAAAAGGCAAGTAATATGGATGGTAACAAGTGATACTTGTAATCTGAAATAAAAATGGCAGCAAGTAAACATGTAACAAAACTGAAAGTAAACGGTGTTTCAATGCTTGGAAATAAGGCCTAGGGATCATACTTTTACTAGTGTTTGTTGGACGTATGCCCAAAAGGCAATAAAGTTTAACATTTGTTTCATAATTATGATTTATGATTCTATGCTATAACTGCGGTGACTCCTGGATATGTGATTCAGAGAAAAACTCACTCGCACGTGTAGAGACATGAACAGAATAAAGTATACCCTAGTCTTGCCTTTTAGAATAATTCGTTGATTGCTTGATGACCACGTTTTCCTGGTCTGGGACATTGTTTATGTCAGCATCAATGAGTGGCATATTGTTGGTGGAAAAAATATGGCTTGGTAGACCCAAATCGTTGATATGCTAAAGAAGATTCCAAAGTGTCTTTTGTCCTTAGTGCAATATCACTGGTTATTATATGACATGTCCTTAGACCATGAGGTTATTAGGGTTATGTATATTTGAAGAATTACTTTGGTGTTGTCAACCATCACGGTCGTCACTGGGTGATCATAACGGCAGTTACTGGGTGATTACAAAGGTGTGCATATATCCTAATGTTCCAAGATGGGAAATTACTCCTCTGTCAAAAGAGAGATACTTCCAGGGCCCACTCGGTATATATGATATCCAATATGTTCTGAAGACAATGCATGATAAAGTTACATCGTGTGGGATATCGGATTACGGGAGCGAGAAAAGAAAACTTACCGGTAACGAGATAGACAAAGATATAGTGAATCAGAGATTGATTCACGACAATATCAGGAATACTTAATCTCGGGTAAGTTCAGCATCGTGAGTAATGGGAATGACAAAATAATAATCAACAGGTTCAACAGTGTTATTCGCATAACGGTAGCAGTTATTCAGGTTGTCCATGAACCTGACCCTGGCCGGTGATTAGATGAGCACATCTAATTATAGCTACACGTTATCGAACCTGTAGGGTAACACGCTTAAGTCAGTTCTAGTTTGTTGTGTATATGGTTGGTCTGGATAACGAGAGAGTATCACCGGAATGGTTTCTGCGTGGTAGATAATATCTTTATCAGAGATATTGGATTATGCAGACACTAGGTGTCTCGGAGTGATAGAAATAGTTTCTATCACTAGTCGGATTTATTCCAAGGGTTTATATAAGAGGGAAATATTTATCCGAAATATTTTGTCTATGGACACTAGGTGTCCCGGATCATGTAAAGGTGTTTTATATGATAAAGTATTAATTCCGGGAATTTTCTGTAAAAGGAAATATTCAATTAGGAATTAATTAGACAAAATAATTAATTAAATATTAATTTAATTAATTAATAAATAAATAAAGAGGAAAAATAATACATAAATTGGAGTCACCAAGAGGGGCTGCCAAGTGGGCCCATGGGGTCCACTAGGCAGCCGCACCCCCACAAGGAGCGGGTGGGCCAAGACGAGTGGAGGGGGGAAGCTCCCCCTCTCCCCAAACCCTAGTGGGCCAAAAGCCCACAAGGGGAGGCGGTTTGGGGAGTCCTTGTTGGAGAAGGACTCCAACCCCAAAACCGACTTGGGGGGTGGGGGGAGTTGGAGTTGGACTCCAACCCCCTAGGGCCGGCGCACCATGGGGGGAGGGTTTGCCCCTCCCCCAAGCCTCCTTACCCCTTGGCCTATTATATAAACCCCCACACCCCCTCTATTTGGGACATACAAGTTAGATCTCTTCTAGTTGGATTAGAGGGAACTTCTCAATATTCGAGGGATCCTCTCCGATTAGATCTAGATCTAATATCTAATCTCTATTTCCCTCCTTCTCATGTGTTGAGATCTCCACCTTCATACACACCAGCGGTGAGTGCTTCAAGCATGGACGACGAAGCCCTACTGAACTAGTTCCGATGTATGCGTGCGAAACTCAGAGGGTCGATCCATTGAGAAACGGTTGATCCTAGCTCTGTTGGATCAAGGCGGGATGCGAGGAGTCTACGATATTCTCTCGGCTAGGCTTAGCCGAGGGAGTTCTTCCACAAGCTTCATCAACGTCGTCATCGACATCTCTTCCGCTTCAACGGTGTCGGTAACGATTTACAGTTAGATCAAATATGCATGACTTGTTACTTGTATCTTCATAGTAGATCTTGGCTGTTGCGTAGTAGTGGCAAAAATTTTGTTTTCCATGCACGCAGCCCAACAGTGATTGATACGTCTCAAACGTATCTATAATTTTTGATGTTCCATGCTTGTTTTATACCAATTGCTACATGTTTTGCATCTACTTTATATCACTTTTATACATTTTTGGGACTAACCTATTAACAAGATGCCGAAGTGCCAGTTCCTGTTTTCTGCTGTTTTTGTATTCCAGAAAAGCTAGTCTGGAAATATTCTCGGAATTGGACGAAACTACACGGGAGTCCCTATTTTACCAGAACACATCTGACGGACCAAAGAGGCGACGGAGAGGGCCACGTGGGCCCCACACGTGGCCAGGGCGCGGGCCCCCCTCTGCCGCGCCCTGGGGTGGTGTGGGCCCCACGGGCCTCTCCAGCCGCCGCCCTTTCGCCTACTTATTCCCCCCGACGCGAAAACCCTAAGTACCTGAGCAAATATCCACGAAAAGTTCCAGAGACGCCGCCGTCGTCAACCCTAGCTCGGGAGGGTTCAGAACCTCTTCCCGGCACCCTGCCGGAGAGGGGAATCGTCACCGGAGGCTTCTACATCGCCATGCCTGCCTCCGGAGTGATGCGTGAGTAGTTCATCCTTGGACTACGGGTCCATAGCAGTAGCTAGATGGTTGTCTCTCCACTTTGTGCCATCATGTTTAGATCTTGTGAGCTGCCCTACATGATCAAGATCATATTATTGTAATGCTACATGTTGTGTTTGCTGGGATCCGATGAATATTGAATATTATGTCAAGTTGATTATCAATCTATCTTATATGTTATTTAAGATCTTGCATGCTTTCCGTTACTCGTAGATGCTTTGGCCAAGTAGATGCTTGTAACTCCAAGAGAGAGTATTTATGCTAGATAGTGGGTTCATGTCTCCGTTTAACCTGGGACAGTGACAGAAAGTTCTAAGGTTGTGGATGTGCTGTTGCCACTAGGGATAACCTAACGATGCTATGTCCACGGACATATGTGTTTGTTTACATTACGCACTTTACTTAATGCAATTATCCGTTGCTTGCAACTTAATACCAATGGGGACTCGGATGACAACCCGGCGGTGGATTATTAGTCATAGATGCTGTTGGATAACGATCTATGTATTATGTCGTAATGCCCAATTAAATATCATAGTAGTCAACATGTCATGTATATGCATTGTCATGCGCTCACTATTCGTCAATTGCCCAGCTGTAATTTGTTCACCCAACATGTTAGTTATCTTTTATGGAGAGACACCACTAGTGAACTGTGGACCCCGGTCCATTCTTTTACACTGATTAAACAACCACAAACTGCAAACTGTTCCTTTTTCATTCTCTGCAATTTAATACTCATTTTCCACACCATACGTTTAATCCTTTGTTTTCAGCAAGCCAGTGAGATTGACAACCTCACTGTTTCGTTGGGGCAAAGTAGTTTGATTGTGTTGTGTGCAGATTCCACGTCAACAGTCCAGACTCCCTCAACACTATTTTTCTGGCGCCGTTGACAACCTTCTGAAGAGTTGCTGCTCCTACTGGTTCGATAACCTTGGTTTCTTTCTGAGGGAAAACTTGCTGCTGACTACATCATACCTTCCTCTTGGGGTCTCCCAACGAACGTGTGTTTCACGTCATCAAGCTATTTTTCTGGCGCCGTTGCCGGGGAGACAGCAGTCTTCTGCAAGGGGAGTTTCACGCTTCCAATCTCTTTACTTTGTTTTTGTCTTGCTTAGTTTATTTTATTTTATCTTGTTTGCTTTCAATTATCAAAAACACAAAAAAATTAGTTACTTGCATTTAGTTTATTTTCAGTTTTGTTTTCTGTTAGTCATCATGTCTAGCTCTGCTCCTTTTTCCGTAGTGCCACCTGTGGGAGAAATTATTACTTTTAGGCAGAAGGTGGGGAATCCTTTAGGAATGCCTGGGCGAGAATTTTGGAATTGCACAAGAAGGTGCAACCTAAGATGGACTTGAGAGTTCTTATAAAAAATTTCTACCATGGTTTATTTTCTGTTTATCAACTTGCTCTAGATACCATGGTAGGGGAAACCTTTTCTGAGATTGATTCAATGAAAGCTCATAATATTTTGAGTGGTTTGGCAATTTTTCCACGTGGATGAAACTGGGATATTCTCTAAGCTAGATAAAATAGAAAAGTCAATTGATGATTTAACTCTGAGCCATAATCTAAAGAACAACCTTTAGTTGAGTTAAAAAATGATTGGGAACCATTCATTGAGATTAATATTGGTAATGAAAAGTTCCGTGCCTACTGTGATCTTGGTTCTACAATGTCCATCATGCCAAAAATGGTTTATGATTTATTAAAATATGATAATATGGTTAGTTACCCTGTTTTTCATTTTCATGCGGATGGAACAATCATAAAAAGTATAGGGATTATTAACGATGTTAAGGTTACTATTCAGAATAAGACTGTCCCTGTTAATTTTATGATTCTTGCAAAATCTCCTGGTAATATTGTCCTTGGAAGACCCTTTTTAAAGAACAATGGGTATTTATTAATGCAAAGTATGGGTTTATGAAATTCAATACCCCTATTAATCGAAGGTTCTTCTTTCCAATTAAGAAGGACGATCCCACCGAAAGGTTAGGAGATTTCAATGTCTTTGGTAATACTTGATGCATGCTTTGTGCCTAGCTAAAAGGCGTTAAAGAAAAGCGCTTATGGGAGGCAACCCATTTTATTTTTCTGCAATTTTTCTTTTATTGAGTCAAGGAGTTTGTTTACTTCTGTAGCAACTCCTTTGTATCTTTATTTTCTCGCATTGTTGTGCCAAGAGTAGCCTCTAATGATAAGATGATGCTTAATTTTGATTGCTGCGCAGAAACAGATTTTTGCTGTTCACTGTACGAAATTCCTAAAATCACCAGATTGTTAAAAAATCTGAAATTTTTGTGCGTAATCTTTATGAATGTCTGAAACTTTCATTAGTTCAGAGTTTCTCGATCTGAGCGTCGTAAGTGCCTCGAAAAAATTCGTCTTTGCGGACTGTTCTGTTTTAGACAGATTATGCCTTTTTATTTTTCGCATTCTCTCTTTTACTAGTGTTGAGTGAAATTCTTTTTTGGGTGGAAGAGCTTCACATAACATCAGTGGCTGTAGCTAATGTTTAAAGTAACAAATCATATTGCGTCTTTACAGAACATGTGAATTTTTGATTATGCACTAACCCTCTAATGAGATCTACTTTGAGTTTGGTGTGACGGAAGTTTTCAAGGGTCAAGAGAGAAGGATGATATAATAGGATCAAGAAGAGTGAAGAGCTTAAGCTTGGGGAGGCTCCCATGGATCTCCCCAGCATATTTCAAGAAGACTCAAGCGTCTAAGCTTGGGGATGCCCAAGGCATCCCCTTCTTCATCGTCAAAATTATCAGGTCATCTCTAGTGAAACTATATTTTAATTCTTTCACATCATATGTGCTTTTCTTGGAGCGTCTGTGTGCTTTTATTTTCAGTATTGCATTTTTATTTTCAATAAAGCTTGACTGGACCCTAGCATTCTTGATTGGGAGAGAGACACGCTCCGCTTTTTCATGAGAATACTCCTATTCTTCACTTATATTTGTTGAGTATTCATATCTAGCGCTGTTCAGCTTTTAGCTCTTGTTTTCATGTATCTCTTGTCAGAGCTATTAGCTTTCTTTTGTAGAAAGTACTCTCTTGCTTCACTTATATTTGTTTGGAGAGTTGATGAAATAAATTGATTGGTGTTTGGTTGGTTCAGAAAATGTTGCATGTGGTAATTGGTATAAGGAAAAACTTGCTTAATCTTGTAGATCACTAAAATGGATAACTTGATGCTTGTCAATTGTTTTGAGTTAACAAGTAGATCATGATTAAATTGTGCATCACATGAGTTAAGCCTATTAGTGAAGAACTACCGTAAAGCTTGTTGAAAATTTGGTTTGCATCGGTGGTATCTCTAAGGTCTAGATATTTTCTAATAACAGGGTTTGGTTAACAAGGAAGACGGTATGAAGTCTTATAACGTTTGCAATATGTTTGTCATATAAAACTTGGTGTACGGGTTGATATTCTTGTTTGCTTACATAACCTTGCTAGCCTAAACTCTGTACTGAGAGGGAATGCTTCTCGTGCATCCAAATCCTTGAGCCAAAATCCATGCCATTTGTGTCCACCATAACTACCTATATGTGGTATTTCCTTGCCACTCCAAGTAAATTTTTCATGTGCTACCTTTAAATTATTCAAAATGTTATTATTCCCTTTTTGTGTCAATGTTTACTAGCTCATGAGGAATTAGTGTGGTTATTCTTTATTCTATTTGTCGAGTGGACTTTTACACCTGGACTAGTGGCATATACATCCGCTTATCCAATAACTTGCAAAAAGAGCTGGCAACGGGGTGCCCAGTCCCAATTAATTACAACTTTAACCAATTAATTCTCTTCACACTTTTGCCCTGATTCATCAGTAAGCAATGACAAACAGTGAAATACCTGAATGTGTGTAAACCAAAGAGAAAGAGGGATGATCTGCCTTGCTGGTAGAAATAACGTCCTTCATGGGAGCCGCTCTTAAAAGTCCGTTCGACAGGTAGAATACTGTTCTCACCCGCTACCATTCGTTGACAATTAACAAACACCTCTCAAAAATAGATACTCCTCCATGGTATGTGATTGATGGAAGGCACCCGAGGATTCGGTTAGCCATGGCTTGTGTTAGCAAGGTTGGGAGGAGTATCAAATATTTTATGCAATCTCTATATGCTTTCAAAAACCTAAAAGCTCTAGCACATGATTTAATCCCTGCTTCCCTCTGCGAAGGGCCTTTCTTTTACTTTTATGTTGAGTCAGTTTTCCTATTCTTTCTGTCTTCCACAAGCAAACACTAGTGTCAATTTGTTACAACATGCGTTATATGCAATGTATTGGACTTGTTATACTACTTTGTGTTGACAATATCCATGAGATAAATATGTTGAAAGTTGAAGCAAATGCTGAAACTAAATTCTTCCTTTGTGTTGATTAAATACCTTTTGTTAGAAACTATTGCTTTATGAGTTAACACTTATGCAAAACTGTTTGATGCTTGTCTCGAAAGTACTATTCATGAAAACGTTTAGCTTGTGTGATTCATTGTTTACTCATTATCTATTTGATAGCAAATTATAGACCATTGACTTGGATCACTTCATTCATTTACATGTGCCTTGCAATATTATATGATCAAGATTATGATAGTAGCATGTCACCTCAAAAATTATTTGTTTTTATCGTTTACCTACTCGAGGACGAGTAGGAACTAAGCTTGGGGATGCTGATACGTCTCAAACGTATCTATAATTTTTGATGTTCCATGCTTGTTTTATACCAATTGCTACATGTTTTGCATCTACTTTATATCACTTTTATACATTTTTTGGGACTAACCTATTAACAAGATGCCGAAGTGCCAGTTCCTGTTTTCTGCTGTTTTTGTATTCCAGAAAAGCTAGTCTGGAAATATTCTCGGAATTGGACGAAACTACACGGGGTCCCTATTTTACCAGAACACATGACGGACCAAAGAGGCGACGGAGAGGGCCACGGGGCCCCACACGCCAGGGCGGGGCCCCCCTCTGCCGCGCCCTGGGGTGTGGGCCCCTCGGGGTCTCCAGCCGCCGCCCTTTCGCCTACTTATTCCCCCCGACGCGAAAACCCTAAGTACCTGAGCAAATATCCACGAAAAGTTCCAGAGACGCCGCCGTCGTCAACCCTAGCTCGGGAGGGTTCAGAACCTCTTCCCGGCACCCTGCCGGAGAGGGGAATCGTCACCGGAGGCTTCTACATCGCCATGCCTGCCTCCGGAGTGATGCGTGAGTAGTTCATCCTTGGACTACGGGTCCATAGCAGTAGCTAGATGGTTGTCTCTCCACTTTGTGCCATCATGTTTAGATCTTGTGAGCTGCCCTACATGATCAAGATCATATTATTGTAATGCTACATGTTGTGTTTGCTGGGATCCGATGAATATTGAATATTATGTCAAGTTGATTATCAATCTATCTTATATGTTATTTAAGATCTTGCATGCTTTCCGTTACTCGTAGATGCTTTGGCCAAGTAGATGCTTGTAACTCCAAGAGAGAGTATTTATGCTAGATAGTGGGTTCATGTCTCCGTTTAACCTGGGACAGTGACAGAAAGTTCTAAGGTTGTGGATGTGCTGTTGCCACTAGGGATAACCTAACGATGCTATGTCCACGGACATATGTGTTTGTTTACATTACGCACTTTACTTAATGCAATTATCCGTTGCTTGCAACTTAATACCAATGGGGACTCGGATGACAACCCGGCGGTGGATTATTAGTCATAGATGCTGTTGGATAACGATCTATGTATTATGTCGTAATGCCCAATTAAATATCATAGTAGTCAACATGTCATGTATATGCATTGTCATGCGCTCACTATTCGTCAATTGCCCAGCTGTAATTTGTTCACCCAACATGTTAGTTATCTTTTATGGAGAGACACCACTAGTGAACTGTGGACCCCGGTCCATTCTTTTACACTGATTAAACAACCACAAACTGCAAACTGTTCCTTTTTCATTCTCTGCAATTTAATACTCATTTTCCACACCATACGTTTAATCCTTTGTTTTCAGCAAGCCAGTGAGATTGACAACCTCACTGTTTCGTTGGGGCAAAGTAGTTTGATTGTGTTGTGTGCAGATTCCACGTCAACAGTCCAGACTCCCATCAACAACACTATTTTTCTGGCGCCGTTGACAACCTTCTGAAGAGTTGCTGCTCCTACTGGTTCGATAACCTTGGTTTCTTTCTGAGGGAAAACTTGCTGCTGACTACATCATACCTTCCTCTTGGGGTCTCCCAACGAACGTGTGTTTCACGTCATCAGTGATCACTCTCAACAATATTAACACAGTTGAACACAAGCATGATACTTCCTACTCAACATGTAACTTAGGTTCTACTTGAAACTATTCTTCTACTGGATAGAAACACCATGACCACCGCGTAGGCCTAAAAAAGCACACCCTAAAGTCCGCCTTCAAATCTAGGGACACCCCACAATGTCACTTTGAGCGTCCAAAGATAGTACTAAACAAACACCACAATTTTATAATGCTATCCAACACCAAGAACAACTCAAGTATCCCTCTAATCTATTATCCATAGAGTCACACACGCCACCCGCATTGGCACCATGGCTTTGTGTTGTCAACAGTGACCCCGGAAATTATACTAGATAAAATCAATTGAGCAACATATCCATTACATAATGAAGGGGAAACATCATATGAATTCAACTACACTAACAATGCTCATGATCACATAAAGATCACACCATGTGAGAGAGATAACCACATAGCTACAGTTACGAGCCCTTAGCCCTGAGGGAGACTACTCACACATGTCCATGGTGAGCAATAGTTTGATGGAGAGGTGCAGCCCGGAGAGGAGACGGCGGCAGCGGTGGCGGCCGTTGGGGGCGGCGCAACGGCTATTGGGGCGGTGACCCTTGGCCCCCTTCTTGCTTGGAGATGGTGCTAGTATGAAGGAGGTCCTCCACCTCAGGCCGACTGCTTGGGAGTAGGAAAATTTGTGGCCCTTTGTGACCTAGGTTTCCTCTCTTTATATAGATTCTCGTATTTCCGTCATCCAGTTTTAGGATTAACTATATCGGGTCCGTAGGCCGCGTCCGAACTTCGATTGGGCTGATCTTGGGCTTGAAATATGGAAAATTACAGAAACTTTGTCTTCTACGACGTTTTCGGTTGACGTCGTACTCAAGGGTAAAACTGACGATTTCTGAAATTTGTAGGGTGGACGGATTTCAGAAAAGTGAGAGTCCACCTCCAACAAGGTTCTTTTGTGTTCTTGTCAATTTCCAAGTAACAATGTGCACTTTTGCAACTATTAATATGTTAGTATAATAAATGTCCTAAAATGATATAAAACTATAGTAGAAACTTGGAGCATTGATATAAAACAAGTATGGAACAATAAAAAATTATAGATACGTTTGAGACATATCACGACCCCTCTATCCTATGCAAACCACATGTTTGCTCAGGTTCATACAACCACCCTGTATCAATTTCATCATGGCACCCATAATTTACATAGTGTGTATCAGCATACGATTTTGCGCATATTCTATATTGATGCACCTCTATTTGCCATCTCATGAAGTGCTTAATGATCACTGATTCCCTGGGAGTTGAACTCTAGGAGGTCGAATCCCCCTTGTTCCTCAGTAGCTCAGTGGTAGAGCAGTCGGCTGTTAACCGACTGGTCGTAGGTTCGAACATGGAGTGATCACGAGTGCACTTTCGGGCTTCTGGACCTGGAGTTACGGACATGTCCGGATAACGGATAAGGGTCTGGGTCTGGGTATGGGTGATCTAAATGCTCAATCTATTCCTACCAATAGCGGATGGAGAGGGATTTGTACCCCCGGTATTCCTATCAATACTTCGGTTTTCAAGACCGACTCTTTCAACAGAGTCAGTTAGAAAATGGGTGAGATAGCTCAGTTGGTAAGAAATCGCATAGGACTCAAAACTTTTGAAAAACGATTGAAAAGATAACGGTATCTGAGGAATAAGCATCGGCTAACTCTGTGCCAGTAGCCATGGTAAGACAGAGGATGCGAGCGTTATCCGGAATGATTGGGCGTAAAGCTTCAAATATGGAACATGGATTCTGGCAATGCAACAGAGTTGTGTCCTCATATCGATCTGATCCGAATGAATCAGTCTTTCTACAGAGGTCAATCTTTGCCTATTTTTATTAGAATGCCTGCCTTTTCAATGGAATACAAAGTAGGGAAGGTATCAAATGTTTGGGTTTGGTTCCAGCCGTGCATGGCATGGTCAATTGCTCTTTTAGGAGGTAGTGCTTTAGGGAAAAAAGAGATTAAGAACTAGCGTAAAAAATAAAAGAAAGTACGACCACCAGTGTCTGTGGCAATGATTTTCGGAGATCATGATCTACGGACATTATAGCAACTATTAAAATGTTACTCAATGTTGTCAGTCTCCATGTTGCCAAAGATCACTCTTGCTGGCATCAAGTGATTATTGTGAGAGTGTGCCTGACAAATGTCAAGAGACTATCTTCAAGCATGTTTTCAATTAAACTCATGCTTGCTTGAAGATTGTCTGGAAAATAGATTCTCCTCTATTGCATTGTGTTATGCCATTATCATGTTCCGTACACTCACCGGCACGCTTGGAATCATCCGGAGAATAGATTCTCCTCTATTGCAATGTTATGCCATTATCAATATGTTTCCTCGAGCCATATGCTTCCGCGCATTATATCTTATAGGCTTGTCAAAATGTTATACGTGTCAATTACGCTACAAGTTTCATAAACTCCTATTCACCCCACTCTAGTCATCAATTGGTATCAGAGCAAGGTCTGCATTTTTCGATTTGGTTTAACCACCAATAGAGAAAGGTATGATGATCCAAAGGGATGAAGGGATGTTTATCTATATTGACACAAGATCAATGGCAATCTTTTTTATTCTCAGGAAGCAAATTTCTCCTCTACGATAGCACTCTTCAAAGTCACTTCCTCAACCGGAGTCTAAAGTCAATACATCTAACACAAATGATCCCTTCAAGACTCAAGTTGAAAAGGCTCAGCGATCCAATCACCAATGCAATATGTAAATCCAAAAGATTTGTTCTAAATCTTATCTCTTCACAACCCCCAATGGTGAAGAGCACTCTTAGGTTTATTCTAAAACTCTCTTAGGTTGAAGATTCAGTGACAGATCAGAGGACTCAAAGAAAAAGAAACTCAAAAGCTATTATGAAGACTCTATTAAGAAATAAGTTGCCAAGGTAGACTCCTTTACGATTAGGAAAGACATCAAGGTTCGGAAGAGTTGAAATCCTTGAAGATTAGCTCAGCTAGATCAAAGAAGAAGAAGAATGTCAACAGTTATACAAAAAACGTCAGGATCAGAAGTAAGCCAGAAGGGAACTAACAAATGAAAAAATTATTTGCATCTTCAAGAGAGTTACGAAGGAGCATCCCTTCTACTCAAACATTGGATATCTAGACTATCTTCTCCGATGAGAAACGAAATTAGGAACGCTTATGTTCTTTCTTGAGCAACTTGGTAAGATAGAAGCGATATTGTCTCTAGGTGACTATGTCCTGGGCATGTTGTTAATCTCAAGACCACTCTCTGCCATGACACCTATCTCCAAGTAATCAGTCTTCCTGTAGTGAAACACGAAGACTTCTTGCATCTTTATTTTGTTCAACAAGAATAGACATTTCCTATATCATCTTATGAACGTGATACGTCTGAAACGTATCTATAATTTTTGATGTTCCATACATGTTTCTACCAAATGCTACGTGTTTTATTTACATTATATATCATTTTTATACATTTTTTGGGACTAAACTATTAACAAGATGCCACAGTGCCAGTTCCTGTTTTTTGTTGTCTTTTTGTTCCAGAAAACCTGTTAAAGAAATATTCTATGAATTGGACGAAAATCAACGGGGACAAGTTTTTCACCGACACGAAGACGAAGTCCAAAGGGCAGCCGAGGAGGTGACCCAGGGGCGCCAGACGCCACCTCGGCACGGCAGAAGGTGGGGCCACGCTGAGGTGCCTTCTGGCCGCCTCGGGTGGTCCCTCGCGTCACCCCTTCGCCTATATAATCCCCAGTCCAGAAAACCCTAAGAACCCAATCAGAAATCCACGAAAAGTTCCGTTGCCGCCGTCGCCTTCAACCCTAGTTCGGGAGGGTTATGCAGTTCTTCCCAACACCCTGTCGGAGGAGAAGATCATTGCCGGAGGGCTCTACACCACCATGCCCGCCTCCGGACAGATCCGTGAGTAGTTCATCTTTGGACTACGGGTCCATAGCAGTAGCTAGATGGTTGTCTCTCCACTTTGTGCTATCATGTTTAGATATTGTGAGCTGCCTACCATGATCAAGATCATCTTTATGTAATGCTACATGTTGTGTTTGCTCGGATCCGATGAATTGTGAAGTTATGATCAAGTTGTTCATCTATTTATCACTATGTTTTATTTATGTTCTTGCATGCTCTCCGTATTGGGTTGCGGGTAAAACTTTAAAATTTTCCGTAACCTTGCCGCCATCTATTCTATGAAGATATGCAGCACCCCATGCTAGATCTAGATACTTACAAACACCGTTGCGGAAGATCTTGTGTTTGTCGGAGTAGACGTTGGTGAAGCATGATGAAGAATCTCACGTCCACAACGGGAGGTGAGATTGTTGCCGGTCCGTCGTCGAGAAACTACTTGCGCAGCCCCGCTCTAACAGTATCCACACGTACGCCGCGCCAATCCGTCAAGCACGTTCGCCTCCTAGAGCTACTAGCACCGATGAAGAGAGACTGCATTTCGGCGTAGATTTGGTGGTAGATCTAATCGGGCTCGATTAGATCTATATGAGACTAGAGAGATCTAATTCTCAACACATGAGATCTACTAGAGAGAGATTAGATCAATGTCTAATTAGAGCGCCGTCTAAATTAGAGCATCGTCTAATTGCCCAATATCTAGAGAGAGGAACTTGTGCAAGTCAATTGGATGTCCTCCTTGTGGGAGGGGGTGGAGTATATAAAGGGAGCAAGGGGAGGAGGTGCTTGGGGGAGGGGCAAAGCCCTCCCCTTGGTGCGCCGGCCCTAGGGGTGCTGGCTCGCTCCCCATGTCGGTTTGGGAGAGGAGTCCTTGTCCAACAAGGACTCCCTCCCTTCCCTTTTATCTTTTTGCCTTTTTGCTTTATTCCTTTCCTAGTTCAATTAGGACTCTTTTTGTAACACCCCGGCCACCCCCGGGCCGGGCCTGTCACCCCTGGCAGCTCGCTAGGATCTCCAGACTGGCCCCACAGATCAACACTGGTCTTTTCTGCGCACTTTGTCCTCACTCGTGCGCACCCGGGAACCAGTTCCCAGTCGGTCACCCATCCTTGGACTACTCCGGGCCAAGCACGCTTAACCTCGGAGTTCCTTCCAGATGAGCTTCCGGAAAATAAGTTGCAACTTGTTGATATGAGTATTCTATCAATCCTATTAAGCCCTGAGCCAGGATCTCACACTTTTAAATCTCCAATTTAAACAAGGAAGGAGAGGAGGGAGACTTGGTGCGGCCGGCCTGGAGGTGGGGCCCATGCGGCCGGCCCACACTAGGTGTGGCGCAGCACGCAGGGCACCCCCCTCTCTCCTCCGGCGCATCCCCTCTTCCCGGCAAACCTCCGAAACTCTTCCGGAACCAAATATACTCTATAGATAAAATCATCGACTCTATCCGCTGATGTCGAAAACACTTCTCGGCATCCCGGAACATCTCATGTTCGCCATATTTCTCTCTTAGGAAATTCTGCCCTATACCGGCATCATTTCCCTCTCATGATAACTTCACCGGAACTTCTCCAAATTACTCCGGAGTTGTTCCTGTGACATCGGAGGGACTCCGACCACTTCTCATAACCACAAAACTACAACTTTATTCTCTTAATAAAAGATTGACTCACGGTTAAGTGTGTGACCCGAAAGGTTCGGTAACACATAGACATGTCCGGGAGCTTACCAGACAATAACTAGCATTGGGACCTAGACGGTCGTACTAGCTCCTATGTGTTTACGAGTGAACGACAGAACCTGTGTGTTTCTCATTACGCTAATCCCCTTACGTACTTGATACCAATGATATCTCGAGATTGAGACAATGTGCTCTAGTGTGATCAAACCCTTTGATCATAACACATATAATTCTCGTACCAATATCATTCTCTTTTCTCATTCCGTATTTTCATTGTCCCGTGATTAATCACGCTGTGTCTGGCCATACGATTGGGTGACAATAATAATACTGAGATGGCCTAGAGTATGTATCTCTCCATCGTCTAGAGGAGTAAGTGCTATTCTTGAATAATCTTTGTTCCAATACATTATTCTAGTCCACACCCAAAAGTCACCGTTATGGTCCCCAGTTACGGCCAGACGTTAGGTGACAATCAAAGCATGAGTGTCGAATAAGCGGTCACCAGATATTCTCATAGCAAAGGAATACAGCTAATGAAAACTAAACATATGATCAATTGCTACCATCATCGTTGACGATTAGTCTCTTAGCAAGATCATACAATGGGTCGGTTCAGTGCTATTGTCATTCCGACAATAAACTCCTATAGTTGTGTGACTTATACAAAATCCATGATCAGGAAAACATGATCATCAAACAACAAGATAGACTAGTCTTAGAGACAAGACCAGGAACTCTTTTACTTGTTCGTATCTCTACACCTGTATAGGAGATTTTCCTCTTGAACACGTTGTATTTGCTATTCAATTGCCCAATACAGTTATAGCATAAAGATATAAACATTAATAATAAACTTGGAGATAAATAATAACTAAATTATTATTGTCTCTAGGGCATATCTCCAACAGTCTCCCACTTGCACTAGAGTCAATAATGATTCTAGTTAGCACGATGACATGACACCAAATGGAACTAAGGTGCCACTCACGCTTACGCATGCGCTCTGAGACTGTGTCCCAAACTTTGATCCAATCAAAGTACATAAACTTGTTTAACTCCTCACATGTCAAACTTGACAATGTAAAGTCGGATATATTAGGAATTGGATTTCGGTCTATCCGGTATCATACCGTCCATTGAAACCTTACCAAGTCAATGACTTCTCCAATAACTTGCTATCATGACGTCTCACATCAATGATGCAACTATCCTTCATAGAAAATAGATTTATGTTGTAGAATCCACTCATAATATACTTGTGATTTGATAAGATCAAAACACCAAATATTTATCAATTGAAGATCACATTTCTCAGATTAAATCAATTAAGATCTGATTTTATAATTCCACTACAAATACGTATATGAGGAACTTCTCTATATACACTATTTGAAGCTTTACAAAATCTACTAAGTCATCATTCCTTTTTGTAATATCACTATTTGGTTCTAAAGCAAAACCCTCAGGATCAATTACACCTTTTAATTAACTGCCTTTATGAGAAACCTTTTACCAAGAATTTCTCTTAATTGCCGGTGGCCAAATTAAATTAGCACTTTGGAAACTTTCCGGCTTTATGTACTATATATAGCAATGAGATAAACAAAATCATGTTTAACATGATTTGATCATATTCCTCTCTATTCGCAATTCATTGACTACGAATGTCAATGTGTCTTGCAAATATCACGCTATGACTTCTTGATCAAATTTCTTTGATTCAAGACACAATTCGAATTACCTTTCAGAATTGTACTTTGCACATTCATACTCATGTTTATTAAATTCTTAATCTATCTCATAGATAAAAATCTTAATAAGACACTTTTCGACCTTTTATTTAAAACTCTTTAAATCTTTATTTTTACAAGATATACATTTTTGAATTCGGCCTAGCCTTATTCAACAAATATAATATCAGCTCCCACTGACTTTTAAGCCCCTTCGATTTATATAATGAAAAGAATAAAATTCTCAACTCATTAATACGACTAACTTCAAATACTCATAATATAATTATCCAGATTATTCTCATAATCCAAATGAATTATTCTTAGCAATCAATTATGCTACTTTAGTCCAATAACAGCATCGAGCAATTGATATGATAAGTTTTACAACTTCTCACTATCATTTATTCGTCCTTGATAAAACAATTTTAATCAAGACTAGCTCTATGAATATTAAATATTCACATCTATCCTTTCTTTATGAAATATTCATGCCCAGTGATTTCATATCACGTCCAAACTACTCTCAAGATTAAATCTTGGAGTTACATGAATTTTCTTGGACTCCTTTGTGACATATACCGTCATTTATGAGTATTCCTTTTTCTGTTTGTAATTGCTTTGCTTTTTAATCATGTTCCTGGACATTTTTAATAATTCAACCACTAGGTGATTTAATCATTAAATTCCTCACATGACTATCATCACAATACCTAATTCGAATCATGTATTTCATACATGTATTCCTGGACAAAATAATGATATGGAAACATTTGCATGTTACACCTTTCATTCTAATACTTGTCCAAAGACTCCTAGTCTTAATTTAGTATTTTGATTTCCACTCTCTCTTCATGAGAAGACACTTTTCTCCAATTCTAAAGTCAACAAGCTTTTAGAATTATATGTGGAAAACAACTGCCAATATAATACTTTGGACTTTACCTTTATGCAAAACATTTATTCAATTCGAATCCATACTTGAGATTCACAATCGAAAAACTTAGAACTTTCTATCAAAATAACTCTAAGTTAAAATTGATATAGGTACCCTGAATACAAACAAAATAATCTATATATTTTAGTGGGTAATTTGGAATTCTATTTCACATCACATCAGAAAAGACCTCTTGACATAATTAGTATAACATTTCCTTTTAATCTTTATCTTGCAAAAGATTTTATTACCATGATAATTTCGAATTACCAAAGTTCATCATGAGTAATTTGACTAAGAAAACTTTCTTTCGTCAACAATGTTACAATTTTTTTATTAAGTCCTTTTCTTTAACTTCATCAAATACCTTGATTCCTTTATTTTGATTCTCACATTCTCCCACTGAATTATATGAAATATTGCATCTTCAATAATTTCATTAACTCTATTTCATTAATATGAAGCATCATATTAAATCTTCATTAGAATTGAATTAATGGGTAGATTCCACTCCTTTATGTAAATTTCCAAATCTACTAGTGCCTAGCACTTTGCCAATTTCGAATCTACCAAATGCCCAACATTTTGTGGATTTCGATTTTTCATTAAATGCCTAGCACTTTATGAATTTTGAATTTCTCTAAGTGTACAACACTTTTGTGATTTCAGTTTTATCAATTTAATTTTAGAGATAACTTTAAGAGTCTCAAAGAGAACCAACGAAAAGTATAACTCCAAATTAAAGATTAAACCAACTTAATTATTACTCAAAACTTTAAGTAATATCTTGAATCAAAATAATAAAGACTTAACAAACAAAACTTAATGACATATTACAATAAAGAAGATTATAAAACCGAATTCACAATAATTGGAATTCCCATACATACTTATTATTCGAACACAAACTCTGTTCCAGAATATAAAATATTCATTACAAAATGATTGAACTGAAAATAACTCTTATTTAAAGTCCTAGTGTAAATTTTCTTAATTGACTTGGACTGTAGACATAGTGGTGATCATGGCGCCATAAAATGCGTTCTTCCACTGTGCTACTTCTGGGATGATTAGCTACACTCCAAGCGCAGCTTCAATGTCACTCCAGAATTTCCTCTTCCTTCCAGCATTAGCTCCTTCCAAAGTACCTGCCACTGGTGCAAGTGTGAGCATCAATTAGTATCTCATACCAACGATCATAATTGCTGAAATTATGTCAATATGTACAACTCTTATACCTTTCCTGGTCCAGTTTAGATCCCCATTTTGAATATCAGCTTCTGTTTCCTTGATTAAGGCAAACAACATCTGAACTGGCCACTCATCCGCCATGCGATTATACATCGCCTCAAAGGCATGATATGCAGGTGGTAGTGCCGTCAGTATAATGTCACTGAAAAACTCATGACTAATTGGATAACCAAGTTGTCTAAGTTTTTCCTCTATGCCAGTTACCCTGATTTCAAACAGCTGAATGGGTTCACCCAACTCAAGCCGAATGTTTATCAGTTCCCTGTTTAGATTGTAACGCTCAGTGCGTACTTGACTTATGAACTGAGCTTTTAATACTTCCATGAGACGGAAGGGACGAAGGTTTGGAAAACGACCGCCCAGCCCGGGATCAATACAAGCATGCATGAGCTCCTTGACAATACACTCTTCACAGAACATGTGAGGCCCACCATGGGCTTCATCGTCTGTGTCTATGGGATTCAGAACTTGTTCCTTTCCTGTGTTCTTCAGAACACTCACCATGTGGTGAAACCACTCTCCAAAGTTATTTCCATTTGCAGCTAACGGTGCACGGCTCAACATCAGATTGAAATAGTACTTTTCAAAGTGGTCCATACTCTACAAAAAAACAAGCTTATTCAGACTTTTAGTTTATTACTAATTTTGATGCACTACTTTAACTCAATTAAATTGAATCTAAGATATGCTCCCACTAAGCCCAATAATCCTCGTGATTGGCGCTAAGTGATTCAGGACCTGATAACCCGACGAAACAAGCATGGATACATGGCATGTCACGTGAACGACCGGTAGGCACCATGCCAGTTGTAGTAGCTACAACTCATGTTCGTTTTTCGACGTGCGTGTTCAGAACTCATAACTTTGTATGCTAGGACTTCAAGACAACAACCGATGATGCTGCTGGAATGGTTCGCGCCCGCCTCCCAAACCCTTGGCCCGCATGACTTGTGGAAACACAACGCCCGGGGACAAGCGCCTGGTTTGACGGTGCCACGGTATGAAGAACACGATCTCCTTGATATTTTAACTTGAGGATTCACCCTAATAAACGACTACTGCGCAATCAAAGTGCAAACAACAAAGGATAAACATCACAGGCAATTAATAATAATTCATGTGTGATACGTCTCAAACGTATCTATAATTTCTTATGTTCCATGTTGATATTATACCAATTGTTACCAGTTTTATATACACCTCATAGCATTTTTATGCATTTTCTGGGACTAACCTATTAACAAGATGCCACAGTGTCAGTTCTTGTTTTCTGTTGTTTTTGTATTCCAGAAAAGCTAGTCTGGAAATATTCTCGGAATTGGACGAAACTTGGACAAAACCTCCTATTTTTCCAACACGTTCACGGAGTCCAAAGGAGAGACGGAGGGGAGCCACGAGCCAGCCACACCATGGGGCGGCGCGGGCCCCCCTCTGCCGCGCCGTGGGGTGGTGTGGGCCCCACGGGCGTCTCCAGTCGCCGCCCTTTCGCCTATTTATTCATCTTCACGGGAAAACCCTAGATACCCGAGCCATTTGATGACCCACAAGTATAGGGGGTGTATCGCAGTACTTTCGATAAATAAGAGTGTCGAACCCAACGAGGAGCAGAAGGTGCTGGCAAGTAGTTTTGATCAAGAATTCACTGTAAAAGCTAGCAGACAGGTTTTCAGTAGTATTCGAAACAGCAGGTAAAAACAGTGCAAGTAAATAAACGAGCGCGGCAACAAATGCAGCGAGTGGCCCAATCCTTTTGAGTGCAAAGGACAAGCCGAGTGTGTTACTTATAAGAGACAAATGTTCCTGAGGACACATGGGAATTTCGTCAAGTGCTTTCGCTTCGTGCAACTGGTTAATCTTCATTGTTTTGATAAGTGTTGTGTGGGTGAATCTATGCTAACGCACCGCCCTTCCTAGGACTAATACGCACTTGTGATTATACCCCCTGCAAGCATCCGCGAATGCAGAAAAGTAATTAAGATAAATCTAACCACAGCTTTAAACTCTGAGACCCTACGCTCCCTCGTGCACTATCTTACTAACGGGGGTTCAGGTTTCTGTCACTCCGGCAACCCCTCAACTAGCAAGCTAGGTACACGATGCATTCCCCTAGGCCCATAAAGGTGAAGTGTCATGTAGTCGACGTTCACATGACACCACTAGAAGAATGACACCACAACTTAAATATCAAACCATTAAATATTAACGCAGCATTATTTCACTACTAACAACATGACTTCCCCATGTCCTCAAGAACTACAAACTACTCACAAGACATCATATGGATCATGATCAGAGATGATATGGCAATGAATAACAATCTGGACATGAACACTAATCCACCAAACAAACTCAATAGCATCAATAACAAGGAGTAATCAACACCGGGAGAGTCTCCCCAATGAACTAGACAAGGTACAGCCCTAGATGTTACAGCAAGATGGATGTGGAGTCGGTGGAGATGATGGTGATGGCGCAGTGGATGGTGGTGATGATGATCCCGATGAAGTCCAGCGTGATGACGATGACGATGGCGATGATTTCCCCTCTCCGGGAGGGAATTTCCCCGGCAGGATCTCCCTGCCAGAGAGCTCTTTCTCTCTCGGTGGTTTCCGTCCCGTGGAGGCGGCGGAATATTTCGTGGACGTACCCCCCGTGCTTAGGTTTTCGGGAGGCAGATATACGCGAAGAGGCAACCTGGGGGGTGGACCCAGGTGGCCACGCCATAGCTGGGCGCGGCCCACAGGCCAGCCGCGCCCAGGTGTGGCGTGGGGCCCACCTGGCTGCCTCCTTTTGGCTGCCTCCGGCATCTGACATTATAAGACCCCAGAATTGGTTTCGTGATTTTTGGAGTTCCGCTGATATGTTGACTTGACGACGCTTTTTCCAGCAGAAACCTGACTCCGGAAGGATAATTCCCAATAATCATCAAACATGCAAAATAAGGCAAAATAACATAAGTATCATGTATTAATATGAAATATAAGGATAGATAATGACAAATTATGATATAAAATAGTGATGCAAAATGGACGTATCAACTCCCCCCAAGCTTAGACTCGCTTGTCCCCAAGCGAAAACTGAGCTCAGTAAACAAGTCCACATGTTTATGGAGTGAAGTGTCGATAATAAAGAATACGGACAAGAAGCATCAGTATTTACTCAGCTAAACAAGTCATTTTAAACAGCAGTCTCTACACATTCTACTTAACTTGGAACAAGTAATGGAACAACCACAAATAAAGGTACATTAAGCAAACCAATTGGATGTGGCAAACTGTGTTCTTGGTCAGAGAACAATCAACATTCTAACTTATCTTTCAAGAAGAGTCTTTATACTAGAGCTATATTGCAGAAATAGAGTTGCTCAATCATCACTGTTCCTTTCACATTCCAAAGAAAACTGTCAAAGTCATATTCTCAAAGATAAAACTTCATGTGCTCAAGCAAAGTAGACAAAACATGATAGGAAATATTATGAACTATAAATGATTGTATCTATAACAATTCGAGTGCTTGCTCGGGATAGAGGGAATAGGTTTACTGACTCAACAATAAATAAATGATAGGCCCTTCGCAGAGGGAAGCAGGGATTAAAACGTGTGCTAGAGCTTTTTAGTTCCCGAAGGCATAGAGAGTGTAAAAATATTGCTTTGAGAGGTGTATGCTATTGGTCAACAAATCAGTGGTAGAATCCTTGTCATCTTCCATACTAATTAACTTTTAGAGCGGTTCCGAGAGTTTATAGAACTGCACTTGTAACAAGCACTTATTGATGACACTCCTCCCAACCATTTCTTTCCACAAACCATGGCTTGACCGAATCCTCGGTTGCCGACCAACAATCACCGTGGAGGAGTGTCTATTTATTTATTTATTTATAGGGTGGACTAACCAGCTCTTTTAATGCAAAATAAAAGGTGGAGAAGCAGATGAAGCTGCCAATCCTTGTAAATCAGTTAGCATGGAAGATGACACATCTGCTACCACGTCCTTATGAGCTTGGTGAACAGTGACACAAAAAGGGATATAATAATAGTTTTGAATAGTTAAAGGTAGCACACGAGAAAATGTACTTGGAGTAGTGCGAACACTACATGATAGGTAGTTATGGTGGACACGAATGGAGTGCTTTGGTTCAGGGTTTTGGATGCACGAGAAGTATCTCCTCTCAGTACAAGGTTTTAGGCTAGCAAGGTTTAGTAGCAAGCACAAGAATTGAGAGAGACAAACACTTATAGATCTAATAGAACAACCATGCTATCTACTTTGTGGGCACAAAACACTTTAATTCAAGAATAATAAACTCATTGGCCAACAAAGAGGAAAACAATAGGGATAATGTTATTGCAACCAGTTCCCTCTTTTCTACTTAAGTGTAAAAAGTATTGATACTACTGACCAGTCTAAGTTTGCCACAACCAACTAAATTTACTTGCTGCACCCAAAGTGATGCCAATACTAATGTAACAAGATCAGCATATGACAAAGGACTTGCTGGCTAAAATAAAGTGTGCAGAAAGTAAAGATAAAGCTTCTCATTAATATTCCATCACAATAAACCTCACACCAACGGATACAACGATAACCAACTAAGGAGTGATACTCCACATTGCAAACTATCTCATATGATAACTTCTCTACTCATGGTACTAAGCAAAAATATAAAGATAAAGATAAGATAAAGATGGTGATACTGAAAACACCCCCCCAAGCTTGAAACAAGCTGGGAGTGTGTTGTTACCCATGGTGAATTACTCCCTGTCTGGTGATTGCGGTGATGATTGAGGCCCATTATTATAATTCTTCCACCAGAAAGGATTCCCATCAACAAAGGAGGACTTGGTTTCAAGGGTCCTGGCGCTGGCTCCCAGACTCATGCGATGAAACCTGGTTTCATACTCAAAATTTTGATTCTGCAGGTCATAAATTTGGGCCTGCAACTTTGTGGTGGACTGATGGAGCAGGAAGATATCATCCCATAACCTAGAGGTCTCCTCTTGGTGTTTATCCCTGAGCTCGGAGATGATCTTGTGATTGGCTTCTACACCACGCTCTATCATCTTCTGGTACCTAAAAACTTCATGTTCCACTTCTTCTAGCCTGGCCATGACATCTCCCTCCTTCTTCGGTCCTCGAACATCTTCTTGCACCATGACACCGTCAACCTTGCGCAACTCCTGTGGGTGCCTCTTCACCTCAGCCATGTATGGGTTGACGCTCCCCTTGAGAGGTTTGCCCTTCGGAGCTCCGGAAGAAGACATGGTGGATCTAAATCTTGATAGAGAAACCTGACAGAAACTGCTCGAAAACAAACGCAACAAAAACACGAGATACGGACCTCGGGAGATCCGGGTAAATATATAGCGGAAAATAACGCGTGAAAAGGAAGGCACAGGGCGAAGCGGAGTCGGAGGGGGTCTCCGAGGCGACCACGCCATAGCTGGGCGCGGCCCAGGTGGGGCCCGCGCCCTGCTGTGGCGTGGTGCCCTCGGGCACCTCCTCCGGCACTTATTCGTCTTGATATTTCCAAAATTGTATAAAATAACTAATATAAAAGTTTCGAAGTAAAACGCGGACTTTTTCTTACCGAAACTCATACCTACTTCAAATCAGACTCTGCAGTTTCCTGTTTCTGAGTTTTAATAAATTCCTCCGGAGATACCATTTGAATAATATCAACATTTTCATTATAAGATTCTCCAGAAATATAATGTTTAAGTCTCTGCCCATTAACAACTTGAGGTTTGTCACCGTCAAGTGAATTAATTTTTATTGCACCAGAACGATAAACTTCTTCCACAATGTAAGGTCCTTCCCATTTTGAGAGTAATTTTCCTGCAAAAAATCTGAGACGAGACCTATACAATAAAACTTTATCACCTATGCAAAATTCTCTTTTTAAAATTCTCTTGTCATGCCATCTCTTAACTTTCTCTTTGAAAAGTTTAGCATTTTCATATGCTTCACTTCTCCATTCATCTAGAGAGCTTAACTCTAGCAACCTTTTCTCACCAGCTAATTTGAAATCTCTATTAAGCTCTTTGATTGCCCAATAGGCCTTGTGTTCTAATTCTAGAGGTAAATGACAAGCTTTTCCATAAACCATTTTATAAGGAGACATGCCCATAGGATTTTTATATGCTGTTCTATAAGCCCACAAAGCATCATTAAGCTTTCTAGCCCAATTCTTTCTAGACCTATTGACAGTCTTTTGCAAAATCAACTTAATTTCTCTATTTGATAACTCTACTTGACCACTAGTTTGAGGATGATACGGTGAAGCAATTCTGTGATTGACACCATATTTAGCAAGAGTTTTTCTAAAACCACCATGAGATATCTAGGCACACCAAACCTCGAGAAAATAACATCCTTAAGCATTTTTAAGGAAGTCTTACCATCAGCACTAGAGGTTGGTATAGCCTCTACCCACTTAGTAACATAATCAACAGCAACTAGAATATGAGTATAACCATCTGAAGCGGGAAAAGGACCCATAAAGTCAAATCCCCAACAATCAAAAGGTTCAATAACAAGAGAATAATTCATAGGCATCTCATTACGTCTACTAATATTCCCAACTCTCTGACATTGATCACAGGTCAAAACAAATTTTCTTGCATCTTTAAAAAGAGTAGGCCAATAAAAACCTGATTGTAGAACCTTTTGTGCAGTTCTGTCTCCGGCGTGATGTCCTCCATAAGCACTACCATGGCATTTATCCAATATTTCCTTCTGCTCATGCTCTGGAACACATCTTCTCATAATACCATCAACTCCTTCTCTATATAAATGTGGGTCATCCCAAAAATAATGCCTCAAGTCACAGAAGAATTTCCTCCTTTGCTGATAAGTAAAAGTTGGAGGCAAATACTTGGCAACAATAAAGTTAGCATAATCAGCATACCAGGGACAATCATTCGAATTTACCTTTATAGAAGCCAACTGCTCATTTCGAAAATTGTCATCAACAGGAATAGGATCATGCATTATATTTTCTAATCTAGACAGATTATCAGCAACAGGATTTTCAGCACCTTTTCTATCAACAATATGCAAATCGAACTCTTGTAACAGGAGAACCCATCTAATAAGTCTAGGCTTAGCATCCTTCTTATCCATAAGGTATTTAATAGCAGCATGATCAGTATGAATAGTTACCTTAGAATCAACAATATAAGGTCTAAACTTATCACAAGCAAACACTACTGCTAAAAATTCCTTCTCAGTAGTAGCATAATTCTTTTGAGCTGCATCAAGAGTCTTACTAGCATAATGAATAACATTTAACTTTTTATCTACTCGCTGTCCTAAAACAGCACCTACAGCAAAATCACTAGCATCACACATAATTTCAAATGGTAAAGTCCAGTCTGGTGGTTGAACAATAGGAGCAGTTATTAAAGCCTTCTTCAAAATTTCGAATGCCTCTTTACACTCGTCATCAAAAACAAATGGAACATCCTTTTGAAGAAGATTGGTAAGTGGCTTTGAAATTTTAGAGAAATCTTTAATAAACCTTCTATAAAAACCAGCATGACCAAGAACACTACGAATACCTTTCACATCTCGGGGGCATGGCATTTTCTCAATTGCTTCCACTTTAGCTCTATCAACTTCAATACCTCTTTCAGAAATTTTATGCCCAAGAACAATGCCTTCATTAACCATAAAATGGCATTTCTCCCAATTAAGAACAAGATTGGTTTCTTCACATCTCTGCAAAACTTTGTCAAGATTGTGCAAACAGTTATCAAAAGAAGTTCCATAGACGGAGAAATCGTCCATGAAGACTTCCACAATTTCTTCACAAAAACCGTGAAAAATAGCAGACATGCATCTCTGAAAAGTAGCAGGAGCATTACATAAACCAAAAGGCATACGTCTATAAGCATAAGTACCATAAGGACAGGTAAAAGTGGTTTTCTCCTGATCTTCCTTTCTAACAGCTATTTGGGAAAAACCAGAATAACCATCAAGGAAACAAAAATGAGTTTTCTTAGACAACCTTTCTAACATCTGATCAATAAAAGGCAAAGGATAATGATCTTTCTTAGTAACCTTATTGACCTTACGAAAATCAATGCACATTCTATAACCAACTACAACTCTCTGAGGAATAAGCTCATCATTTTCATTAGGCACAACAGTTATTCCTCCTTTCTTAGGAACACAATGAACAGGACTAACCCATCTACTATCAGCAATAGGATAAATTATACCTGCTTCAAGAAGTTTTAATACCTCATTTCTTACCACTTCCTTCATCTTAGGAATTAAACGACGTTGATGCTCAACAACAGGCTTGGCATCAGGCTCAATATTAATAGCATGCTGACATATAGCAGGAGAAATCCCTTTTAAATCATCAAGAGTATAGCCCATTGCGCCTCTATGTTTCTTCAGAACTTGCAATAATTTTGCTTCTTCATCTCCTGAAAGTTTAGAACTAATAATAACAGGATATATTTTCTTATCATCAATATGAACATACTTAAGATTATCAGGTAAAGGCTTAAGATCAAAAACAGGGTCTTCTTTAGGAGGGGGCGCAATTCCCAGGTCCTCCACAGGTAAATCATGCCTAAGCATTTGAGGTTGACGCAGAAAGATGTCGTCAATCTCCCTTCTTTCTTCTGCAAAAACTTCACTTTCGTGGTCTTCCAAAAATTGCTGCAAAGCATTGTTAGGACCAACAGCAATAGAAGCAAGCTGTTCAACTTGAAAGTTCTCATTAGGCATTTCAGGTTCATAATGATTCTTAGCAAATTTTGAAAAATTAAACTCATAAGACTCTCCATCGAATCTAGTAAATTTTTTCTCTTTTTGACAGTCAATAATAGCACCACAAGTATTCAGGAAAGGTCTACCAAAAATAATAGGACAAGAGTCACTAGCAGCAGAACCGAGAACTAAGAAATCAGCAGGGTATTTAGTCTTACCACATAAAACTTCAACATCTCTGACAATGCCAACTGGACAGATAGTTTCCCTATTAGCAAGCTGAATAACCACATCAATATCTTCCAATTCGCAAGGATCAATTTCCTTCCTGATTTCCTTGTAGAGAGCATAAGGGATAGCGCTGGAACTAGCACCAATATCACAGAGACCATAATAACAATGCTCACCTATTTTAACAGAAAGCACAGGAACACTAGGCTTTCGAGCTCTTTTAGGATGTGTAACCATGTTAGAAGCTTCTTCACAAAACACAATATGACCTCCTTCTACATTTTCAGTTACAAGTTCCTTAACCATAGCTACTTCATGTTCTACACTAATTTGCTCATCAGGTTCCCTAGGTTTACGTTCACTTTTGCTAACCACACTAGCCAAAATAGAGTGTTCTTTTACTTTAACAGGAAAAGGTATTTTTTCAATATAGGGTTCTGGTATAATGCGATCAACAGTTTGAACTTCAACATTTTTAGCAAGAGCAAATTAGCATTATCTTCATAAGGTTCATGATACTTTTCCCAACCTTGTCTAGGAATATCGAGATACGAGGCAAAGGCCTTAAAGTAATTAACAACAACTTGAGAATCAAGACCATAAGTAGCATTAAAATTACGAAAACTATCAGTCTCCATAAAGGATTTAATGCATTCGAAATCATAATTTATACCTGACTCCCTACCTTTGTCGTTCTCCCATCCTTCAGTATTTTCCTGGATACGATCAAGAAGATCCCATTTATCTTCATCCTTCATACGAGTGAATGACCAAGAACAAGAAGTGTCCAATAAATCTTTATCATGATAGGAAAGTCTTGCATAAAAGTTATTGATGACAATATTACTTGGAATCCCATGAACAGGGCATTTGAGCATTAATAATTTCAATCTCCCCCAAGCTTGGGCAATACTTTCTCCCTCATAAGGCCAAAAAGTGAATATAGAATTCCGATCCTTATGAATCTCACTTGGAGGATAAAACTTGTAATAAAAGAGAGGGACAATTTCAGCCCAGCTCAATGAAGGACCATTCTTCAGCAGACTATACCATTCAGCAGCTCTGCCATCCAGCGACAGAGTAAATAATTTCCTTTTAATAATGTCCATCGAAATACCTGCACACTTGAACAAACCGCATAGTTCATGTATATAAAGCAAATGATTACCAGGATGAACAGTTCCATCATAGCGGTTATCCATAATACGTCCAACAATTTTCGTAGGTATTTTAAATGGAACAATCTCAGCAGATGGAGGATCATCTACTACCGTAGCAGTGGTAGTAGTCCTCCCAAACAGCGAACCAAATGGATTTGACTCCATAACAGTCATTACAGTAAATAATTTCCTTACCAATTTCCTTACCAATAGCGCTTCACTCCCCGGCAACGGCGCCAGAAAATAGTCTTGATGACCCACAAGTATAGGGGGTGTATCGCAGTACTTTCGATAAATAAGAGTGTCGAACCCAACGAGGAGCAGAAGGTGCTGGCAAGTAGTTTTGATCAAGAATTCACTGTAAAAGCTAGCAGACAGGTTTTCAGTAGTATTCGAAACAGCAGGTAAAAACAGTGCAAGTAAATAAACGAGCGCGGCAACAAATGCAGCGAGTGGCCCAATCCTTTTGAGTGCAAAGGACAAGCCGAGTGTGTTACTTATAAGAGACAAATGTTCCTGAGGACACATGGGAATTTCGTCAAGTGCTTTCGCTTCGTGCAACTGGTTAATCTTCATTGTTTTGATAAGTGTTGTGTGGGTGAATCTATGCTAACGCACCGCCCTTCCTAGGACTAATACGCACTTGTGATTATACCCCTGCAAGCATCCGCGAATGCAGAAAAGTAATTAAGATAAATCTAACCACAGCTTTAAACTCTGAGACCCTACGCTCCCTCGTGCACTATCTTACTAACGGGGGTTCAGGTTTCTGTCACTCCGGCAACCCCTCAACTAGCAAGCTAGGTACACGATGCATTCCCCTAGGCCCATAAAGGTGAAGTGTCATGTAGTCGACGTTCACATGACACCACTAGAAGAATGACACCACAACTTAAATATCAAACCATTAAATATTAACGCAGCATTATTTCACTACTAACAACATGACTTCCCCATGTCCTCAAGAACTACAAACTACTCACAAGACATCATATGGATCATGATCAGAGATGATATGGCAATGAATAACAATCTGGACATGAACACTAATCCACCAAACAAACTCAATAGCATCAATAACAAGGAGTAATCAACACCGGGAGAGTCTCCCCAATGAACTAGACAAGGTACAGCCCTAGATGTTACAGCAAGATGGATGTGGAGTCGGTGGAGATGATGGTGATGGCGCAGTGGATGATGGTGATGATGATCCCGATGAAGTCCAGCGTGATGACGATGACGATGGCGATGATTTCCCCTCTCCGGGAGGGAATTTCCCCGGCAGGATCTCCCTGCCAGAGAGCTCTTTCTCTCTCGGTGGTTTCCGTCCCGTGGAGGCGGCGGAATATTTCGTGGACGTACCCCCCGTGCTTAGGTTTTCGGGAGGCAGATATACGCGAAGAGGCAACCTGGGGGGTGGACCCAGGTGGCCACGCCATAGCTGGGCGCGGCCCACAGGCCAGCCGCGCCCAGGTGTGGCGTGGGGCCCACCTGGCCCACCTGGCTGCCTCCTTTTGGCTGCCTCCGGCATCTGACATTATAAGACCCCAGAATTGGTTTCGTGATTTTTGGAGTTCCGCTGATATGTGACTTGACGACGCTTTTTCCAGCAGAAACCTGACTCCGGAAGGATAATTCCCAATAATCATCAAACATGCAAAATAAGGCAAAATAACATAAGTATCATGTATTAATATGAAATATAAGGATAGATAATGACAAATTATGATATAAAATAGTGATGCAAAATGGACGTATCACCATTATCCACGAAAAGTTCCAGCGACATCGCCGCCGTCAACCCTAGCTCGGGAGGGTTCAGAAGCTCTTCCGGCACCCTGCCGGAGAGGGGAATCATCACCGGAGGGCTCTACATCACCATGCTGCCTCCGGAGTGATGCGTGAGTATTTCATCCTTGGACTACGGGTCCATAGCAGTAGCTAGATTGTTGTCTCTCCACTTTATGCTATGATGTTTAGATCTTGTGAGCTGCCTATCATGATCAAGATCATCTTATTGTAATGCTAATGTTGTGTTTGCTGGGATCTGATGAATATTGAATACTAGTCAAGTTGATTATCAATCTATCTTATATGTTATTTATGATCTTGCATGCTTTCCGTTACTTGTAGAGCTTTGGCCAAGTAGATGCTTGTAACTCCAAGAGTGAGTATTTATGCTAGATAGTGGGTTCATGCCTCCGTAACTGGGAGAGTGACAACAACTTCTAAGATTGTGGATGTGTTGTTGCCACTAGGGATAAAATAACCGATGCTTAGCTTAAGGGTGCGCCGTTAGGTCTAATGCATTTGTTTACATTACGCACATTACTTAATGCGATTATCCGTTTCTTGCCACTAGGGATAACCTAACGATGCTATGTCCACGGACATATGTGTTTTGTTTACATTACGCACTTTACTTATGTAATTATCTGTTGCTTGCAACTTAATACCAACGGGGAACTCGGATGACAACCTGGAGGTGGATTATTAGTCATAGACGCTGTTGGATAACGGTCTATGTATTTTGTCGTAATGCCCACATGAATATCATAGTAATCATCATGTCATATATATGCATTGTCATGCGCTCAATATTTTGTCAATTGCCCAGCTGTAATTTGTTCACCCAGCATGTTAGTTATCTTTTATGGAGAGACACCACTAATGAATTGTGGACCCCGGTTCATTCTTTTACACTGATAATACAACCAACTGCAAACATTGTTCCTTTTCATTCTCTGCAATTTACTACTGTTTTCCACACCATACGTTTAATCCTTTGTTTTCAGCAAGCCGGTGAGGTTGACAACCTCACTGTTTCGTTGGGGCAAAGTAGTTTGATTGTGTTGTGTGCAGGTTCCACGTCAGCGCGCCGCTGACAACCTTCAGAAGTGATTCTTGCTCCTACTGGTTCGATTAAACCTTGGTTTCATACTGAGGGAAACTTGCTGCTACACTGCTTCATACCTTCCTCTTGGGGTCTGCCAACGAACGTGTGATCCACGTCATTAAGCACTTTTTCTGGCGCCGTTGCGGGGGGCAAGAGGATTTCTGCAAGGGGAGTTTCACGCTTCCAATCTCTTTACTTTGTTATTGTCTTGCTTAGTTTATTTTATCTAGTCTTGTTTGCTTTATTTATCAAAAACACACACAAAATTTAGTTGCTTAATTCGAGTTGTTATTTTTCTGTTTTGTTTTAATTTTGCTAAAATGAGTACCCCTGAGAACACTAAGTTGTGTGATTTCACTAGCACGAACAACAATGATTTCATTAGTACACCTATTGCTCCACCTGCTTCTAAAGCAGAATTCTATGAAATTAAACCTGCACTTTTAAATCTTGTTATGAAAGAGCAATTCTCTGGTGTTAGTACTGATGATGTTGCTGCTCACCTTAATAATTTTGTTGAATTTTGTGAGATGCAAAAGTATAAGGAAGTAGATGGTGATATTATTAAACTGAAACTTTTTCCTTTCTCTTTAACCACTGTACCTGTTCTACAAAGCACCTCACTGAATCACCCTCGAGGAAGTCAACCTTGCAATCTTGAAGTGGTACCTCTAGTACCCAGTTTTTAATCATTCCGTTAAAGTTATTCTATGGTCTTATCGTCCTTTCCCAAGTTGTCCGTAACCGTGGACACGGCTTTTCGAAAAGATTTAACCCTGCAGGGTGCACTGTGTTTACCTTCGGTACCGCCCCGCTCATTGCCTACACGTAGCTCTCTCCGGGGAAAGCCGGCTGAGTGGGAACGGTTACAACCTTTACCTTGTTAAAGACTAACCCAGGATCATCAGTGAGGACGGAGCAGCGGATCCAACACCCTGCCCCGTGGCCACTCATTTTCCTAACACCACCATCCTCATCTCAGTCTTGGCCACCATCTTCACGCACACGCAAATGGAAGCTCAAACTAGAGGACCCTGGCTAGTCCCGCTCAAGTTAGTCGGTCGACGAGGGCTCCATATACCCCACCGAAAGGAAGCGCGCTCATTCTTGGTTCAAGAGGTAAAGAACTCGCACCTAGGCGGCGAGAGTGAGACAAAGCACCACCATACCAAAGTGGCCTCTCATCCCCACCTTTAAGCATTTTATTACCTGTCACCACAAATTCTCCACCATCATCCGAACATTTCACACCTGCTTCCAACATGAAATATCCATCGGACGGCTAAGCATTTAACTAAGCATGGCTGGTGCCTGGTTGACGGGAGAGGATTTGAGGATGATGATGATGGTGAGTACTTCCCCGGCAACGGCGCCAGAAAACAGCTTGATGGCTACGTGTTGGTGAACCCCAAGAGGAAGGTTATGATGTAGACAGCAGAAGTTTTCCCTTGAGAAATCTACCCAAGGTTATCAATCCAGTAGGACTTGACGATCTATTGGAAGGTTGTTGATGTTGACTCCCCCTGGCGCTAGGGAGCTTGCACCAACGTGGAATCTGCACAGACACAAACCAGAACTTTGCCCAACACGAAACAGAGAGGTTGTCAATCTCTCCGGTCTTGCAGAAACAAAGAGTTAAACGTATGGTGTGGAAAACAGCAGGAAAAACAGCAAGTAACAGGAAACAGATGATTGCAGCAGGTTGTGTAAACAGTATGAGGAAATTGGACCAGGGTCCACAGTTCACTAGTGGTGTCTCTCTCAGAACAGATAACTAGCATGTTGGGTAAACAAATTACAGCTGGGCAATTGACAAATAGAGAGGGCATAACAATGCAATACATGCCAAGATGTCTACTATGAAATCTAGTTGGGCATTACAACAAAGTACATAGACCGTTATTCCAACCGCATCTATGCCTAAATAATCCACCTTCAAGGCAGCATCCGCATCCATTCAGTATTAAGTTGCTAACAACAGATTATTGCATGAAGTAAAGTGTGTAATGTAATCAATACAAGTGCCCTTGGACACTGCACCAATGTTTTATCCCTAGTAGCAACAGCACATCTACCATCTTAGACCTTTCTGTCACTGATCCAGATATCTAGAGACTGAACCCACTATCGAGCATAAATACCCCCTCTTGGAGTCACAAGCATCTACTTGGCCAAAGCATCTACTAGCAACGGAGAGCATGCAAGATCAAGAGCACATAGATAAACAACTTGAATAAACATGGTATCAATATTCATCGGATCCCAGCAAACACAACATCTAGCATTACAATAAGATGATCTTGATCATGTTAGGCAGCTCACAAGATCTAAACATGGAGGCACAAGGTAGAGAGACAACCATCTAGCTACTGCTATGGACCCGTAGTCCAGGGGTGGACTACTCACGCATCACTCCGGAGGCAGGCATGGTGATGTAGAGCCCTCCGGTGATGATCTCCCCTCCGGCAGGGTGCCGGGAAGAGCTTCAGAACTCCTCCGATCTGAGATTGACGATGACGGCCGCGACGGAACTTTTCGTGGAATATGATCGACCGTAATAGGGTTTTCGCGTCGCGGAGAATATATAGGCGAAGAGGCGGCGTCGGTGGCCGAGGGGGGCCACCACGCCATAGGGGGGCGCGGGCCCACCCTGGGCCGCGCCCTAGTGTGGCGTGGCCCCCTGGTGGGTCTGCTCCGACTCCCCTTTGGACTCCGTGATCTCCTCGTGATATTATTGACGATGTCTTTTGTTTCGTCCAATTCCGAGAATATTTCCTTAATAGATTTTCTGAAACCAAAAACAGCAGAAAACAGGGAACTGGCACTGTGGCATCTTGTTAATAGGTTAGTCCCAGAAAATGCATAAAAATGATATAAAGTGTAACCAAAACATGTAGCAATTGATATAATAACAGCATGGAACATCAAAAATTATAGATACGTTTGAGACGTATCAAGCATCCCCAAGCTTAGTTCCTGCTCGTCCTCGAGTAGGTAAACGATAAAAACAGATAATTTTTGAAGTGACATGCTACCAACACAATCTTTGATCAAATAACAATGTAATGCACATGATCTGAATGAAGTGATCCAAGCCAATGGTCTATAGTTTGCAAGCAAGTAAATAAAGAGTAAACATAAGTGATCACACAAGTGCAAACTTTCATGAATAACACTATAAAACATTTAGAGATATAATAGTCTAACATAATAGTTAGCTCACAGCAGCAATAATTCTCAACATGAAAGTGTTTGTATCAACACAAAGGAAGATAATAGCTTCAGCTTTTGCTTCAACTTTCAACATGTATATCATATAGATAATGTCAATGCAAAGAATATGATCAACCAAACACAAAGTTATGTAAAAACTGTTATACTGGAGTTGACAATGATGTTTGCTTAAGTAGACAGAAAGAAGTGGGAAAACTGACTCAACATAAAAGTAAAAGAATGGCCCTTCGCAGAGGGAAGCAGGGATTAACATCATGTGCTAGAGCTGTAGTTCCCGAAGGCATATAGAGAGCATAAAATATTGTTTTGTAAGGTAATGGTGTATACAGGTGTCAACAAATCAAATAGCAGGTACTTGTCATCTTCCATGGCTAACTAACTTTTAGAGCGGTTCCGAGAGTTTTTAGGACTGCACTTGTAACAAGCACTTATTGGTGACACTCCTCCCAACCATTTACTTTCCACAAACCATGGCTAACCGAATCCTCGGGTGCCCACCAACATTCACCATGGAGGAGTGTCTATTTATTTATTTATAGGGTGGACTAACCAGCTCTTTAATGCAAAATAAAAGGTGGAGAAGCAGATGAAGCTGCCAATCCTTGTAAATTAATTAGCATGGAAGATGACAAATCTCACTACTACGTCCTTATGAGCTTTTCAAGTAGTGACACAAAAAGGAAATGTAACAGTTTTGAGTAGTTAGTAGATAGCACATGAAGAAATTTACTTGGAATGGTGAAAACACCACATAATAGGTAGGTATGGTGGACACAGGTGGCATGGATTTGGCTCAAGGTTTTGGATGTACAAGAAGCATTCCCTCTTAGTACAGAGTTTAGGCTAGCAAGGTTATTATAAGCAAACATCATTATCAACTGGAATAGCAAGAGTGTACATAAAACACAAGGTTTGACGAACCATAGACTCCCACTGTCTTCCTTGTTAACACATAGCCTTCATCCAAAAATTATCTAGACTACTATGGACTTCCAATTATGCAACAGATTATTATAGCAGAAAATCCTTATAGTAGTTCTTCATTAATAGCCATTACTTACATGATGCACAAGCTTAAACATTAATTACTTGACAGCTCAAAACAATTGGCAAGCATCAAATTACTCAAGACAACGATCTAAAAAGATTCATGTAAGCATTTTATACCACTACCACATGCATAGCATTTTTCTGGTCCAACCAAACACCAATCAACTTATTTGACAACTCTCCAAACAGATATAAGTGAAGCAAGAGAGTACTTTCTTCAAAAGAAACTGAAAGCTCTAACAAGAGATGTATGAAAAACTGAGAGCTAACAGCAATCACAGCAGCTAGACAGGAATACTCAACAAGTATAAGTGAAGCACAAGAGTATTCTAATGAAAAAGTGGAGCGTGTCTCTCTCCCAAACATGAATACTAGGATCCAACAAGTATAGCACAGCAAACAAAACAAAACAAACTGAAAACAAAAACACACTGACGCTCCAAGGAAGAGTACACTAGCATGAAGCAATAAAAATATAGCACCATTAGAGATGACCTGATAATTTGTAGATGAAGAAGGGGATGCCTTGGGCATCCCCAAGCTTAGATGCTTGAGTCTTCTTGAAATATGCTGGGGAGGTAAGCCTCCCCAAGCTTAAGCTCTTCACTCTTCTTGATCATGTAATATCATTCTCCTCTATCAACACTTGAAAACTTCCTTCACACCAAAACTTAACAGCTTTTCTCATTAGCAGGTTAGTGCACTAAAAGATAATACTTCAAAGTTCTAGCAAAGACAAAACTCACAAGCCAACTATTTTAAACATTAGCCACTGTTACTAGGCTCAAGTGGGCACTTTTACACGAAAAGAAACCACTTAAAAACTTGTAAAAGAGAGAATGCAAAATAAAAGACAGAATCTGTCAAACCAGAACAGTCTGTAATGACGAATTTTTTCGAGGCACTTACGATGCTCAGATGAAAACTTTTGAAATAATGAAAGTTGCGTAACATCATCAGGAACATGCACAAAAAGTTTCAGCATTTTTCGATTTTTTCTGATTTTCTACTGAATTAAACGGTGACGAACAGCAATCTGTCCAATGCAGTCCCGAAAATAAAACCAACTTTGCATTAGTAACTCTCCTTGGCACAACAAAACAGCAAATAAAAGATACAAAGGAGTTGCTACAGAGGTAAACAAACATCCTTGACTAATACTGAAAATAAAAGATAATGGGTTGCCTCCCAAAAGCGCTTTCTTTAACGCCTTTTAGCTAGGCATAGTGATTTTTATGATGCTCACATAAAGATGAGAGTTGAAACGTAAAAGAGAGCATCAAGAAGCATATATAAAACATGTTTAAATCTAACACTCTTCCTATGCATAGGAGCCTTGTAAGAAAACAAGTAAATGAAGCACAAAGTGACTAGCATAGGAAGACAAAACAAGTGCAACTTCAAAATTTTCAACATAAAGAGAGGAGACTTAATATTATTGTGATATATGAAACTATGTCTCCCTCTCACATAATGACCAGTAGGTTTTAAAGAAACCATCATATAAAAGCAACACAAGAGAAAGCTCAAAACTTTCATCACAAAGAGAGGAAATCTAATAACATGAAGATTTCTATAACCATATTTTCCTCTCTCAAAATAATTTTCAGTAGCATCATGAATAGACTCAACAATATAGCTATCACATGAAGCATGCTTTTCATGATCTTCAAACACATAATTTTTATTAAGCTCAAAAACAGTGGAGTCATTAAACTCACTTTTGACAATAGTAGCAAGATTAATATCATCAGGCAATATAGGACCATCATCAAGAGAATTATCATAAATAACATTAGGGAGCACATTTTTACTTTCTGCAATTTCCTCTTTTACTGAGTCAAGGAGGATGTTTACTTCAAATTTATCAAAAGGAGATATTTCAATAGAATCATGACATTCAAAAGTATAGCATTCTTCCTCCTCCAAGCTTGGGGGACTAAAAATATCATTTTTATCAAAACCAGCTTCCCCAAGCTTAGAGCTTTCCATGGCATTAGCAATAATGGTGTTCAAAGAATGTATGCTAATAACATTGCTACTATCATGATTGTTATGCAAATAAAGTTCCATAGGCTTTTTAATTTTCTCTTCAAACACCTCATGTCCCAACTCAAGATAAATTTCATAAAGCTCTCTCATGTTGTTTTCAGCCATAGGACTAGTTTCAAGGAAAGTAACTAGTGATAGCAAGTAAAGAGCTAGACATAATAACTCAGCAAGAAACAAAACCGAAAATAAACTAAATGCAAGTAACTAATTTTTTTGTATTTTTGAATATTGAAAGCAAACAAGATAAAATAAAATAAACTAAGCAAGACAAAAACAAAGTAAAGAGATTGGAACTGAGAGACTCCCCTTTCCAATAGCCTCCAAGTCCCCGGCAACGGCGCCAGAAAACAGCTGGGCCTGGTTGACGGAGAGTATTTGAGGATGATGATGATGGTGATGATGAGTACTTCCCCGGCAACGGCGCCAGAAAACAGCTTGATGGCTACGTGTTGGTGAACCCCAAGAGGAAGGTTATGATGTAGACAGCAGAAGTTTTCCCTTGAGAAATCTACCCAAGGTTATCAATCCAGTAGGACTTGACGATCTATTGGAAGGTTGTTGATGTTGACTCCCCCTGGCGCTAGGGAGCTTGCACCAACGTGGAATCTGCACAGACACAAACCAGAACTTTGCCCAACACGAAACAGAGAGGTTGTCAATCTCTCCGGTCTTGCAGAAACAAAGAGTTAAACGTATGGTGTGGAAAACAGCAGGAAAAACAGCAAGTAACAGGAAACAGATGATTGCAGCAGGTTGTGTAAACAGTATGAGGAAATTGGACCAGGGTCCACAGTTCACTAGTGGTGTCTCTCTCAGAACAGATAACTAGCATGTTGGGTAAACAAATTACAGCTGGGCAATTGACAAATAGAGAGGGCATAACAATGCAATACATGCCAAGATGTCTACTATGAAATCTAGTTGGGCATTACAACAAAGTACATAGACCGTTATTCCAACAGCATCTATGCCTAAATAATCCACCTTCAAGGCAGCATCCGCATCCATTCAGTATTAAGTTGCTAACAACAGATTATTGCATGAAGTAAAGTGTGTAATGTAATCAATACAAGTGCCCTTGGACACTGCACCAATGTTTTATCCCTAGTAGCAACAGCACATCTACCATCTTAGACCTTTCTGTCACTGATCCAGATATCTAGAGACTGAACCCACTATCGAGCATAAATACCCCCTCTTGGAGTCACAAGCATCTACTAGCAACAAGAGCATGCAAGATCAAGAGCACATAGATAAACAACTTGAATAAACATGGTATCAATATTCATCGGATCCCAGCAAACACAACATCTAGCATTACAATAAGATGATCTTGATCATGTTAGGCAGCTCACAAGATCTAAACATGGAGGCACAAGGTAGAGAGACAACCATCTAGCTACTGCTATGGACCCGTAGTCCAGGGGTGGACTACTCACGCATCACTCCGGAGGCAGGCATGGTGATGTAGAGCCCTCCGGTGATGATCTCCCCTCCGGCAGGGTGCCGGGAAGAGCTTCAGAACTCCTCCGATCTGAGATTGACGATGACGGCCGCGACGGAACTTTTCGTGGAATATGATCGACCGTAATAGGGTTTTCGCGTCGCGGAGAATATATAGGCGAAGAGGCGGCGTCGGTGGCCGAGGGGGGCCACCACGCCATAGGGGGGCGCGGGCCCACCCTGGGCCGCGCCCTAGTGTGGCGTGGCCCCCTGGTGGGTCTGCTCCGACTCCCCTTTGGACTCCGTGATCTCCTCGTGATATTATTGACGATGTCTTTTGTTTCGTCCAATTCCGAGAATATTTCCTTAATAGATTTTCTGAAACCAAAAACAGCAGAAAACAGGGAACCGGCACTATGGCATCTTGTTACTAGGTTAGTCCCAGAAAATGCATAAAAATGATATAAAGTGTAGCCAAAACATGTAGCAATTGATATAATAACAGCATGGAACATCAAAAATTATAGATACGATTGAGACGTATCAATGGCTAAGCAACAACATAGCATAGTTAAGTATTTCAGGCCAACAATACAAACCTATGGATAATAGGAGGGAAACAGGTATTGGCATCGGAAACTTAATGCAACTATAGGATACTCTAATCCAATAAAATTGACATTTGGAACCGCATGCAATATTACAGTGGAGAAAATATTAGCGGAAAACATAGGATAAGATATGCTCAGAGGGGGGATTACACTTGCCTTGTTCAGGGTACTGGTAGTACGGATCCTCGGGTATTGTGGAGTAACCCCGACTGCTTGATCTATCGAAGCATAACACGGAAGAACAATCAATCACCACACATGTTTCAACAATGCAATGCGCAAGCACATGATGGCATGACGTTTTCAATGCACTGAAATTACTCTAACCAGTTCTACCAATTTACATGGGGTGAAGAAATAATTATCTAACAAGAGAGAAGATTTTGCTCTACATTTGTTTTAATGTTTTCATGTGCTAAGCTCATGTAAACATGCATGCAAGTGATGCAAATGGTTAATGCACATTTTTCTGAGCATTTTGATATAAGGAACACATTTTTCGGATGCCCCGATGAAAAGTTATTAATTTTATAATTCCTCTTTTTTTTTAATACTTACTTTTAATTATTTTAATTCCAACGATAAATATTTTATTTAATCGACTCGAAAGGGAGAGATGAACTAGTAGGAATCATCGGAGTTCGATTTCCCTAAAGCACGAGGGAGTAGCCGGAAGCATGCGCAAAAGGGAGAGGAAATAGAAAAAGGAACCCCTGAAAAAAAAACAATTAGCCCGGCCTCTAGCCCAGCCTGGGCCGGTTTGCAGGCCGGCCTGGCTCCAGAGGCTTCCGGCCCTCAGCCCGGTCTGGGCCGGCTAAAAGGCTGGCTAGGCGGCAGAGAGAAACGGCCAGCCGATCTCACGGCCGGTTAGGGGTCGTGCGGCTACGGCGATGAACCGATGAACTCCGGCGAGCATCGCGATGAACTCACGCGAGAGGGGAGAGGGGAAGGCCAGCAAAGGGCAGAAGCTCACCCTGGATGCATACGGGTGCTCGGGGAGGCTGGAGCTGGGCCACGGCGGCGGCGCGAAGCTCGGCTGTGCGCGGACGGCTGCGGGGAAGAAGGAGATGGGCGCGGTCGATGCCCAGCGTCTCCGTTCGATTCCGTTGGCGAGGATGGAGCAGGCGACGCGGCGGTCCTGCGGGTGGCTCTCGATTCGCTCGGGAGCTCCTCAGGTGACGGCGACGAGCACGGCGGCCATGGCGGCTACGGCGCGCCCGTGGGGGAGAGAGAAGAGAGCTTGGGGGCGGTGAGCGAGTGGGGGATGGGGAACAGCGCGCGGTGGGGACCTCCTCTTCTCCTCGACGCGGCAGGAGGGCGCTGGGCGCAGTGGCGCGGGGCACAGCGACGAGGTGGTCCGGCGGGAGCGCGACGTCCTCGGTCGCTACAGAACGAAGGAGAAAGCGAAATTGCGAAAACCCCCCTGAAAGTTTTAGGTTCATCACCGATAGGTCCTTTTCCCTTTTAAATTTAGAACCAGCAACATTCCCTGATTTTATTTAGGCACCAAAACATTTTATAAAAATATGACAAAATTTGGGTAGCCTCCCAATAGCATGTAAAGGCACCACAAAAATTGGCGTTGCAAAATAAAATGTTTTGGAAAGCATTTGTTCATAAGGTTCGTTTATGGCATTTTGCTAAATCCAAAATGATGTTACTTTAGGATTTTCAAAGCAAGTGAAAAATATTAATTTTGAGCTCTTGAAACTCCCTTGACAGATATAAGATGCCAAGATAAATTTGTTTTGCAAGTTTGAACACTTCCATTGATTTGGGATTTGTTATAGCAAGTTTGGCATTTTGTTTTAAATGGTGCCAAACCATTTGTTTTATTTGTTTACCAATTCAATATGGATGCCATGATGCACAAGAAAATGAAAAGCGAAAATTTTACTCGGGTTTTTTTAGGTTTCCGAACTTTGGGCTGTTACAACTCTATCCCCCTTACAGGAATCTCGTCCCGAGATTCTTAGAGTAGGAAAGAGGGCAAAAGGGTTACAACGATACTACACGATCTTCTCTCTTCGGGTGGCTTCTTTATTGAAGAGGTTGATCGAGGGCATCATGAAGATCTTCATCGGCTTCCCTTCAAGGTCACTATCAAAGTACACCATAGGAAAGAAAGGAAACCTCATCGGAAGGATGGATCTTGGTGAATATACCACGATCAGGTACCTCCTAGTAGAAACCTAGGATGAGACTTCAAGCATCCCTTGGATTGACAGTTAGGAGACACCTGCGAGTGACGGGAGATTGAGAAGGAGTTTCCAGTTGGTAGACAACTGTTTCTCAAAGTTTCAGAATATGAACTTTGCACAAGGCCTAAAATTTCTGAGGGAGAGTGTCGAAACAAGATTCCAACAGATGAAGAGATAACTTGTACTAGTCGACTTGAGTAGAACTTTCCTCACGGAGGAGCATTTCAGATCACTGGAGAAGGATCGGAAAGCTAGATCGAGAGAACTTCAGAAACTCCGCAAACGTTAGTATTGGGAACACTTCTTGATTTTCCAGACATCGGACAAACTTCTTGAGGATCACCAACTATCGTTTCTGATTGAGAGTCAAATCTGGGAAGTGTAGAGATACTTCAGACTCAGCACCGGTAGGAATAGGAAGCTTTGCAATGCATACCAACGGATTACAATTGCTAGGACCCCAAGAGTTGGACTACAATGTCAAACTCCAAAGGAGGAACGAGATGGCGGAACTCGTGTATTAGCAACTTGTCAGAGGGCATCAGCACCTACTGGAATTACTCGCGACAATACACCATTTAGTCTCTGCTGGGGAAACACCAACAAAGACAAAAAGAAGTTCTCAAACTTCCTCTCTCTCTGGAACAATTCAATCAGCGGCCTGGATGCATAGATGAAATTCTCAAGGGATGGAGGTAACAACATACAATTCCGAGAATATTCTACACATGCACGATCGAGTTGAGATGATTTCGAGGAACCAGACAATTCACTCAGATCCACGGCGACATCTTTCAGCAATTGCACATGAACCAGGGAAAATCACTTCTAACTCCAGAACACATACCTTGTGAAGACACAAAGTTAGTTCCAACAATTTTCCAATGCTAACGCCCAATATCCAATATAAATCTCCTCAAACATGGAGAAGATAGGAAGGTAGTTGATGGGCTCAACCACAAACCTATCCAGATACTCCAAGACGGTAGACTCATATTTCACCAGAACGAGGCATTAGTATTGGTCAGACTAACACATTCAGGTAGGTAGGTCTGAGTTTGATTTGACGATAGCCCAATTCAAATCAAAAAGATTTAGAGGTTAACATATCCAAAGAGGAGATACCACCTCGTTTTAAAACATCTCTATATCTTTATTGAAAAAGGTAAGCAGAGTTTTATAACCATCTTTGGAAGAAGTCACCATCTCATTTTGTTTCTCAAAAACTCCTCCTTTTTATGACCATGGCTCACCATAATCCATTTATTCCAACAACTCATACCACTTCATTTGGTATAGCTGTGTAACACCATCACCTTTTCAGTTTCTTTTAGACTTAAAAGATTTTCCAAAAACTTGCACATGGTCTAGGACAGCCTCCAACTGTCCATATCCGAGGACTCGGCTATTCGAATAGTTTTACACTCTGCAGAGGTAGCACGCTTTTCCCCCATCCATCCGGCAACTCATCGTGTCTGCCACGTCTCGCCATACAAGGTGTATGCGAAGTAAGCCGCCGACCATAGCCTGTCCTTTGCTCATGCTAGTATAGGACCCTACCGCTACGAATTTATCATCCTTTCCATCAACACCCAGTCCAGATTCCCCGTTGGGAAACCTAAGTGCGAGGACTCGTAGTTCTGCCCGGCGAGCGAACCCTTCAATCCTCCCACCATCGTGTTAGGACCCAGGTCAGGGGTAGGTCACCAAACCATCCCCTCATGGAACGAGGTCATCCTCGTTGTTGAGGCATCCCATACTAATATGAGCAAATTATATGACTACGCCCTTTCCCATATGTGGGTAGATGTGGTCGCACAGGGTAAGATTGGTTGTCATAGTACTAGGACACAATGTGCATTTTTCATAAACATCTCCATTCTCCATTTCTCCACTTCAACACCGACATCTCGGTATTCCACAACCACACAAGTATTTCCAAAGGAGTTTTGAGTAAACAATATTTTTCCCATCCTATAATTTTATATGAGCTACTACATAGGGTGGCAAAATAATATCCACATACTTTTCGAAAAGGTTTTGTAAACCATTGCCTTAAAAGTAAATCATTTGATCAAAGTAGATGCATATGTATTTAGGTGCAAGCTCAGGGAGTAGCTTGCCTTGCTCGGCAAAGTTCTCGGGTTCTTGTGCTTGCTGATCAGAGAATTCCCCCTCCTCGTAGACTCCGGCAACGTTCTCGTCTAAACGTCAAACAAGCAATGCAGACAATTACTAAACTACTCAAGCAAGCATCACAACATATCAATCACAAACATCACAATTAGCTACTGCTCACATCAACCATACAATTTGGTTTCAAAATATTTGAATTAAACATTATTTATTTATGTTCAAAACTATGGCAGAAACTTGTGGAACATGTTTAATTCAATAACTTGAGTTCTGTTGGTCAAAAAAATACAAACTAAAATTCTATGGAAAGCTACTGGTGTGTAGAAGACAACACAATTGAGTTTGGGTTAATTTGAGTTACCAAACTTCCTACACATTTGTTTGAATCCAGTAACTTAATAATCAAGTTTTAGCTACCAATTGAGTTCTGTTGATCCTAAAATTATATTTTTTTAGGGGTAACTAAACATGACTAAATGTGACCTAACACAATTGGCCTTAATTCATTTGGGTTTACCATTAAACATATTTAAATGTTTGAGTGCAGAAGGGTGTTCAAACTTCATCTTCATGCTAAACAATTAATAATGCACAATTAATTCTACCAAAATTTGGGAAGCTAATACATGGCAGTACTAAGCTAGCAAAATTGGTTTGGAATTATTTGGACTAGCAGAATATCAGAAACAAACAAGTTTAGAATTTAAACCTTCTGTAGTATTTTTAATAATACTTTTTATTTATTTAATTAAATGACATGAGACCAATTGGGTTGGTTAAACATTTTCATAAGCTTTCCAGAACAATTGAGTTTGATTTATTTGGATTCCTAAATCTTGAGATATTGATTTTCTAAGTTGGGTCCAGTACTGAAATTCCAGAGAAAACTAAATTCGAAAATGTGTTCAGTTTGGATAATGTTGAGAAATCTGACGGGCGGGGTCCACCTGTCAGTGACTCAGCGCACGCGGGAAATTAATAAAACACCGACAGGTGGGCCAGCCCTGTCAGCCATACGTGTACAGGAACGTTACGTGGCCGTTGGATCTAGATCCAACGGTCCATGTTTAAAGGCCACGGCGGCGACCATTTTTGGGCGGCGCCGCCGCGCCGGCGCACGGTGGAGGAAGCTCGGCTCACCTAGGGGGCTCGGGAAGACTCGGGGATGACGGCGTTCGACGGCGGAGGGCTCGGGGAGGCTCGTGGGGGCACTTGAGCTTGCTGGGGAGGGCTGCAGCGACGGTGGCGATGCGTCGGAGTTCCACGGCCACGGCAGCGGATTCCGGCGGGGTCCTGGGGGCTCTCCTGTGCACGAAACAACGGGGAAATGGTCTCGGGTGAGTGCGGTGTCAACGGGGAGCACAGTGGAGGGGTCAGTGGGGAGAGGGAAGCATCAGCACGGCGAGGCCGTGCCTTCGCCTACCTCGGGCAGTGGCGGAGCTCGCAGAAGCTCCACGACAGCAGCGGCTCTGCTGCGGCTTCTCCGCCCTCCTGGCGGTGCACGAGAGGTGGTGGAGGGTCTGGGGGGCAGTGGAGTGGAGTGAGGAGAGGTCGGACACGGGGTGGGGTATTTATGCCCGCGGCGGCGGTGCACGGTGGACATGGCGCAGGGGAGCTCCCGCGGCTGTGCTAGCTCGCCGTAGGGCGGTGGGAGGATGGCTACGGTGGTGGGGGGCCTGGGAGGATGGCTACACGTGGAGTGAGCTCGCGAGGTGGACGGTCCGGCGAGCTCTGTGGTGGCTTGGGCGGTGCTCGGGGCGCGCGACGGTGATGATTTCCCTGGTGACTCGGGTTCTCCTGAGCGCGGTGGAGGCAGGGGAGAGCATGGTGAAGCGAGGGAGTGAGAGGGGGGCCAGGGAGTGGATGATCGCGGCGATGCCACGCACGGCGACCATGCCGACCATGGCGCGGCCGCGCCGGGCTCGGTCCCCTCCGAAGCTCCTCTCCTTTCCCGACCCTCCTCTTCCAAATTCCCGCGCGCAAAAGGCTCTGTGGTGCACGGGAGAGGATTGGGTGAGTCAATTTGTCGAATTAACAACGAATTCGATCAATTGATCTCCGGTTTGAAGAAATGGGGAAGAACACGGGCAGTGCAAGCAAGGTGTTCGACGAAATGCTTCAACGAAATTTTATTTTTATTTTCTGAATTTTATTTCCACAATTGGATCCATATATCCAAATGTAGTTTTGTGGTGCAGTGGTATAATTTAATTGACAATTGTTGCACCACAACTTTGTAATTTGAATTTATTAAAGAAAGAATTGGAATTTTAAATTTAGATTTTTGGAAATATATTTTGAGAGGGAAAAGTTATAGGAATAAAAATGGGAGAGTTTATATAACCTCTCCTTTCAATTTTGTTTGAAACCATTTTAGTTTCTCCCCTTGGAGAATTTGTGTGACACAATTGTCACTTTTATTTTTCTTGCTTTATTTGCTATTTCAATTCTTTTCTTTTCTCTTGTTTTTATTTAGAGCAAGCATCATAATAGCAAGAATAAATAACACAAGCAACAAGAATTAATTACCACAAGCAATATTTTGCAGACAACACATAATATTTAACAAAAGTTTTTGTTGGCTCTCATTTTTGGAATAATAATACTGATTAATATTTTTGGGATGTTACAATCCTTCCCCCCTTAGAATAAATCTCGTCCCGAGATTTGCTAGGCCTGGGTACTAAAGAGGTCTGGAAATTCACTTCGAAGATAGTCTTCGCGTTCCCAAGTTGCTTCTTCTTCAGAGTGGTTAGTCCACTGGACTTTGTAAAACTTGATCGCACGTCTTCGGGTAACACGAACATCTTCTTCGAGAATTTGAGGGGTCTCTCGCGATAAGTCAGGTCTTGGTTCAGGTCGATGGAGAGGTGGTCGATGTTTTTGAAAACATCAGGCTGGTCAGGAACTTCAAGACACTTCCGGAGCAAGGAAATGTGGAAGACATCATGATAATCTCCTAACTCTGGGGTAACTCCAGCTGATAGGATACTTCTCCTCGACGAGCAATGACCTTGAAGGGTCCAATATACCTTGGCGCTAACTTTCCTTTGACATGGAAACGCTGCATTCCTTTGAGGGGTGTCACTCGGAGATAAACATGATCTCCGACACTGAAAGTGAGGTCACGGCGCTTGGTGTCAGCATAACTCTTCTGACGGGATTGGGCAGTTTTGAGGCGTTCACGAATAAGCTGAACTTGCTCTTCAGCTTCACGGAGGGTATCTGGTCCAAACAATTTGCCTTCTCCGGTATCGGACCAATTCAGGGGTGTACGACACTTCTTGCCGTAAAGGGCTTCAAAAGGGGCCATTTGCAGACTGGACTGATAACTGTTGTTGTACGAGAACTCTGCAAACGGAAGACAATCTTCCCACTTGGAACCATAGGATAGAACACATGCACGAAGCATGTCCTCCAATATCTGGTTCACTCGCTCAGTTTGGCCATCGGTCTGGGGATGATAAGCTGTGCTAAATGCTAACTTGGTTCCGAGGGCTTCATGAAGGGATTTCCAGAATCTTGAGGTGAATTGCGTGCCTCTATCAGATACAATCTTCTTAGGCACACCATGCAGGCTTACTATTCTGGAAATATACAGGTCTGCTAACTGGGCTCCATTGTGAGTGGTCTTGACGGGTATAAAATGAGCAACCTTGGTCAGTCGATCAACGATGACCCAGATTGAATCATGGCCTCGGTTGGATCTTGGAAGTCCGGTAATAAAATCCATTCCAATCTCATCCCACTTCCACTCGGGAATTTTCAAAGGTTGAAGCAATCCAGCGGGCGCTGATGTTCAGCCTTGACTCGCTGACAGATGTCACACTTGGCTACGAAAGAACCAATCTCTCGCTTCATTCCATGCCACCAAAATCTTTCTCGAAGGTCTTGGTACATTTTGGTTCCGCCGGGGTGGATTGAATAAGGGGTCTCATGGGCCTCTTTAGGATTAACTCCTTAAGTTCCGTGACATTGGGCACACAGATACGGTCATTGAATTTCAGCACTCCTTCAGCATCTTCGGTAAAACCGGGTGCTTTGCCGAGGGAAATCTTCTTCCTAATTCCTTCAATGCTTTCATGACCTTTTTGGGCTTCTTTGATTTGATCCATCAGGGTTGGGGTTAACTCTAAATTGGCGAGATAACCATGGCTAACAAGTTCTAGTCCAAAATCTTGAACTCTTTGAACAAGGCTGGCTGTTCGGCTTGGATCAGGGCATTCAGGGTGCAAGGTTTGCGACTAAGGGCATCGGCAACTACATTAGCCTTTCCAGGGTGATAATGGATTCCAATATCATAATCCTTGATTAATTCCATCCATCTCCTCTGTCGCAGGTTCAATCTTCTGGGTGAAAATATACTTCAAGCTCTTATGATCCGTATAGATCTCACAGCGATGTCCCGCAAGATAGGGACGCCACTTCTTAAGAGCAAAGACTACAGCAGCTAACTCCAAGTCATGGTTGGGTAATTCTCTTCATGCGGTCGCAACTGCCGGGACAGATACGACACAACTTTGCCTTCTTGCATCAGAACGCAACCAAGTCCGAGGCGTGATGCATCGCAATACACGTCGAAACTCTGGGTGACGTCTGGCATAATCAAAATTGGGGCTGAGGTTAGTCTCTTCTTCAGTTCTTGGAAACTATCCTCACATTTCTGAGTCCATTCAAATTTCTTGTCCTTCTTCAACAGTTGGGTCAGAGGTTTGGCTATACTGGAAAATCCTTCAACGAACTTGCGGTAATAACCGGCAAGTCCGAGAAAGCTTCGGATTTCAAAAACATTGGTTGGGGATAACCAGTCAAGAATGGCTTGTATCTTCTCAGGGTCAACAGAAATTCCTCCAGCGGATACAATATGTCCAAGAAATGCCACTTCACTGAGCCAAAACTCACACTTGCTAAGTTGGCATACAGCTGGTGCTCTTGGAGGGTCTCCAAAACTAGACGCAGGTGTTCAGCATGCTCTTCTTCGGTCTTGGAATAAATAAGGATGTCATCAAGGAAAACTACCACGAACTTGTCGAGGTACTCCATGAAAATCTTGTTCATGAGATTCATGAAATAGGCTGGGGCATTGGTCAGACCAAAGGACATCACGGTGTATTCAAACAAACCGTAACGGGTGGTGAAGGCGGTCTTGGGAATGTCTGTCTCTCGGATCTTCAACTGATGGTAACCTGTCCGAAGATCGATCTTTGAAAAGACTCGGGCTCCGTTCATTTGATCGAACAGATCCTCGATCTTGGGAAGAGGGTACTTGTTTTTAATGGTCACGTCATTCAGCTTGCGATAATCCACACACAGGCGTGTGGTACCGTCTCTCTTGTCCACAAAAATAATGGGTGATCCCCATGGTGAAGCGCTTGGGCGGACAAGACCTTTGCTTAGCATATCAGCCAACTGCTTCTTCAACTCAACCAGTTCTTCCGGATTCATCCGATAAGGCTTTTGGGATATGGGGGATGTCCTGGGATAAGCTCAATTATGAACTCAATATCCCGTCTGGCGGCATACCAGGCAATTCTTCTGGGAAAACATCCTTGAACAGGTGAACAACACGGATCTCATCTAGGGCGGGTCGAGCTATGCTCTCATGGCATCCGGGTCTGGTCTGGCTGGTCTCAGATGCATACTCCACTTCAACTCCATCATCAGAAGTGAGAGAAACAGCTCTTCGGGCACAGTCAATACGACCGTGATACTTGGCTAACCAATCCATTCCAAGAATAACATCTATGCCTTGGTTTCCTAAGATAATTAGGTCGGCTGCAAACCTTCCTCCTCCAATTTCTATGGGGGTTTCGGAACACATCTGGTTGGTTTTGGCTAACAGTCCTGGGGTTTGTACCAACATTGGTTTGGGTAAAAGACTCCCGACTAAACCTCCCTTAGAAACAAACTCTTTGGTAATAAACGAATGGGTGGCACCAGAATCAAACAGAACAGTTGCAGGTACTGAGTTGACAAGGAACGTACCCAGCACAACATCTGGCGCTTCTTCAGCCTCTTCAGCATTGATGTGGTGCAGACGGCCTCTGACAACAGCAGCATTCCCGCGGGGTGCGGCATTCTTGCCATTACCATTTCCATTGCGGCCTTGACCATTGTTCGGTGCAGGTGCATTGGGGCGCTGGACAGGCTTCTTGGGATTGGGGCATTCTCTGGAGTAATGTCCTGGCGCCGCATTCAAAGCAGACAACCTTGGGGCGGAGTTGAAGTTATTGAAGTTTCCTCCAGAACGGTTATTGTCATTGGGGCGGTTGAAGTTGTTTGGGCGGTTAGGGAAATTGGGGCGTGGTGCTTGGGGTGGACGATAGGCAGGCCTGGGGTTCTGCTGAAAGATACGAGGTTTCTGGCTGCTCGAACCTTCCTGAGCATTCATCCTCCTCTTGCGACCTTCATACATAGACTTGCGCTTGGTCTCCAGCTGGATGGCTTTGTCCACAAGTGACTCCAGATCACGGAAGTCATGGATAACCAGAGCACACTGCAGTTCATCATGAAGTCCACTCATGAAACGCTCCATCTTCTTCTCTTCTTTGTCGGTGTCATCAGGAGCATACCGAGATAAGTCGGTAAATCATCAGATAACCGACCACATCTTACTTCCCTGCCTCAGCTTGCGGAATTCATCCTTCTTCCTCTCAATGAGTCCGTAGGGAATGTGCTTCTTGCGGAACTTCTCCTGGAACTCAGCCCAGTCGATGACATGACCAGCTTGCTGGAGAGCCTTGGTAGTTTCCCACCAAGCTCTTGCAGGTCCAGCGAGATAGTGGGTTGCATACAACACTTTCTCATTTTCTCCCACAGCAGCAACTTCCAGATTGTTGTCGATGGTGCGAAGCCAATCATCGGCTTCCAGTGGGTGAAGTCCCTTGGAGTAGGTGGGTGGGTTGGTCTTCTGGAAATCGCCTAAGGTAGATCGCTGGTTCTCATTGCCATTGCCATTACCACCATTGTTGTTGTTGTTGTTATTGTTGTTGTTATAAGCGGCTGCGAGTTGTTGCAGGGCAAGAGATGAGCCTGGCGCTCTGCCGGGCATTTTCACGTTCCTCCATGATAAGCGCGAGAAGTTGGGCGGGGGTTGGGTCCGGTGGTGGTGGTGCTGATCCTGATCCTCCCATTGTCGCGACGGGGCGGCATCCTGAAGCACACCGGGTATAAGAGACAAGGCAAGAAAAGTTCGACTAAGGGAAAAGACGATTCTCAAGTGGTTGATTAATTTAAGATTTATATGAAAATATTCACACAGATTTAACAAGACAAACATACTTATATTTCACAAACAACATCAAGGAGTTCACAACAACATCAAGCTTACAACACCAAGCTTACAACATAGCATCTGGTTTCCAAAAGAACCACTACTTCGACTCGACTAGCTAGGGGTCAACCTAATCCTGCGGTAGTGATCAAGTCACTCGCCTACTGAGGTGGAACCTCCAGCTCTAACACGTCAGCATCTGACTGGTAGGCTGGCTCCTCGGGATCCTCCTCCTCGTCCTCGAGAACTGCTCGAGTGGCTCCTCCTCCTCGTCAACTAACTCCTCCTCATCATCCTCCTCCTCACAATCCATCTCCTCCACGAAGTCATCATCGTCACTGAGGAAAGCGTTGTTCTCCTTGCGGAGATCCTCGCCCTCCTCCTCCATCTCGTCAGTATGGTGCTCTAGATCCTCAATCAGCTGTCCTGCTCTGCCACCTTCTTGCGGAGCTTCACGATAGTCTCCTCAGCTGGGCCCTCTTCCTGAGAAGAGCGACCTTCTCCTCCATCAGCTTCTCCTCGTTCTCGCGAAGCTCAACGAGCGACTCGCGGTCAAAGTGAAGCTGAATCCTAGTGCGCAACAGATCATCCTGAGTGCACTGAAGTAAGATCTCCATGTCCATGATGTAGCTCCCAAACATCGGGTGGTAAGGTGAAGGAGTAGGGTGTCCATCGCAGTTGCGCCTCCCGTAGAACCGGAAACGGGAGTCTACTAACTCCGCCTTGTGCTCCTCACAAAGTCGGGCTAGCATCCTCTGTGTAGCAGTACAGAGACCGTCAACCCAGGTGGCCTCCTTGGTGGTGAAGACGAGCGTCCTGGAACTGGGAGACTTGATGTTCCTGCGAACTGACGACTGATGAGCCAGCTCAGCCTTCCGACACCGTGAACGTCAATCTGAGCTCCCTCAAACTCTGGAGCGGGGCGACCTAACAGCTTGGTCAACTCGAACAAGTCCCTCTCAAACGTCAACTTGCTGTCCTTCTCCAGCTGAACGAACTCGGTCCAATGGAGTGCCATCTACAATTTTTAAGCAAAATTTTAAGTTAGTTAGGTGACAAGTATCAAAATTTTAATATAGTAGGGCAACAAGTGAGTCAAATTTTAAGCTTAATGAGAGGTGTGCAAAATTTTAGGGATACCAAGGAAAATGTAATATTTAATGGAGTAAAATTTTGCATAAGTAAGAGGATTGGAGATAAGCAATTTTCGAAAATACTTCATTCCTTTCTTTTTAGAAATTCATCTTTTGTAACATTTGACAAACGACCATGCTAACTAAGGTTTCCTAAAGTCAGGATGGCTCTGATACCAAGTCTGTGGGGACCCCGGACTAGCTGTCCGAAATACCCGATTATGCTTAACACAACGATCCCGTGATCAGTCTGTCGTTGCACATAATCCGAATTGGATACCAAAGTTTACATCCATTACAGTACCGAATAAAAAGTCTTACATAAATGGTCATTTAGACCAAGTTCTTACATAGGTGCCTTCATGGGCCAAACCAAAATATCAGCGGAAGCTACGGCGTAGTAGACATCATATTCTAACGATGACAACCCGACAGGCAGCTGACTTGTGGAGATCCTTAGTTGCGTAGAAGTCGCCATATTCCTGCTCGGCGTAGTGCTCCTCCTCGTAGTCTGGCTAGGACAATAGCCAGGGACGAAACCAATATGAGTACATTTGAATGTACTCGCAAACTACCCCAACATGAGTATGCACTTTTATTTGTTTTAAAACATCTCTATATCTTTATTGAAAAAGGTAAGAAGAGTTTTATAACCATCTTTGAAAGAAGTCACCATCTCATTTTGTTTCTCAAAAACTCCTCCTTTTCATGACCATGGCTCACCATAGTCCATTTATTCCAACAACTCATACCACTTCATTTGGTATAGCTGTGTAACACCATCACCATTTCAGTTTCTTTTAAACTTAAAAGCTTTTCCAAAAACTTGCACATGGTCTAGGACAGCCTCCCAACTGTCCATATCCGAGGACTCGGCTATTCGAATAGTTTTACACTCTGCAGAGGTAGCACGCTTTTCCCCCATCCATCCGGCAACTCATCGTGTCTGCCACGTCTCGCCATACAAGGTGTATGCGAAGTAAGCCGCCGACCATAGCCTGTCCTTTGCTCATGCTAGTATAGGACCCTACCGCTACGAATTTATCATCCTTTCCATCAACACCCAGTCCAGATTCCCCGTCGGGAAACCTAAGTGTGAGGACTCGTAGTTCTGCCCGGCGAGCGAACCCTTCAATCCTCCCACCATCGTGTTAGGACCCAGGTCAGGGGTAGGTCACCAAACCATCCCCTCATGGAACGAGGTCATCCTCGTTGTTGAGGCATCCCATACTAATATGAGCAAATTATATGACTACGCCCTTTCCCATATGTGGGTAGATGTGGTCGCACAGGGTAAGATTGGTTGTCATAGTACTAGGACACAATGTGCATTTTTCATAAACATCACCATTCTCCATTTCTTTACTTCACACCGACATCTCGGTATTCCATAACCACACAAGTTTTAAAGGAGTTTTGAGTAAACAATATTTTTCCCATCCTAAATTTTATATAGCTACTACATAGGGTGGCAAAATAATATCCATATACTTTTCGAAAAGGTTTTGTAAACCATTGCCTTAAGAGTAAATCATTTGATCAAAGTAGATGCATATGTATTTAGGTGCAAGCTCAGGGAGTAGCTTGCCTTGCTCGGCAAAGTTCTCGGGTTCTTGTGCTTGATGATCAGAGAATTCCCCCTCCTCGTAGACTCCGGCAACGTTCTCGTCTAAACGTCAAACAAGCAATGCAAACAATTACTAAACTACTCAAGCAAGCATCACAACATATCAATCACAAACATCACAATTAGCTACTGCCCACATCAACCATACAATTTGGTTTCAAAATATTTGAATTAAACATTATTTATTTATGTTCAAAACTATGGCAGAAACTTGTGGAACATGTTTAATTCAATAACTTGAGTTCTGTTGGTCACAAAAATACAAACTAAAATTCTATGGAAAGCTACTGTGTGTAGAAGACAACACAATTGAGTTTGGGTTAATTTGAGTTACCAAACTTCCTACACATTTGTTTGAATCCAGTAACTTAATAATCAAGTTTTAGCTACCAATTAATTCTGTTGATCCTAAAATTAATTTTTAGGGGTAACTAAACATGACTAAATGTGACCTAACACAATTGGTCCTAATTCATTTGGGTTTACCATTAAACATATTTAAATGTTTGAGTGCAGAAGGGTGTTCAAACTTCATCTTCATGCTAAACAATTAATAATGCACAATTAATTCTACCAAAATTTGGGAAGCTAATACATGGCAGTACTAAGCTAGCAAAATTGGTTTGGAATTATTTGGACTAGCAGAATCAGAAACAAACAAGTTTAGAATTTAAACCTTCTGTAGTATTTTTAATAATACTTTTTATTTATTTAATTAAATGACATGAGACCAATTGGGTTGGTTAAACATTTTCATAAGCTTTCCAGAACAATTGAGTTTGATTTATTTGGATTCCTAAATCTTGAGATATTGATTTTCTAAGTTGGGTCCAGTACTGAAATTCCAGAGAAAACTAAATTCGAAAATGTGTTCAGTTTGGATAATGTTGAGAAATCTGACGGGCGGGGTCCACCTGTCAGTGACTCAGCGCACGCGGGAAATTAATAAAACACCGACAGGTGGGCCAGCCCTGTCAGCCATACGTGTACAGGAACGTTACGTGGCCGTTGGATCTAGATCCAACGGTCCATGTTTAAAGGCCACGGCGGCGACCATTTTTGGGCGGCGCCGCCGCGCCGGCGCACGGTGGAGGAAGCTCGGCTCACCTAGGGGGCTCGGGAAGACTCGGGGATGACGGCGTTCGACGGCGGAGGGCTCGGGGAGGCTCGTGGGGGCACTTGAGCTTGCTGGGGAGGGCTGCAGCGACGGTGGCGATGCGTCGGAGTTCCACGGCCACGGCAGCGGATTCCGGCGGGGTCCTGGGGGCTCTCCTGTGCACGAAACAACGGGGAAATGGTCTCGGGTGAGTGCGGTGTCAACGGGGAGCACAGTGGAGGGGTCAGTGGGGAGAGGGAAGCATCAGCACGGCGAGGCCGTGCCTTCGCCTACCTCGGGCAGTGGCGGAGCTCGCAGAAGCTCCACGACAGCAGCGGCTCTGCTGCGGCTTCTCCGCCCTCCTGGCGGTGCACGAGAGGTGGTGGAGGGTCTGGGGGGCAGTGGAGTGGAGTGAGGAGAGGTCGGACACGGGGTGGGGTATTTATGCCCGCGGCGGCGGTGCACGGTGGACATGGCGCAGGGGAGCTCCCGCGGCTGTGCTAGCTCGCCGTAGGGCGGTGGGAGGATGGCTACGGTGGTGGGGGGCCTGGGAGGATGGCTACACGTGGAGTGAGCTCGCGAGGTGGACGGTCCGGCGAGCTCTGTGGTGGCTTGGGCGGTGCTCGGGGCGCGCGACGGTGATGATTTCCCTGGTGACTCGGGTTCTCCTGAGCTCGGTGGAGGCAGGGGAGAGCATGGTGAAGCGAGGGAGTGAGAGGGGGGCCAGGGAGTGGATGATCGCGGCGATGCCACGCACGGCGACCATGCCGACCATGGCGCGGCCGCGCCGGGCTCGGTCCCCTCCGAAGCTCCTCTCCTTTCCCGACCCTCCTCTTCCAAATTCCCGCGCGCAAAAGGCTCTGTGGTGCACGGGAGAGGATTGGGTGAGTCAATTTGTCGAATTAACAACGAATTCGATCAATTGATCTCCGGGTTGAAGAAATGGGGAAGAACACGGGCAGTGCAAGCAAGGTGTTCGACGAAATGCTTCAACGAAATTTTATTTTTATTTTCTGAATTTTATTTCCACAATTGGATCCATATATCCAAATGTAGTTTTGTGGTGCAGTGGTATAATTTAATTGACAATTGTTGCACCACAACTTTGTAATTTGAATTTATTAAAGAAAGAATTGGAATTTTAAATTTAGATTTTTGGAAATATATTTTGAGAGGGAAAAGTTATAGGAATAAAAAAAATGGGAGAGTTTATATAACCTCTCCTTTCAATTTTGTTTGAAACCATTTTAGTTTCTCCCCTTGGAGAATTTGTGTGACACAATTGTCACTTTTATTTTTCTTGCTTTATTTGCTATTTCCATTCTTTTCTTTTCTCATTGTTTTTATTTAGAGCAAGAATCATAATAGCAAGAATAAATAACACAAGCAACAAGAATTAATTACCACAAGCAATATTTTGCAGACAACACATAATATTTAACAAAAGTTTTTGTTGGCTCTCATTTTTGGAATAATAATACTGATTAATATTTTTGGGATGTTACAGGGACGAAGTGGAAAGTCTTGATAGATCGAGAGAGTGACTTGCATCGGAACATACCAACGCACGATAAAACTTTACTGTCAACCGACAGACAAAGGTTGGAAAGCGGATCGGAGTACGAAACATGCTCAGGAGAATCCTAAGATGTTGAAGATGCACCGGTTATTACTCAATTGTGATAACCATGCTAAAAAAAGGAGAGATGCAGCAGAGTCACGACATCGTTGGGAGACTCGCTAGGGAATTCTGGTCATAACCCAGATGATTCCAAGACATAATCTACACAAGGCTAAGGAAGAGATGAAGTTGCATAGCCAGCTGAGGTGTGGTAAATTAAGGCTCAACCATTTACCACATAGACCACATAAAGGACTTGGGTTAAAGGTCAGCTTCATGTGCCGAGAATCATAAATAGCATAACGATCACATGGGTAACAACCAACACAATCCAACATGCCAGAATCACAGCACAATCCGGGACCTTCGGTTCAAGACCTTGGGCTCCTCCATTCTCTGGGTTTTAACCGTGGTCCTGAAGAATTGGAGTTGCATCAGTCCGGCAAAAGGAGTTGGAGACTCTGAATCCGACAACCTGATACATAACTAGAGATGGATCCCAGCCTTTAAGATCTCGTGGTTCCTACTCCGACGCCTATTTGTAACTCGTGAGCTGGAGTAACAGGTTAACAGATTTAGGAACGGCCCACCCAACGTGTCACCTAATTTTTGAAACACCAGATGAGATAACAAAACCTTTTTAAATCAAATAGAGGTAAGGTGACTCAGAGTTGGAGCGATACCAGGTAAGGAGTAAAAAGAATCCTAAGATGGTTTTCACAACTCATTTTTAGGTTAAAATATTTTCACAAACACTAGACTCAACGTCGACCAGTAGAAGGGTTTCCTACAGGCAGTACTGCTCTGATACCAACTTGTGGCGCCCTGACCCGACTGCTATACAGTGATGCTGTGTGTCACCGGTTAAGCGATACAACCGGAGGTTACGGGTTTACCAATCCCCGGCCAAAACCTTTGGCAGGCGTTGCTCGGAATTGATCACCGGCAACGCAACACCCCGATTGATGCCTTAACACATGCACAGCCCTCAATGCATAGTAGAGAGATCAAGACTTGTGGAACAACTGGCACATCACAGACTCTACGACACAAATCATGATAGTTCAACTCTTATAGTAGAGAAAGATAGCAAATTACAACCAGAGGTCACAGACCCAACAGTACATCATGCGGAAGTGAAGTGTGTTGTTCTAAACAACAAGAACCAGAATATGGCCTAAGAGGCCTACAGATAAACATTCCAGCGCCAGCTGTTCCGGGATGTCCCAAGCTGCCACCTGGGAATCACAGACTACTCGTCGACGTCCACAAAGAACCCACCTTCGAGGTCGGTGAAGTCCTCCTCTGAAACAAAACAAACGACGTTGAGTTCGACGAACTCGCAAGATTAATATATAGAGCTTTAGCTCGATGAGGCTTTCAAAGTTTTATGGCTGTTTTGCATAAAGCTGATTTTATTTATGAAAACATAACTCAATGGCATCGACTAATCAGGATAGTTTTCAAAAGAGGTAAGAGGTGACTCTTTTCTTTGATCACCTTTCTCATCATCAACCACTGTACCTGTTCTACAAAGGCACCTCCCCGAATCACCCTCGAGGAAGTCAACCTTGCAATCTTGAAGTGGTACCTCTAGTACCCAGTTTTTAATCATTCCGTTAAAGTTATTCTATGGTCTTATCGTCCTTTCCCAAGTTGTCCGTAACCGTGGACACGGCTTTTCGAAAAGATTTAACCCTGCAGGGGTGCACTGTGTTTACCTTCGGTACCGCCCGGCTCATTGCCTACACGTAGCTCTCTTCCGGGGAAAGCCGGCTGAGTGGGAACGGTTACAACCTTTACGTTGTTAAAGACTAACCCAGGATCATCAGTGAGGACGGAGCAGCGGATCCAACACCCTGCCCCGTGGCCACTCATTTTCCTAACACCACCATCCTCATCTCAGTCTTGGCCACCATCTTCACGCACACGCAAATGGAAGCTCAAACTAGAGGACCCTAGCTAGTCCCGCTCAAGTTAGTCGGTCGACGAGGGCTCCATATACCCCCACCGAAAGGAAGCGCGCTCATTCTTGGTTCAAGAGGTAAAGAACTCGCACCTAGGCGGCGAGAGTGAGACAAAGCACCACCATACCAAAGTGGCCTCTCATCCCCACCTTTAAGCATTTTATTACCTGTCACCACAAATTCACCACCATCTTCCGAACATTTCACACCTGCTTCCAACATGAAATATCCATCGGACGGCTAAGCATTTAACTAAGCATGGCTAAGCAACAACATAGCATAGTTAAGTATTTCAGGCCAACAATACAAACCTATGGATAATAGGAGGGAAACAGGTATTGGCATCGGAAACTTAATGCAACTATAGGATACTCTAATCCAATAAAATTGACATTTGGAACCGCATGCAATATTATAGTGGAGAAAATTAGCGGAAAACATAGGATAAGATATGCTCAAAGGGGGGATTACGCTTGCCTTGTTCAGGGTACTGGTAGTACGGATCCTCGGGGTATTGTGGAGTAACCCCGGCTGCTTGATCTATCGAAGCATAACACGGAAGAACAATCAATCACCACACATGTTTCAACAATGCAATGCGCAAGCACATGATGGCATGACGTTTTCAATGCACTGAAATTACTCTAACCAGTTCTACCAATTTACATGGGGTGAAGAAATAATTATCTAACAAGAGAGAAGATTTTGCTCTACATTTGTTTTAATGTTTTCCTGTGCTAAGCTCATGTAAACATGCATGCAAGTGATGCAAATGGTTAATGCACATTTTTCTGAGCATTTTGATATAAGGAACACATTTTTCGGATGCCCCGATGAAAAGTTATTAATTTTATAATTCCTCTTTTTTTTAATATTTACTTTTAATTATTTTAATTCCAACGATAAATATTTTATTTAATCGACTCGAAAGGGAGAGATGAACTAGTAGGAATCATCGGAGTTCGATTTCCCTAAAGCGCGAGGGAGTAGCCGGAAGCATGCGCAAAAGGGAGAGGAAATAGAAAAAGGAACCCCTGAAAAAAAAACAATTAGCCCGGCCTCTAGCCCAGCCTGGGCCGGTTTGCAGGCCGGCCTGGCTCCAGAGGCTTCCGGCCCTCAGCCCGGTCTGGGCCGGCTAAAAGGCTGGCTAGGCGGCAGAGAGAAACGGCCCTAATGCCGGTTTGGGCCGATCTCACGACCGGTTAGGGGCCCGTGAGAACCAGCCTGTAGCCCAGCTTAGGCCGGTGCCACGGCCGGTCGTGCGGCTACGGCGATGAACCGATGAACTCCGGCGAGCATCGCGATGAACTCACGCGAGAGGGGAGAGGGGAAGGCCAGCAAAGGGCAGAAGCTCACCCTGGATGCGTACGGGTGCTCGGGGAGGCCGGAGCTGGGCCACGGCGGTGGCGCGAAGCTCGGCTGTGCGCGGACGGCTGCGGGGAAGAAGGAGATGGGCGCGGTCGATGCTCATCGTCTCCGTTCGATTCCGTTGGCGAGGATGGAGCAGGCGACGCGGCGGTCCTGCGGGTGGCTCTCGATTCGCTCGGGAGCTCCTCAGGTGACGGCGACGAGCACGGCGGCCATGGCGGCTACGGCGCGCCCGTGGGGGAGAGAGAAGAGAGCTTGGGGGCGGTGAGCGAGTGGGGGATGGGGGAACAGCGCGCGGTGGGGACCTCCTCTTCTCCTCGGCGCGGCAGGAGGGCGCTGGGCGCAGTGGCGCGGGGCACGGCGACGAGGTGGTCCGGCGGGAGCGCGACGTCCTCGGTCGCTACAGAACGAAGGAGAAAGCGAAATTGCGAAAACCCCCCTGGAAGTTTTAGGTTCATCACCGATAGGTCCTTTTCCCTTTTAAATTTAGAACCAGCAACATTCCCTGATTTTATTTAGGCACCAAAACATTTTATAAAAATATGACAAAATTTGGGTAGCATCCCAACAGCATGTAAATGCACCACAAAAATTGGCGTTGCAAAATAAAATGTTTTGGACATCATTTGTTCATAAGGTTCGTTTATGGCATTTTGCTAAATCCAAAATGATGTTACTTTAGGATTTTCAAAGCAAGTGAAAATATTAATTTTGAGCTCTTGAAACTCCCTTGACAGATATAAGATGCCAAGATAAATTTGTTTTGCAAGTTTGAACACTTCCATTGATTTGGGATTTGTTATAGCAAGTTTGGCATTTTGTTTTAAATGGTGCCAAACCATTTGTTTTATTTGTTTACCAATTCAATATGGATGCCATGATGCACAAGAAAATGAAAAGCGAAAATTTTACTCGGGTTTTTTTAGGTTTCCGAACTTTGGGCTGTTACAGTACACGATACCAATGATATCTCGAGATTGAGACAATGTGCTCTAGTGTGATCAAACCCTTTGATCATAACACATATAATTCTCGTACCAATATCATTCTCTTTTCTCATTCCGTATTTTCATTGTCCCGTGATTAATCACGCTGTGTCTGGCCAGACGATTGGGTGACAATAATAATACTGAGATGGCCTAGAGGATGTATCTCTCCATCGTCTGTAGGAGTAAGTGCTATTCTTGAATAATCTCTGTTCCAATACATTATTCTAGTCCACACCCAAAAGTCACCATTATGGTCCCTAGTTACGGCTAGACGTTAGGTGACAATCAAAGCATGAGTGTCGAATAAGCGGTCACCAGATATTCTCATAGCAAAGGAATACATCTAATGAAAACTAAACATATGATCAATTGCTACCTTCATCGTTGACGATTAGTCTCTTAGCAAGATCATACAATGGGCCGTTCAGTACTATTGTCATTCCGACAATAAACTCCTATAGTTGTGTAACTTATGATCATCAAACAACAAGATAGGCTAGTCTTAGAGATAAGACCAGGAACTCTTTTACTTGTTCGTATCTCTACATCTGTATTAGAGGTTTTTCTCTTGAACACGTTGTATTTGCCATTCAAGTGCCCAATACAGTTATGGCATAAAGATATAAACATTAATAATAAACTTGGAGATAAATAATAACTAAATTATTATCGTCTCTAGGGCATATCTCCAACACTCCGATGCTAGTAGATACTTTGGCCAAGTAGATACTAGTGTTTCCAAGAGGGAGTATTTATACTAGTAGTGGGTTCATGTCTCCAGTAACCTGGGCTCGAGATGAGAGAAACGACTAAGGTTGTGGATGTGTTGTTACCACTAGGGAGAAAACAACTATGCTATGTCTACTTGTCATTTGCATTGTTTACATTACACACTTTACTTATTGCGATAATCTGTTGTTTGCAACTTAATACCTGCGGGAGACACGAAAGTTATTTCGCAGGTGGATTATTAGTCATAGATGTAGCTAGTAAGCGGTCTATGTATTTTATTGTAATGCCCAATAAATACTACAATGAACATTGTCTTGTAATAATATGCATTGTCATGCGTTTGCCTTTTGTCAATTGCCCAGCTATAATTTGTTTACCCAACATGCTTGTTATCTGTTTATGGAGAGACACCTCTAGTGAACTGTGGATCTCGGTCCATTTTTTTACACTGATAAAAACACCGTTTCCACCACGCTTTACACCCATTTGCTCACTGTTCATTTTCATATTTATAATTATTTTTCACACCATACTTTTAATCCTTTGTATTCAGCAAGCCGATGAGATTGACAACCTTCCTGTTTCGTTGGGGCAAAGTAATTTGATTGTATTGTGTACAGGTCCACGTCAACATCATTTCAACGGCGCTGTTGTTGACACCGTGTTGAAGCTCTTCCAACTCCTACTGGTTCGATAACCTTGGTAGATTTCAAGGGAAAATTGCTGCTGCATTACTTCATACCTTTCTCTTGGGGTCTCCCAACGAACGTGTGTTTCCATGTCATCAGAAGGCACTCAAGGAACTAGCCGAGACAAATATCTCATGCGATCAACAAGAAAATATGTCAACCGGCTCAAATGACTCGGTACCACAAATACATACCCAACAGAGAAAGAAACAAAAGTATGATCAAAACGAAGCACAACTTCAACTACTTCAAAGTTGTCAATTATCGTCCCTCCACTCAAAAGGGTCTTATTAAAGCTCAAGATCAGTTTGCAGAGAAATAAAGAATCCACATAAGTGAGCAACCCAAGCTTTAAGTCAAAAGAAGAAGGAAAAATAGATGCAAAACTTTGTCACCTTGATAAAAGGAGAAGAACAAGAGAAAACAGGACAAATGAAACAGATATGGTTTTCTCCCCTTACTCTCAAAGTAAAATTGAGGCCATAGAAAGTCTTATGAGCCTTTCCTCATATTCTAAAGAAAGCTATCTACCGTCGGATTCAATTCAGCCACATACTCCAAACAAAAGGAATCGGAATTTGAAGACCACTGAAAAACAAGAAACAACAGTTCTTCCATCTTCCCACTATTCTGAAGCCTCAGAACAAATCTTGCACATGAAGAAACTGAAAAGAACACGTAGAACTGTATTCATCAACTCCTTACACACCACATGTTTAGTTCCTATTTCCTACAACGTTGGAGACAAACAGTGTTTTGTGAAATGTTTGTGTGCAGATACTGTTATTTGGTTGACGTCTTGTTTCTCGACTCAGGAAATTTCTTACTAACATCATGCTTTCCACCTGGGGTTTACAACAACTTTCGATAGTATCAATCTGGATCGACAATGGCGTCATCTTCAACGTTTCTGCTTTGTTTTAAGCATCATTTTGGAGACACGACTTGGAGAGCACATGGGTTCCCGTGGACGTTGCTCTGGTGCTTGTTACCGCTCAAGATTGAGTTTTCGAGGTGCAATCTACGCCATCGCGATGACTCTGAGGTGGCGCCTTTCTCGGGATCAACCAAGCCCCGCCTCTCACTCGCCGATTCCTTTAGTTAGATATTCAAGGGTGGAGTCCAGGTTGATGTGGTCGTCTTTTGTTGAGATGCGACCTTGATGGTTGGTTTTGTGCAAGAACTTTGCATTGTGTTTGTATTGTGCGTGATGGCTAGTTTTCGCCACGATTTCTCTGATGTATTCTTAAAAAATCTGTGAGAAATTCACTCTTTCTCCCAACTGAGGCTGAGATCACCGAAAAAGAAAAGGAAAAAGAAAACGAGGCTGAGGTAGTACTATAGTATTTTTTTTTGGACCTGGCCGAGGTAGTGCTGGTTGGAGACAAAGGAGTACTTTCGAAATACGGCAGCAACCCAGGGGTACAAAACAGAAAACAACACGTCAGCGGCCGCGGGTAAAAGGGCCCAATAAAAACGAGGCAAGGAAGGATAACAACCAACCCCGTTTCGTTCCCCGTCTCCCGTCTTCTCCCATAAGACCGAAGCCGAGGCAGAGGCTTTACGAACAAACAGGCCATTAGCGAACACACGAACACCCCAGGCGATAGCGAGCGCGACCTCGCGCGCGCCCGCCCGCCTGCGAGAGACAGGCGACGCGGGAAGGGAACCGCCGCCATCCCCGCCGGGAAGAACTCCCGCCGAGGGAAGCTCGCGACGCCACCGCCGGTCGCCGCCGCGGATCTCCCGATCTGAGGAGCCGCGCGTCGATTCCCTGCAAGTACGTACGCCCCCCGATCCGGGGCAGCTCCGGACCGATTGGGTTCGACTCGAATTCATTTCCCATTGCTGTTGATTTGTGCCCTGAAAGCCTGCTCTTTGCTTCTGCCTGGAAATTAGGGTTTTGCGCGCCGCGGCGCTGGAGATGAGCGTGGAGAGCCCCGGAGGAGCCACGGGGAGCTAGGGTTTTCTCGACACCCCGCGCTGGGGCGCCCCCGGCACCCTCCCCCCAGGCTGTCCATGGGAGATGGAGGAGTCGCGTGCGGCGTCCGTGCAGTGGAGGGCTTCTGTGCCAACGCCCTCGTGAGGAGAGGAGGAGGGGGAGAGACCATGCCGGACAAGGAGGACAAGACGCACCATCACCACCGCCACCACCACAAGTCAGCTGCCGACCTGGAGGAAGGGGAGCTACTGCTCAATGGAGAGGCAGACAGCACGAGGGACTTGGATAGGACCATGCCTCCCAAGAAATGGCGCAAGCTGCTGCCTGCCTCACCAGCTCCAGAGTTGGAGCCCGGGGAGATTGTGGGCGTGCAACCGGGGCCACCGAGGAAGGCAAGGAGGAACGGGGAGCTTGACAAGCCGGAGCCTGTGCCTGTCAGGCAGAGGAAGGATAAATCAGACAAGATTGGGAGGAAGTCAAACGTGGAACCTGGGGAGGTTACTCCACTGGACAAAAAAAGGGACCGGGATCATAGCAGGAAGCTAAGTTCGTCAGCTCAGAAAGGCGCTTCACGGGATTCTGACGAGGAGCCAGGTGAGATTAAGCCAGAGAGCAGCTGCAGTGGCAGTGCTAGGAAGAGCCATGCAGTAGAACCTGAGAGCAACCTCCGCAAGCACCAAGCTGAGGCATGCAATCAATCAGGCTCAAAAGGTCGCAGGAAGACAGAGCCAAAGAGTGCTTCTGCTGGTAAGCATTTTTCTGGAAGAAATCATGACATCTCGCCGCCAATACGAGATCGACATGATAGGGTCGAGAGGAGCCCAGGCATCTTGGGACGCTTTCCTCATGATCGCATTCGCCATGACAAGCATGACAGGAGCCCGGGCCGCATGGAGCGCTCCCCACGAGACCGTGGTCGCCACTATGATAACAGAGACCGCAGCCCATACATTTCGCCACTACACCGAGCACGCCAGCCCCATCACAGGGATAGCACGCCGAGCCGCATTGATAATTCCCCTCGTGGGAGGACTCAGCATGAAGACCGAACGCCACTCTGTCATGATAAATCGCCATCTGAACGTGGTCGACCAACCGATAGCCATGAATCAAGCAAGAAGAGCAGGGCCGCTAAGCTTGAGAGCAACAACCTTGAAAACGTGCAGCACAAAAATAAATCAACGAAGCAATCAACTAAGAGTAAGAGTGATAGCAACAGAAAGAGTGAGGAGAGGATCTCCAAGGAAAAGGCAACTGAGAGCATTCAGCACGCTGAGTTGCCGCCACCGCCTCCATTACCACCACCGCCACTGCCTCCTCCGCCTCCACCTCCACCTTTACCACCTACTATGCCTCCACCCTTGCCCCCGCCACCAGTACCTGAGCAGCTGAATGATGTTATTGCTGAAGATGCCTCAATGGAAGAAGACATGGATATCTGTGACACCCCACCTCACACCAGTGAAGCACCTGAACCCACTTCTGAACCCACTACTATCATTGGTAAGTGGTTTTATCTTGACGAATTCGGTGCTGAGCAAGGACCTTCCAAGCTTTCTGACTTGAAGAAACTGGTGGAAGACGGATATCTTCTTTCTGATCATCTTATAAAGCACGCTGACGGCAATAGGTGGGTGACTGTTGAGAATGCCGCTTCACCACTGGTTTCATCTTATATCCCCTCAGTGTATTCGGATGTTTCAACCCAGAGGGTTAGCCCGCCAGAAGCCCCAGGAAATCTGCTTGACGAAGCTCGAGAGGAGGCAACTCTGTTGGCATCAGGTGCTGAGTATGAACAGGAGGAAGCTTCTGAAGAACAGAAGGAAGATCTCTACATTGAGAATAGGGTTGAGGCACTGATGTATGGATCTATTCTGGTGGACGGACATGAGCTTGAGATTATTGGAGGTAAAAAGTTTTCTTTTCGTTTCCAGCTGAAGATTCATTTTTTAAGATAGTGGGCTGGGCTGAGGTTTTTTTGGGAGTGAGGTGGGGATTTTTTTGGTATCCTTTTGGGTTACAAATTTCAGGCCCCTCGACTTTGTTACTTTGGTTGTGCTCTTGCAGTTTGCACGAATCTTGGAACGTTTTAAAAGTCCACGTGGCTGGGTCTGGGTTTGGGCTCGGGCCTAATAAGATTGCATTCTTGGTCCTCTTTTGAATGCTGTTTTTTCGGTTGCAAAATCTCAGCCTTGACCTGGAGTTTTCTTTGATTTTTGTTGCATTTTCGTTTTACATTTGTATCCCCACGATTTCAGTTTTTCGCCCATAAAAAAGTGTCAATTTCCACAACTACCCTTGGGAAGTTCTGTATTAAGTTATTTATATGCTTCTGCTTAATTTGGGAAAATAACTATCCTTCGGATCAGGTGTCTTTACACTCTTTTCTGAAGGCAGATAAAAAACAGATAGTTGGTGTGGATGTTAATTTTAAATTTTGAACTTGCATTATGTGGTTCTGTAAATATAATCTTTGGAGGGGTGTAAATACAAATGCAGAGCTTCCACGCGCACACGCCTTCAAGCAGAATCTGTTACTCTCTCTTTGTTGTCTGGCTTTGGTTTTCAGAGCTGGAACTCATGTGTTCCAGCAGTTACACCTCATGGTTATACTTATCTGTTTTCTTCCTCATTTGGAAACTGCAGAGGCTTTGGATGCACGTTTTGAGCCTGTTGACTGGAAAGGAGTAATCCCTCTGAAGGTATTGGATCAATTCTGTCTTTGTTTATACTTAGAATTTTTATTCCCACACATTTAATTTCTGAAAGCTATTGTATGTTGATTTACTTCTCCAGATGTTGTTACTCATCCTCTAGATGGGGACACTTCATTTATGTGTTTCTTACTCTGAAGCTTAGTTCCTGAAACATCTACATGGTGGCATTGTACCACCATTTAGTTCTTTGATTGCCCTTTATTTTGTTGGTGTCAGTAACTTATTGGGGTTTCTGTATTCTTATGCCAGATTTTCTGAGGTTCCAAGCGCAACCTGCAAGAGATGATGGAATCAACAGAGGCATTGGATTCGTTGACAGCAGTGCCGTAGATATTTATGGTGTTCGTCCTGTTGAGAGGGAAAAGCTTTACCATAATGTTGAATCTAGCGAGTGGTTCTCTGGTGGATGGTCTTGCAAAGGTGGTGACTGGAAGAGGAACGATGAATTCAGTCAAGATAAGCCTTATAGGAAGAAGCTTGTCCTGAATGAAGGCTATGCTCTTTGTCAGATGCCAAAAGGCAACCATGAGGATCCTCGTTGGCACTGCAAGGATGACCTCTACTACCATGTTCCTACTAAAAAGCTTGATCTGCCGTTGTGGGCATTCTCATCAACAGAAGATGACACTGATACTGTTGACGACGCCAGTAAAAGTGCTGTTATACCTGGAAGATCTAGTCAGAGACAACCTCCTAAGGGAGTGAAAGGGTTGACACTTCCAGTTGTTAAGATAAATGCTCGTGTTGTCAAGGACCAGTCCTCTGTTGAACCATGCATAAAGCCCAGAGGAGCTGATCGGTCACTTTCTAGATCTTCACGCTCCCACTCAAGTGGAACTGATAGGAGTTCTGTCCATGAAGGTTTGTCTCACTCCAAGAGACACCATGACTATGATTCACAAAGTCTGCACAAGTCCAAGTCTGTTCCAAACATTCCAGAGGACCATGTTTGCACTGTTGAAGAATTATCAGTCAAACTGGGTGACTGGTACTACCTGGATGGAACTGGTCATGAGCATGGGCCCTTTTCTTACTCTGAGTTGCAAAAGTTAGTTAAAAAGGGCACTATTCTTGAACGGAGCAGTGTGTTCCGAAAGATTGATAACACATGGCTTCCAGTTGTTAAGGATATAAAATTTGACTCTTCTGCTCGCAATGGAGTGCCAGGAAGTGTAAATTCTACTTCCGCTCTTGTGGACCAGTCCAATGTTGTTGTGAACCATGCATCTGGTAACTTCCATGAGTTGCACCCACAGTTCGTGGGTTATACACGTGGTAAGCTGCATGAATTAGTCATGAAGTACTTCAAGAGCAGGGAACTTACTTCAGCCATAAACGAAGTCTTGGATCCATGGATCGCAGCAAAGCAGCCCAAAAAAGAAATAGAAACATTATTTTCTAACAATCCAGCTTCAAGGAAATTCCTTCCAGGTACTGCCACGACCTGTCCAACATGCATAGTTTTTCTAATCTTTGCTAGTAAGTTTGCTCTAGCTTATCATCATGCAGCCAACATGTGACTTTGGCCTCTTTCCCTATGTTGACTTGTCTCCCAGTTGCACAGTACCACACCTTATTTCTACGTTATGTTCATGCTACTGTTATATGGATCTTTGTAAAATTTTCTTTATTGGCATTTCTGCAGAAGATGCTGGGTCTGCAAAAAGGGCAAGGCTGCTACCTAATCAAAATGATGAAGATATTGATATGTATGAGGACATCCTTGCCAGTAAGAAGGATGACTGCTGTTTTGAAGACTTATGCCATGAGGCTGCTCTTCTTGAAGAGAATTCTACTAGTACAATAGCAGAAACTGAAAACTGGGGTTCACTGAATGGTCATGTGCTAGCAAGAATCTTCCATTTTCTGAGGGCGGACATGAAATCACTGATTTCTTCTGCAGCTACCTGTAGGCGCTGGAACACCGCCGCTAAGTATTACAGGAACAAATGTAGATTCGTGGATTTGTCTTCCGTTGGCCCGCAGTGCACTGACTCTGTGTTTCTTGGTATTATGGTATGACTCCTTAATCTGTCTAAACTCTGAGATGTTACTTTTGTCATTCTAACTGCTGGCTGAAATCATTTATCTCCCTTTCAGGCTGGTTATGAAAAGCAAAATATAAAAACACTTATTTTAGTTGGGTGTTCAAATCTGAGCTCGCTTGCCCTCGGAGAAGTGCTTGTGCAGCTTCCACACATATGTTACGTGCACATTCAAGGTTGCAGTCAGCTATGGGATATGAGAAGCAGATTTCGGCATATAAAATGGATTAGGAACTCTTTGAAACCTGAAGAGTCAGTCCAGAAAATTAAAAGCTTGAAGCAGATAGATGATGGAAACGATTACCCATCCAAAGTTGCGAGGAACACCAGTCAGCTGGGTGGTTTTGATGAGCTTGACGGCTATTTTGCTGATATCTCGAATAGAGAGAACGCCAATCTTTCTTTTGGGCAAGGGTTCTATAAGCGATCAAAATGGCTTGATGCTAGAAAGTCGTCTGCTGTTATGTCAAAGGATGCGCAACTAAGGCGTCTGATGCAGAGAAAGGCAGAGAATAGCTACCGGAAGATGGAAGAGTTTGTCATGAATAGATTGAGAGAAATCATGAAGAGCAGCAGATTTGATTTCTTCATTCCAAAGGTACATGGCTTGCTCATGTCATAAGTCATAACTATATTTGGAATTACTAAATTTGAGCCTACTAGAAGTTGTAACTAACAGAGATAGGGTAAGAAAAATAACTAATCGTATTACATGTAAACTATTAAAAGTGCATCAACGATCATCGAGGATACAAAAAGAGGGAGGCTAAAAAATTAAAAGTGTATAACATTATTAAAAATGGAGAGAAGTAAGTGTTATAGGCAGGGAGAACTAACATTGAAATTAAATGGTAGAAATGGTGTATGCATGTTAGACTTTTATATATGTTCCCAGCACGCCAACAAACTCTTGTATTCCTGCTCCAAATTTGTGATCTGGTTCTGTGTCATGCAAATCATCCATGCCCTTCCTCATCTCCTCCACTTCGTGAGCCCTCTTGGTTTTCATCTTCTTGTGCGCGATCGCTCCATCCAGAAAACTTCTCTGCATCATACTCTCCACCATTTAATCAAACTTGACTATGAATTCCTCATCTAACTCCATTATCTCCCTGCTCATCTTGTCCACCGACCACCATATCGATTGTGCTTCCATCCTTTACTTCAATTGCACTGTGACCTTGGCAACCATCGGTTTCCACGCTCTTGTGAAAACCGCAGCCTGTGCATTAGACCTTAGTAGTAGTGCTGCTAGATGACGCTGGTGTGCTAGATTTGCTACACGCCACACCCTCCTCTCTTCAAATGAACCCGTCCTTAGTTTCTACTTATTGCTAGGAAAGCTCTCATTGACCGGTGTACTATGTAGTAGGCATGCTGGGGCACGTCATATCACATGCATCAAATAAGCACTGACCGATAAGGGCATGATAAAATCTATCTTACATGGTACATCTTGAGCAACTTGTAGCGCCAACATGAATATTGTCTTCAATATCCTTTCCATCCGCGACAGCTTTTTTAGTCAAATTCACTGGGTAATTTAACTGGTTGAATTTTCTTGACATTTTCACAAACCATATTTTTGCTTTACAGGTTGCAAAAATTGAAGGTAGGTTGAAAAGTGGATATTATGCTCGTCATGGCTTTAGTTCCTCAAGAATGACATCCGATCTATGTGCCGAGATGCACTGAGGTAAAGTTGCTCAGTCTAACCGAGTCGAAGGTTTGCAGAGCAGTAAAAATTTATGATATTGCATTTTCTCACATCTGATTTCCTACTGCAGATATAAAGGCCGAAGTGATTTAGGAGATATGAAACAAATTGTTGTGTCCTTCATCCAGTTAGCAAAGAGACTGGGTAACCCACGATTGACTTCTGAGAGAGATGGAGCAGCAGCCCAGAAGGACATTTCTGACACGAGTCAGTATTCTTCAGACACAAAACTGAAAAAGAAACAAAACAAAACTACAGGGGAAAGAAGGGGAGCGAATTGGACAACTGCATCTGCTGGTGCAGATGCTTCATCCCGCGCATTTGACCGCGAAATCAAAAGAAACCTCTCTAAATTAAAGAAAAGAGATGTTGATTCTGGGAGTGAGACATCTGATGATGATGATGGATACTCTGAAGGTGATGAAACTGAGAGTGAAACTACTGTTTCTGATACAGAGAGTGACCTCGACTTCAGTTCTGCAGCATGGGATTTGAAGGTAAACGGTATGAAGCTGTTTGAATCTGCTGACTCTGTCACGGAGGATCGTGGATGGGGTGCTCGCATGACAAAAGCAAGCCTTGTCCCTCCTGTTACTAGGACGTACGAAGTTATTGAGAAGTACCTTATTGTAGCAGACGAGGAGGAAGTACAACGAAAAATGCGGGTTGCTTTACCTGATGACTACTCTGAGAAGTTGCTCTCACAGAAGAACGGTACTGAAAATTGGAGATTCCAGAGGTCAAGGATTATCAATGTAGAAAGGTACCAGGGGATGAAATTCTTGAGCAAGAAGTATATGGCATAGATCCATACACACATAATCTCCTGCATGATATTATGCCTGCTGACCTCGGCTGGTCGTCTGCTGACAAAAATACCTTTATTGAGGAGGTATTTGTACCTGACAGTATTTTTTTCTATTTTAGTTCACATGCTGTGATGCTTTGAACTTACTCAAATATTATGATTGCAGCTTCTTCTGAATACCTTGAATAAGCAAGTTAGGGATTTCACTGGTTCCGGAAATACTCCTATGGTTTACCCGCTTAAACCTGTCATTGAAGAAATCCAAAAGTCCGCAGAGGAGAGTGGTGACAGACGAAATGCAAAGATGTGCCTTGTAATGCTAAAGGCCATGAGGAGCCGCCCTGAACATAACTATGTTGCTTATAGAAAGGCATGTATTCAACAACACCTAATAATTCATAAATGTATTCTTCTTTTCGTCTACCATCATAACTAAACCTTAATTATCTGTATTGTCTTCCAGGGTCTTGGAGTTGTTTGCAACAAGAAGGGTGGATTTGGTACAGATGACTTTGTTATTGAGTTCTTTGGAGAGGTGTGTTCTCTGTTAAGTCTAGCGTTTCTAGTAATCCACAATATAAAATGAAAATGAATTTACTAATTTGCAACCTTTGCAGGTTTACCCCTCTTGGAGATGGTATGAAAAGCAAGATGGTATTAAGCATATACAGAACAACAGCGAAGATCAGGCTCCTGAGTTTTACAACATTATGCTAGAAAGACCAAAGGTATTGTTTGTTAACAAAATTTGGATGCCATCTAAGTATCTAACCTGAGTGAGAACATCCCAAGTCCAGGTCGTCACAGATTACTGATCTTTTGCTTTTTTCTTATGAAAGGGGGACCGTGATGGATATGACCTGGTTTTTGTTGATGCTATGCACAAGGCTAACTACGCGAGCAGAATCTGTCACTCATGTAGCCCCAACTGTGAAGCAAAGTAAGCTCCATTAAGATTCAGATTTTACGCTGCAATGATTTCATGTTTCACTGCTTATGATTCTACATTATTCGTTTCAGTGTTCACCTGAATTTCGTTTCCATTCATTTGTTAAAAACTTTCACATATAAAAACGCAAGCATATACTTTTTAAGTCAACAACATTGATAGGAGCTCGACTTGCTGTTGTGCAAAATCTGCACATGAGAGATTCTTTTCCTATCCTTATGTGAACTTATGTGAATTCATCATTGGTTTATCCTGTGATCATTGATGCATGTGCATTGGAACTTTGGTGGTGAATGAGCAATAGGACTTTCCAGCATATCAGTTTCATTCTGTTTCATTCACCACAGTGCTGTTATGACTTTATCCTGATAAGTTCAGGATTTTTTGGCCTGGTTATGTTTCTCCATTCTAATAAATCATAATTAAAACACACACATTATATCCCATGTTTAATGCCTTCAATATTTGCAGCTATTTTCCTCAGACTTATACTAATTACTGCTCCTTTATTTTTTTTCCAGAGTGACAGCTGTGGATGGTCAATACCAGATTGGAGTCTACACTGTTCGGCCGATTGCAGAAGGCGAGGAAATCACTTTTGATTACAACTCTGTAACTGAGGTGAGCACCACATCATGTTCATGCATAAGTTATGTTTTAAATTGCACATCTTACATTTACATTCTTGTTCTGCTAGAGCAAGGAAGAGCATGAAGCATCGGTTTGCCTCTGTGGGAGTCAAGTATGCCGGGGCAGCTATTTAAATTTTTCAGGGGAAGGAGCTTTTGAGAAGGTAAATTTTAGAAGCGTTCGGGTCATTGGTTCAAGGATGAGCGTGTTGTTTATCTAATTCTCAAGCACTCCTTTCTTTCTTTTGCATCATTTTGACATAACCTCATCCACTAACTTCATCATCGACCAGGTGTTGATGGAATTCCATGGTGTGCTTGACCGACACAGTTTGCTACTACAGGCTTGCGAAGCAAACACCGTCTCCCAACAAGACTTAATTGACTTGGGTAGAGCTGGTCTTGGTACCTGTTTGCTTGCTGGTTTGCCTGGATGGCTTGTGGCTTACACGGCCCACCTGGTAATTTTTAGTTTCCTTTTTGTTCAGTTTCTCTTTTGACGCAATGACCAGTTTCGTGAGCACTCATTTCGAATTTTTATGTAAATAAAAGGTGCGGTTTATATTCTTCGAGAGGCAGAAACTTCCTGATGCGATCTTTAAGCACAACGTGGAAGAGAAGCGCCAATTTTTTACAGATATAAACATGGATTCCGAGAAGAATGATGCTGAGGTTCAGGTAGATGCTGATGGCTTGGTTTCGCCTTCTGTTTCCCTTTGACTGACATGGTTTAATCTCATTCTGTCTCTACACGCAGGCTGAGGGTGTATTAAATTCAAGATTACAGAATTTAACTCATACACTTGACAAGGTGAGTATTTTTTATCCATGACTTGAGCTTTTCAGCAATAGCAAAAATGCCGTCGGTATACTGCTTGATCTTTCCATTGACTTCTGGAGGAAATGTTATCTCTAGGTAAGATATGTTATGAGATGTATATTTGGGGACGCCAAGAATGCCCCTCCTCCTCTGGTGAGGCTTACTGGCAGAAGTCTAGTGTCTGCCGTTTGGAAAGGGGAAGGCTCATTAGTTGACGAGCTCCTTCAGTCAATTGAACCTCATGTTGAGGAAGATGTACTCACTGACCTCAAGGACAAGATTCGTGTTCATGATCCATCTGACTCTGAAGACATCGAGGGAGACATCCGAAATTCTCTGTTATGGTATGTTTGAATCTTACACTCCTCACCTACAGTTACCCGAATTTGGATTCTGACTCCGTTCTATAGGTTGCGTGATGAGTTGCGGACTCTTTCATGCACATACAAGTGCCGTCATGATGCTGCTGCTGATCTGATTCACATGTATGCTTACACAAAGTGTTTTTTCAGAGTCCGAGTAAGTGAAAGCTTCTCTTATTGTGAAACGAATTGTTGTGATTTTCTTCAACTACATGCTGACTCATGTAGCACCACATGCAGGACTACAAGACAGTAAAATCTCCACCAGTTCATATCAGTCCTCTTGATTTAGGTCCCAAATATGCTGATAAACTGGGACCGGGTTTCCAGGAGTACAGCAAGACGTACCCGGAGAACTATTGCTTAGCCCAGCTTATCTATTGGTACAGCCAGAATGCAGAACCCGAATCTAGACTGACAAGAGCTAG